>LR990981.1:8222111-8822111 GCA_905163465.1 Craniophora ligustri
GAAAGCAAAACTTAAAACTGGATCTGGATTAAAAACTTTTGGATCTTTAGTAACAAAAATTCGATCACAGATCAAAAAGTTAAAACCGAAAAACAAAGAAGACGTAATAAAGTATGCTTACTTAGCGGCAAAAAAGTTGTATTCAAAAAATTGTCGGATTCCTGTACCTAGAATTATACCGTTACCAAAAACAGGAGGTGTTTTACCGCTGATTCCAATTTTCGCTGGATTGTCTGCATTAGGTACTTTAGCTGGCGGGGCAGCTGGTATCGCAAAAACAGTAAACGATTACAAAAGTGCTCAAAATAATTTACAAGAATCTCAACGTCATAATAAAATGATGGAATCGATTGCGTTGGGTAGAGGCTTGTACGTCAAACCATACAAGAAAGGAAACGGATTGTTTGTAAAATGTTCAAAAAACTAATCAAGAGGTTACCTAATCGTGCTCTTACTAATATAGATATCCAGAATCATGCATATAACGTACCTTATTTCAGAGGTGTGTTCATGAAAGATCAATTACCAAACAAACCCAAACCTATTGAGAGCGGAGTTGTTAATTTGGATAATTCTAACAATGAAGGAACACATTGGGTAGCCTATGTAAAAGTGTATAAATATTGTGAATATTTTGATAGCTATGGCAATCTAAAACCCCCATTAGAGTTACTAAATTACTTTAAAAATTGTAATGTTTTTTATAACTATACGAGATATCAAAATTTTAACTCTGTAAATTGTGGACATTTATGTTTAACGTTTTTGTATGACTTCTGGGATAAATATATAAATTGAATAAAACATTTTTTAGTTTCATTTACATAATGTCACTCTCGCTGTCAATAACTGGTAACTCATCAGTGCTATCTACTTATTATTCTCCTACTCTACAACTTGAAGGAGAGTATGAATGTGCATTATTATATTTATCTACATTTAATTCTATACCAAATATTGATAATAAAAATAACAAATTTTATTACGATCATAAGGTTATTGAAATTCCTGAAGGAGCATATGAACTGCAAGATATCAACGATTATTTAAAATCAAAAATACAAGACGCAGGAATCAAATTAGAGTGCAATAATAATACGTTAAAAACAAACATATTTTGCACAAAAGCTATTGATTTTACTAAAGAAGATTCTATTGGTAGATTGTTGGGTTTTGAAAAAAAAATAGTTGAAGCAAATAAATTACACGTATCACAGTCTCCAGTGAACATTCTATCTACGACTGTGGTGAGGGTAGAATGTGACATAGTGAGCGGATCATATGTTAATGGTCTACCAAGTCATATCATTCACGAGTTTGCTCCGAATGTACCACCTGGTTATAGAATTATCGAAGTACCTAAAAACGTAATTTACTTTCCCGTAAACCAAAATATAATTAACAGTGTGAATATAAGACTGTTAGATATTAATAATAATTTACTAAATTTACGTGGGGAGGAAGTGCAGCTATATTTACATCTTAAAAAAAATGATTGATTATAATAAAACTAATAAATATCAGAGTACCTCTACTAAAATAAACAGTGCGTCTTGGGCTATCCGCAAGACAACATCAAACTGTAAGAATAAACTGAAACTTACTAAAGAAAATCATAAATTCCTCAAATCAATTGGTCTTCTAAAATGAGTTTATTAGATGTATTATCTTCTCCTGCTAGTGATAATAGCATTATTGGTATTGAATATCATTCATACAAACCATACATAACAAGTTTCAACAGAAACGATGAGATTCGCATACCTATTAATCAGAAAGATCTGTATGTTCTACCATCAGCCAGTACATTATATTTAGAAGGTATAATTGTAATTCTTCTGTCATATTGTTATATGGTGACAGTCTAGCTGTTAAGAAACGGGACATTGAAGAAAATGTCAACACTATGTTAAGTCTCTCGACAAAAACTGGATGTCGGTTTATTATGTGTGCTTTACCATATTCTAGCAGTCTAACAGATACTCAAAATAGACACATACACAAATTAAATATGTATATGTATAATATAACATGTCATCATGACACTATTATGTTTTTTGATACTAACATATTTATAAGGCAATATATACTAACAAAATACACTATGTACCTGCCCTTTACTTATAAGCGACAAATTGCTAACCTTTTAGCATTCTCTCTACAATCTGACAACATTACACACAGTGTAACAAAGACTATTTATTGTAATAATAATATTACAGTTAGTAATTTACAATCTAGTGATAAACCTGTTTGTTTATCTCCACCGCAACCTGTTTTAAACTAACAGGTAAGACAACAGGTAGGCTTCATGAACTGATCATTGTTCATCAAAACATGCAAGGTCTATCTGGCAAGGAATTAGAATTAAGTTTGTTTATGGAACACCATAATGTTCAGATTATGTGTATAACTGAACACTGGTGTACAAACCCTGAAATTAAATACTTAAACACTGAAAATTATACTGTACAGAGTGCATTCACCAGAAAAGAAGCTATACACGGCGGGTCATTGATTATTGTTTTGAATTGTTTAAAATGTAAAGAACGTAAAGATATCTTGAATCTTTCTGTTGAGCGCACTATTGAGTTATCTTGTATTGAACTAGAGTGTTTCGTTATAATTTGCGTGTACCGTCCACCCTCAGGTGACTTTAATTGTTTTGAAAAAGTAATGGAGGAATCTCTAAACAAAATAAAATCCTATAAGAAGGGGATAGTAGTGTGCGGCGACTTTAATGTCAACATATTGGAACGATCTTCCTTAAGTAATAGGCTAATTAACTTATTTAAATCATTTAATTTAAAATATCTTTTTCTGGAGCCTACTAGGATTACAGCATCATCCTCCACTTGTTTAGATAACATATTTTGCAACCGTGATGCAACACATACTTTAGTTGTAAATGATTTAAAATCTGATCACTGTGGACAAATTGCTAAGTTTATCAAATCGCCTGAAAATAAACTACCTAAAATTACTTGCAGGCCGTTAACAAAAAGTAGGTTTCATAGCTTTAAAGCCAAAGTAGTGTCTAATGTCCATCCTTCCTTATTGCAGCACGACAATCCAGATGTTATGTACGGCAATATATTTAAAGTAATAAATAATGTGTTTCTAAACACCTTCAAGACGAAGACAATAGAACTTAAAGGTACCACTAAATTCAACGAGTGGGCAACCCCGGGTATCTATAAGAGTAGAGCTAAATTATATGAATTATATGATATGAAAAATTATAAATATGACGCATCCTTCGTAGATTATGTTAAAAAATATTCAAAAATGTTTAAAAAGGTTTGCAGAATGGCCAAGTCAATATATCTGAGCAATAAAATTAAAAACTCAGATGATAAAATTAAAGCAACTTGGAAAGTTATCAATAATGTGACTGGCAAGATTTCACAACGAGAGAATAAATTCGAGATAATTGATAACAATAGGATGCTTACTAACGATTTTGATGTAGCACACGCTTTTAATAGTTTCTTTGCTAACATACCCATAACTACTACTAGTTCCTTAGGTTCTTCTTCTACCGATGCTGAAAATTTACTTCGTGAAAGTGTGCCTAGGTCTCAAGCTACTTTTGTATTTAATCATGTAACTCCTAGTGAAATTTTAAATACATTTAAATCTTTAAAATTAAAAAGAACTGGTGACTTATGGGATATGTCTGTCACTGTTTTAAAATCAGTGATAGATATACTCTCTCCTTATTTATCTGTAATATTTAATAAATGTATTGACATAGGTACTTTTCCAGACCTAATGAAGCATAGCAAAATAATCCCCCTATTTAAATCTGGAAGTAAAAACGAACTCTGTAATTTTAGACCAATATCCATTTTACCAACTGTTAGTAAAATTTTTGAAAAACTTTTATTGAAGCAATTACTAAGGTATTTTAATGTAAATAGCCTCCTACACTCTGAACAATATGGTTTCACACAGGGTCGTTCAACAACAGACGCAGGAGTTGCATTACTGAAACACATCTTTGACGCTTGGGAAAATTCGCAGAACGCTATTGGTGTATTCTGTGATCTTTCGAAGGCTTTTGATTGTGTCCACCATAAAACACTTATTTGTAAACTTGCACATTACGGGATTCGAAGTAAGGCACTTAATATCTTAACTTCTTATTTAAGTGGTAGGATACAGTACGTAAATATCAACAATACAAAATCATCTGGATTGTCTGTGCAGTTGGGTGTACCACAAGGCTCAATTTTAGGCCCTTTCCTTTTTTTAATTTATATAAATGATTTGCCACATTATCTGAGATCCATTTGTGATGTAGTACTGTTTGCTGATGATACCTCGCTTATTTTTAAAGTAGATAGAAATAGAGATCATTTTGACGACGTAAATAGTGCACTTGTTCAGGTAATGCATTGGTTTACAGTTAATAATTTAGTACTAAATGCTAGAAAAACAAAATGTGTAAAGTTTAGTTTGCCTAACGTGAAAAATCTAGGACCCAACTTAATTGTCAATAAAGAAGTACTTGAGACCGTCAATTCTACAGTATTCTTAGGTATTACACTAGATGCCAAGCTTCAATGGGGCCCACATGTGTCATGCCTCGCGGGGAAACTTAGCTCCGCTGCTTATGCGGTCAGAAAGGTTAGGCAATTCACTGACGTAGACACTGCTCGACTTGTTTATTTTAGTTACTTTCATAGCATTATGTCCTATGGAATTCTATTGTGGGGTAGAGCTGCTGATATAGAAAGTATTTTTATTTTACAAAAGCGAGCTATTCGTTCCATATATCAGCTAGGGGCTCGAGTTTCTCTTAGGGAACGTTTTAAAGACATTGGTATTTTGACTGTTGCATCGCAGTATATTTATGCCAACATAATACATATAAGGCAAAATATACATTCCTATTGTAAAAACAGTGACGTTCATAGTATTAATACACGGAATAAACATAAATTGTGTGCCCCCAGTCACCGTTTACATAAGGTACATAATTCGTTTGAGGGGGTTGGTATACGTATTTATAACGGAATACCTACTGATATCTTGGATCTACCGACTGACGTATTCAAAAGTAAAGTAAAAAATTGCCTTATTAAGAAGGCTTATTATAATTTGAGTGACTATTTTAGTGATAACAGTAGATGGTCGCCGGATTAGTCCAAGATAGCAGTCTACTTTGTAAAATGTAATTGTTGAGATGTGTAAGTGTGAGCGGGCACATACAGAGAAATGGAGGCCAAGAGTGTGTTAACATTATCATCGGTTGTTCTGTATTTCTATATCAGTAGTTTTTATATCTCGGCTTGGTAAAATGGATTGGTATATGCTAGCTCACATAACCATAGGTAATGATTGCACTCTATATTGTATACTGATTATAGTATTGTATAGAATCACTTATTATATAAACAGACAGAAATGTGTGCTGGGGAGTTTGTTGCGCCGCTTCTTCTTCCCAGCAAAAACACTAGGAAGCGGTGAAGGGCGGGCGTTTTTGGGGGCTGTCTTTATTGTCGACGTTCAAAAAGAGCCATTTAAATTTGGCCTACTTTGAATAAATGATATTTTGACTTTGACTTTGACTTTATAGTAAATGTTACTAAAACTGCCACTAAAGAAAAAACTAGTGTTAAATTTACAAACAATCCTTTGATGTACCTTTTTCAAGATATTCGATATGAACTGAACGGTGTTGAGATTGATAAAATAAAAAATGCAGGCGTTACAACTACTATGAAATCATTGCTATCCATGAATGAAAGCGAGTCAAAATCATGTCGTTCTTGGGGTTGGGATATACATGGTTTTAAAAGTAGTAATGGTTCATTTTCTGCATCTATACCGCTTAGCAACATTCTTGGATTCGGTGAAGATTACAAAAAAATTATAATTAATTGCAAGCATGAACTGATATTGTTGAGATCGAATACAAACTTGAACGCTGTGAAACTCGATGCTGGAGAAGTCATAAACGATATTGAAATTAACAAAATCATATGGCGTGTACCACATGTTAAGGTATCTGATAAAGAGAAGATAAACTTATTGAAGATTTTGGAAAAGGATAAAACACTGCAATTAGTTTTTAGAAATTGGGATTTATATGAATACCCGCTATTGCCTAGAACTACAAAACATACTTGGTCTATTAAAACTTCATCTCAGATTGAAAAACCGAGATATGTAATTATAGGTCTACAAACAAATAAAAAAAATAATTCTGCTGCTGATATGTCTAGATTTGATCACTGTACTTTACGAGATGTCAAAGTATACCTCAATTCAACTTACTATCCCTATGAGAATCTAAACGTGGATTTCATTGATGATAAATTTGCATTGTTATACGAGCAGTATGCACGTTTCCAACAATCGTATTACGATCGCCGATCTGAACCATTGTTGAACACAAGGGACTTTAAGGAGATCGCCCCTCTGTTTGTTATCGACTGTTCTAGACAAATTGACAACCTCATATCAGGACCAGTAGTCGATGTGCGTGTAGAGTTAGAAAGTAATGATGAAATACCTGATCTAACTTCTGCCTACTGTCTTATATTGAACGATTGTATCATTGAGTACAAACCACTGAGTAATATTGTAAGAAAAATATCTTAGTTATTTTATTTTAACGCAAATCTACTACTATCAATCTACGATGTGCAAAGTTCATAGATTCTCAAATTGCATGACATATAAATAAATTCTGTCTTAATTTTGTACTGTTTAGTGTAGAAATATTTTATTAAAGTGTTGGTATAATGTAGGTATGTAACTAGTGTACCTAAAAGATAGATTAAATAAATGAATTTAATTCAAGGAAATTTATTTTATTTCATAACCCTACCCTACACTTGATAAATTTTCAATGTGGAATATAGTGAATAAATAAATAAAGACACATTTATAAGGTCAAATCATTTATTTAATTTAATATAAAAATAAACAGTTAAATAATTACAAAACTAACAAAAATCATAACCTATTAAAGACTTAGCAATTTTTTTAACTAATGCCTCCGTTTCGTTCATTACATCATCAACCGCATCTTGCACTACATATTGCGCATTTAATATAACATTTTCACTGTCACTATCACTATCACTCGTTTGAGGGTTATTGCACAGATCGATAACCGAAATCTTTATGAGTTTTAGGCCTCTCTTCTGAATCCTATTCATAACAAACGATTTTGTTGGTTTCACAATATTACGTGTTTGTTTATCTCGTCGATGCCTTGATTTCTTTTCTTTTTGGATATGCGTGGTCTCTGGAACTTCAGTGAAGACCTCAGAAAACTGACCACAATGTCCTTGTCCATACTGACTGAACACAATTTCCGAATCCGATATCTAAAACAAAACATAAAAATATTAATAAGTATTCTGTCAAAAGTATTGTTTTGATATTAAAAATAACTAGGTATTTATAAAAACACTTACCGATGACATTGTGTGTTGTACAACAAGTTTAAACAGGTTACAACAGGTACAAAAATTAAAATAAAATATGTAATTATTTAAGAATTAATTTATTAGATGTCTTCACTACGACAACTATTTTATGAATGAAACATTATGGCACAATTATTTTTGGATATAATAATTTGTTGTTTTATAAATATGTACTTTCAATTCAGAACACATAAGTCACGATTTAGAATGTTCCATTGAAAACTGCAAGCTTGCTTTACCTACATTTTATATATTTACAGTGCAATGAACTGGCACATGTTCGCTAAATGTATTACAACACTGAGCTCATATTACTATATTGTAATAAATTATGATTAGGATTTCTGTTTATGTGAAATCAATCTTATTACCTCACATTTAAGACACTATTCAGAAAATTACTTTAGCTTAGAATATAATAGTGCAGTCTGTTTAGTGACTGGTTTCCGAACCGTCGGTTGCGGGTTCGACAACAACGGATATACATATGTATATACAATTACAGTGGAATTCGTAATGGACGAAATAAAAAAATAAGTTTGATTCATCAATAAATTTATTTACCCTTTATATCATAATTAATATCTTAAAAATTAAACAAGTATTTTTATTATTTACATACCTCATAATTTAATCTAACAATATATAATCTATACAACATTTAACAATTTAAATTTCCCTTTAAAATACATGAATTACCCCATGCTCGGGTTGCAATATTACCTGGACGTATTAACCGCTTATCGTCATTATTAGAGAGCGCAATTTTATTAACACTGCGTAAATATTTCATGCTTTATTGATTTAAATAAAATGTTTTTTCTCCGAATAATCTCATTATTAAATAGTACATTCTCATAATCTGTGATGTTCAGATCACGTACCACGCTACTTTTAACCCCCTTAGCTTTTTTAATTATTTTATCCACAGTTTTTATTGAATAAAGTTTCGACCTCAAACCAACAAAATCAGTTATAATTTTACCAGCCATTTCATCTTTAAAAAGGCCTGGTATTTTTTTGTTTATTTGCGGTATCATGAACTCATTTTTAATGCTATAGTTGCTGGTATCAAGGTATTCCAAAAACTTGTGTTTTAAGTCGTAGTAAAAATCGTTGGTATATATTTCGTAAACAAACGAATCTGTGTCGGTATAACATAATTTTACCCTCTCATTATAAAATGGTTTGATTATATTATAATGGAAATTATACATGTGTGATTTAGATAGTTCTAAAACAGTGAAGCCAATATAAATCGGTTTGTCTAAAATTAACCGATCTGGTTTCATCTGGATTGCTACTAAGTTTTCGGATAAAACTGTTGCACTATGAAAGTAAGGGTTTGCTATGAGCCTTTCTGCATATTTTGATTTTTTTGTTACATTATTTTTATCATTCCACTGATTAACTAAATGAACAGTTACTCTATTTTCAGTGTTTTCGAGCGTTTTCCCAAAAACACTGTTATTTAATAACTTGAAAAAATCTTGTTCAAATACACTTTTTGCTTTTTGTCGCAATTGAGTATTTAATTCAATATACTGTTTCAAGTATGCACTTTGCCTGAATGTAATGACTCTATGGATTTTACGTAAGATAAGGCCATGTTCCAAACACTTCTTTAAGTGAATATAATGAATAACGTAATTGTATTTATTATACAAATTTGAAATAAGTTTTTTCGTCTTTCCTCCAGGTGGTATGCATTTTTCAGGACAAAAAGGTAAGTCATCATGCTCCTGGTGTAAATATTCAGGGTACAATAAATCTACTTCTAATATGTAACCCCACTCTGAATGATCTGTAATACTTTCCACATTTAATTTATCTATTTCATTTTGATTTAAAAATCTAAATCCGGAATAAGGTAAATGTTGACACATACTGTAACCATAAAGATTATTGCAGTCTAAATAAGCTATAAAACACTGCGGTTTTGTTACATCACAATCTTTCATATATTTATTGTTAGCCTTCGAATAGCGATGAGAGCACATACACAATCCACCTCTAATACCATCTTGAATCATTCGTACGATAGCTAAGTCAGAAACAAGTTCAAGCTGAACACCTGTTTTCATTAACATCGCATCAAAAGATAAACTAGGCGCGGTTATGTAAAACGCTGGGTCAAGTTTGTAATGCTGTTTACAGGTTTTACGAAAATTTTGAAATATATCAGTCAATAAAAGAACATCGGTTTTCAAATACAAATCAGTATATTCACCTAAATTTTGTATATTAAACTCATTCCACACTAAATTAGCATGTTTATAATCTTTATCTGAAATCTCCTCATTCGTTAAACAACTAAAAAAATACCGTTTAGCCGGTAACATTGTTTCTTCATAACATTTCCAACTAGTCATATAATCATAAGGGTATACACCTTTTCGTGCAAGTAATTTGAATCGATTATTTTCGGGAAAGTGACATCGTAAACTTATAAAATCCTCAATTGGTATGGTTTTAGCAAGTTTGTCTAAACTAGCTCCTAAAAAATGAAATGAATCCAAGAACCGGAGTTGTACATAATCATTATCGGTGACCTGCAGGAATTTAGAAAAAGAAATATATTTTTCTTTGGTTTTGGGTATAATATTCAATTTACCTGGCATTTCGCCTAATTTCTTTATGAATAAATGACAATCGTACCCTGATAAATTGTGAAAAAATATAGGTATAAATTTAGGTATTTTAAATTGTAGGTTACAATGTCTATGGGCGGCTCCACGGTATTTACCGGTTATATGACAGTGGTCTCTAACTTTATTTGTCCATAAGAGGTTTTCACATATATGACAGATAGAAGCTTCTTTATAATCAGACGCATTTTTTTCTGTAAATATCATTACATGATTTTGATTTAAAATTTTATAAATTTTTTTGACATCAGATGTAAGAAAATCGATAAATTTTGAAACACAATCTATACCGCGATAACTTTTAAAACTATCGTCAAAAGTATAATTTAATGAAGAAACAATGTTGTAAGCGAATGCCGCAGGTACGTGTTGTTGTAAACATGACGTAGTAGCGGTGTCAGATTCAAGAACGGAAATTGGATTTAACAATGTTTCGAAATCGGCATAGATAGCAAAGGGAACATTTTCTTTTCTATCATAATTTTTAAATTTAATCACACTCCCCTTTTCTGGTAAAACAGTAACGATCCCTCCACACAAATGTTTATCAATCTGTTCAAGGGTAGGAAAGAACAATAAACAACTTTCACAGAAATATAATTTGCTATGATGTTTTGTTATCTGATTTTTAACAAGACGTGGCAAATCTTTTATAAGACAATAATGAGATGATTTATGATTTTCTAGGAACAGTAAGTGAATGCTCTTCATTGTTGTACCCCTCTTAACTAATTCAGGTTTGTAAAGGGGGCCAATTATTACCCTGTTATTTTTTAAACCATACACATATATATTTAAAAATGGGTTATTTTTTTCAAAAACAGAGATATCCGAAAACGATATTGGAAATGAAACACCTTTAACATTTAAAACGTCTCGAAAATGTGGATAAGATGTTACTCGTTCAGGATGACGAGTTGTAGGATATAAGGCGGCCACTATGCACCACAAAAAACAATAATCATCCTTGTTTTTGATATTCAAGCAAGCTTTTTTGGTTTTTATAAATTTAGGTAAATCTATATAAAAAGAGCCGCTGAGTGGTTGATATTTATTGATATTAATTTCTAAATGGGAATTACTAAGAAACGTCCATCCACTGTCTCTCTCCTGAAACTCTTCAATTTTTTTCAATAACGTAGTAGTAATTGTATTATAAAGAGTTTCAAACTCGTAATTAAAATGTATAGCAAAGTTTTTTGTCGCAAAAGATTTTAACTCTTGTACATCATTTTTGTACATTAAGAATAAAGAAAAAAGTTCAAAATTAATTTTTAACGCTGTATATTTTTTGAGAGAATCATCAATTAAACATTTCACTTGATCATGAATATCATTGAAAAATAATTCGGGCAAATTTACTGCTTCGCTGTTAGACGCAATAATAAGGTAACTAACAATACGCCCTTTAAACGCAGAGTTAAGGATTTGAACGTTATCATTAATTGTTACAGCATTATTATTTTTATGTTTATTAGTTCGTAAATGACCAGTCCACGAACGTCTATCTATATGTATATTGCAAACCGAACAATGAGGCATTTTCAGTATATCAAAATAACGGATTAAAGTTGCACACAACAATATAAATATACCTTAAATATTAAGCGAAGTAGAAGATTATTTCCAGCACAGCTTCTCTCAGTACGTTTTGTTCAGTCTAGGTTAAACAAAAAAATATTAATCAAATCTTCACGTAGGTCATCTTAGTGCCGTAGTAAGTAGTTAGTCTTTATATATCCTGAAAATAATACAAAGGCATTAGAAAATATGCATAAATAACAAATAAAATACTAGGCTTAAGTAGATATTGATAATAATTATATGTACCTTCAAGTTTATGCACAATATTGATCAGCTATTATAAAATTTATATCTCCAAAATGTCGTGCTCCGCAGAAGCAGTTTATCAATAAATCTCATTACCCCAAGATGTTGTAAGGCATCAAATAACTCTGAAAATACAAACATTAAATTTAAAATTTATATATTAAAAATTTCTTGACGATAAAGAATAATAATAAAATAAAAAATAATTAATTAACATAACTAAGGTTTATTTTATTATGGTATGGACATACTCTGGTTATCACTACAAGCTATTTGTAAGTAAATAGGAATAAAAAATTAAATAATATAGTTTAATAATTACCTTACTATTTTCAAAGAACAATATCGAGATGTCGTATATTTATTTACTCATGTATTCTGTTCTACAGAATACTACTTATACAGAAAAATGCGATATATAAAATAACTATCTTCGATTTTTACTAATTTAATAGTATATGATTAAGTTTTACGAACACATTTACTTGAATTATGTATTATTCATTATAACAAATAATACGTAATTCAAGTAAAGGTGTTCGATTACTAATCAAATAAATTAAATATTATATTTCAATTAATATCGTCATCGCTTACACGTGTCTTCCGTTCCAAATTCATATCATCATTTTTTATAGCACAGTCAGTAAATCAGTAGGGATGTACACCTACAATACTTAGCTGTTATGTTAACTCTGAGTAGCTACTGAGAATTTTATACAAAAACTCAATAACACTAAACCACAAAGGAATCAAACCATTGCAGTTGCACTTAACCACTTATGAGACAGTTTTATTAAATATATTTTTCTGCCATATCACATAAAAACACAGATTATTTATTTGACTTATCAAACATAACTATACTGTAATTAGATTTGTGGTTAAAGTAGGAAAGTTAAATAATTGTGTATAGGTGTGCCTGTGCATGTGTACAAATTAAGTACTTACTTATATTATACTTTTATTATTAATGAATCAACTTAATGTAAGTGTGTCAGCCCTAAGTAATTTAGGTACATCGACATTATAAAAATGCAACATTTTATTTTTAGACAAGCAATTTACCAGAAAGTCCTATGTGCATCATTACTTCTATGCTTTTGTGATAAAATTCTTAGTTAATTAATTTTGAACGATTAGTATAAAAGCTATACTTTTCATAAACATTTAACAAATTCGAGTTCGCGTCTACAAGAGTTGGTTCATCATCAAGACCAGTATACAGTGATAGTAGTGTTAGTAGTAATACAGACTAGAGTCTACAGTCTGCAGTTCAGAGCGGTTTCCACAACGCCATAGCCCAGAGAAGCGATTCAAATAGCTTAATAAAATGTAAGTATGAACATTAACTTAATTATTCTGCTTTCAGGTTATTTACTGACTTATAAAATATTCTTTAATTTTACTTTAATTCTACTTTAAACCTCCCAATAAATTGAGTACTTACGCTACTTTCTTTAGATTGTTTATACATACTTAAATTCCTTATTTCTTTATTTTAAAATTATTAGATTTCATTACTTTCTGCAACTAATATGTCCATTATGATCACGAACTTATCTCACTGTCAATAAAATTTAATCTGTTTAATTTAACCGTTAATCTTACATAATTGTTTTTTTAGGTCCGAGTCTGAAAGTGAAGTTTACCAAGAGTCGTCGAAGGTGCATGAAGATAAATCTAATCGCAGTCAATCAGTAACTGGAAAGCGCAAAGCATTGAAAAAATCACCTACCACTACAAGGTACTTATTTAATCTTCATAAATTTACTCAAGTGAATATAACCTACGACATACGAGCTATACTTATAAATAATAATATTTTTTTTTAATCATGCGTTCACGTTAACAGCTATAATGATTTCAATGTCCAGTGTTTCAAGGAATGCGATATCGCTCTATCTTGGTTTCATTCAACATTCACAGTGTATACATATAAAGTTATATTACAATCTTTTATACATTACGTACATGTAGCTGGTTTGGCTGCCTATGTAATAAATATATTAAGAAGTTCTTAAACTGAATACATATAATTTTGTTTATTTATGTGATGGTTATTTATTAAAGAAACAGGAAAACATGTAGGTTGAAGTATTGTTTTATATGGTTGTGTGATGGTACGATGTTTATTCTTTTGTTCTAGCAAAAAATCTAAGACTCTGGACATCTTCGGTCTAAGTCGTGAGCGCGGCGAATCCACAACAGGTTATCCTGTTCTGTCTTCGTTCTTCGTGAATCGAGTTGCTAATGGTAACGAACGGCGATCAAATGCTACATCTGGCAACTACTATGTTGATTTTAAAATATACAGGACGAGTGATGCGCGAGATACCGAGTCCATGGAGCTGTGGAAAAAGGCACTAGTACGAGTCAAGTTCCAAACGAATGAGGATTCTGTTCAGTGGCGCAAACTTCAAGACTTCATGCGGTCAGCTGATACGTTGTTTGACGAACAACCTATATTTACTACTTAATATTATACATTACAGTTTATTTAAGTATAATGTTATTTAACTTCAAAATATAATGATGATTTCATGATAACATTATGTTGTTTTATTTCATAGCTATTACGACGACCAGATTTGGCGCGAAGGTTTGTGTATCAGATTTTCGTGTCAAAGGTTGCGGGTTCGATTCCCGCTAGAGCGATGAATTTCGTCTCTAGTCTGGTTACAACTTTGATAGTTGGTACTGTTGTTCGTTCGCGTTAAATGTTAACGCAAACTCGATCGTAGTATCTAAATTTACATCACAACGTAACACATCACAAATTAAAACACATCACAATTTTTTTTATCACAATTCCAAACTCCGAGCTGATTGATACTGAGTAATTCACAGAAAAACTCAATAACACTTTCCTCGACCTAGGAATCGAACCCAGGACCTCTAGCGTTGCAGTCGCGCTTAGGACCGCTGGACTAACGAGGCAGTTATATTGTGTTTATCAATATGTTATTATAAGTTTTCAACGGTCTATATCACGTTGCGATGAACGATTCGCGCTTATTCGTCGGTAATCTTTTTATTGTGTAATTGTACGCCGTTAGGCATTCCGTCTCGTTTGAACAAGTAAATAATGAATTATCATTGTGATTCAACGAAGTGATGTGACGTACAGACAGTGACAGTGAACGAAATAAACAGGTACGTAATGTCGAAGCGGACAAGATTCGATCGTATATTATTGGGCATTCTATCCCACCGAAGTGGAGGCGAAGCCGGAACGGCAGGTGGGGTAGAATGCCCAATAATATACTACTAATGTCAAAGGGTATTTATACCTATATCTTGTAAGCATTATTAAAAACAAAGAAGAAACGTAACATAACAAGTATGTAATTATACAGTTAAAATGCGTAGGTTATCATATTTTTTAAATAATTAAATTAGAAAAGAAATTAAAAGCATCTCTCAGAAAATGCATGCTATTTTTTATTTGTAGGTCGTATTTATGTTCATTATATGACGCAGTTTGGGAGTGGCCTATGTCCAGCATTGGATTGCTAGAGGCTGAGTTGACTCACATCTCATACCTTATTCTTATAAACAAATATTGAGAAGGTCAAAACGTAACAATTATATTTTTTTTAAGAAAAGCGCGTGTTTTTTTCCATTTTGTCAAATGGTATATATTGTTATGTTTAATGTATGTTAATTGTTATGTTAAATGTTTAATTAAGTAATGATGTCATAAAAAAACAGTCCGAATTCTGAAACAGCTGATCAACGCACAAATTTACTAACAACCTGTCAAATGTCATGTCAAGCAACGTGATTGGTTGGCCGAGGTTATTTAAAATTTGAACAATCATTCACGTCACTCAACGTGACAGTTGAAAACAGATTAAATTTAAATTTCGATTCGGAAACTAGGTGTCAGTGCCTGTAGATTAATAAACACTAACACATACATATAAAATGCTTTGTCCTGAATGACTGACGGATCAACGCACAGCCTAAACCGCTGATGGTAGAGATGTGAAACATAAACGGTTTATTTACCGACTTTAAAAAAGGAGGAGGTTCTCAATTCAACTGTATTTTTATTTGTTACTACATTACTTTTGATTGGGAGGACCAATTTTGATTATTCTGTTTTTATTTGAAAGCTAGAGTGTGGTCCCATTTCAATTTGGTCAGTTCTGACATTTGAAGTCGGTTTTTTTTTTGTCAGAATTATTCTTTGTATGACGTAGCGCTGTACCATAATGCCCGAATATAATATTACACATTTATTATTTACCGTCATTTTACAAGCAATGATTTTTTAAAAGGTTTTGCTACATTCTTTCTCATTCACTCTTCAATTCTGTCTCTTTCTTTTGTCGTTCAATTACACTGGCGAGTACAAACACAACCACAGTTGTATTGTCACTAAATAATAGCTGCCGACCTACACAGACCACTGGTGTTTCCGAACGTGACTTCAAACTCCGCCAACGCACGTCGGGACCGAATAGAATCGTTCAATACAATGTTCATTGAATGACCTAGCAAACAATATGTAGGAACGTAGTACAGAAATGCTGCTTGCTGAATATAGCAATATAATGTAGTGTTAACATATTTATTCATTTATTTGACGACCCAATTAGTCCAGCGGTAGTTAACACTGCCTTCTGTGCTAAGGGTCCCGGGTTAAAATCCCGGTAGGGACAAATGTTTGTGTAATGAGCATAAACATTTGCATTCGAGTCATGGATGTGTCTATATATAATATGTATGTATTTACAACAAAAACAATTATATATGTTGTATATCAACCAACTAAGTATCCGTAACACAAGCCTCGTTGCTTAGCTCGGGACTAGATGGCGCTGTGTGTCATAATGTCTAGGAATATTTTTATTTTATTTATCTAGATAGATAGACAGAATATTCTTTATTGTACATACACCAAAAATACAACAATATGGAATGTACAGAAAGTATAAAGTACAATTGGCGGTCTTATCGCTAATAGCAATCTCTCTCTTTATCTATTTGGAAAATCAACAGCATTAACCATTAAATATATACGTATAACGCAGCTTATGCCTCATACAGCCAATTAAAGGTCTTCACTGTTATTTTTATGTATTACTTTATTTATGAATTAATATAGTCATACTACTACTACATATTGATTTTTCATATAGGTAATACTGCATTTTGATTGTGAGCAATGAAGCAAGGAAACAACCCCTAACCAGCCGGACTGAGATGTCAGAGGTCTCGAGTTCAAACCCAAGGCACGCACCACTGACTTTTCGGAAGTTATGTGCGTATTTATCACATGCTCAAACGGTGAAGGAAAACATCGTGAGGAAACCTGCATGCTTGATAGAATTCTCGATGGCATGTGAAGTCTGCCAACCCGCAGTAGGCTAGCGTGGTAGACTAAAGCCTTATCCCTCTCAATTGAGTGGAGACCCGTACCCAGCAGTGGGACATTAATGGGTTGATGATAAGGTAAACAAGAAGACAAGGATGGCGAAATATGCATGCCTTTTTTTTAAGTGCGGAAAAATCCTTTATGGACCGTCCCGCCGCCTGGAGAGGCGACGGGGTGTGTCGGACTCCACCCAACATGAGCGTTTACCGACAAAAAAACCGCACCCGTCAACACCACTAGCCCTATTGCCGGGGCCATGGGATTCGCGAAAGCATGCACTACAACCCCGGCTGCATGTCTGGAAAAACCAACCTTTATAATTTTCTGTTTAACTTATTTTTATACCACAAGTTTGGCAAACAATCTTACGGCCCGATAAGCAGTCGCTGTAGCCTGGACGTTTGAAACACCAGAGGTGTCACACTCTCACAAATTGATGATTAATTTGTAAGTTTATGTTAGATCTCGGGACCCCACCATTTCTCGAAGAGCATGTATGTGTGTTACAGAAGACAGTGAAATAAAATAGTTGTATTTCTGCGAGTAATTAAGGCTACTATAGATCGTTATAGGAGTGACTATTCGGGAAGCATGCGCAAGCAGGCAGCGACATCTATCTCGCCACATAAGAACTACGGACTCAGCGCGACGAAGCTGATAATCCTACATCGCGCAAGTGAAATTTGCACACGAGATAGCATATATATTCTGCAGCATATAGATTCTGATAGCATATAGATTTGCCACCCCCTCTCAGATCTATGAAAAGCGTTCATACTTTTAGAATAGCATTGAAACAATATCTGCTAAAACTACAAAAAGAAATAACTAAACCGTAAACTTACCCGAATAGCACGCCGTCATAGTCTATAGCAAAGAAATAAATTCTAACTATCATTACTACCTACTCTTAAAATTTACTTATTCTAAATTTATTTACAATTAAATGTACCCTATTTTTAATAATACAATCTATTACTAATTTTACAATTTACATATTATTATTATTATTTTTTTTTTGTCAATGCAAGTAATACAGCAATTGTGACAAATGTGACAGCACAATAGCGAGAAAGTGCATAAGCCGCGTCCTTATTCCCGATCCCGATGACGTTGATGTGCCGTCATTTGTCGACCGTGGATAAATGACGTGGCAACGGCGACGACAACAGGCGGGACTACACGTGCTTTTGATATTATTATTATTATATATTTAATTTATTGTATTCTATACCATATATTATATGATTTTTATTTTTATTTTCTTTTATCTATAATTATTTATATGTTTATTTTATGTGTAAATATTAGCCTGTTATTAGCCTAACCGTCCGTGGAATCACGCTATGGCCCCATCAGAAAATCAGCGCCGCAGCACTTAGTGCAGCGGCACTATGCTGAGATGGGAGCCTTTTTTGGCCTCGTGCGGGTGTTGCCCAGACATCATTTAATTTATTTTTCATCGTTCTATATTTTGTTTGTTTTATTATTTTTTATTTTTGGTGCTGCTTCTGTTGTTTTTTTTACTGCTGTGTTTGTGATGTTGGTCATACCCTCTACGGGGTCTAAATAAATATTTTTTCTTTCTTTCTTTCTATATACAACCACCCAACATCAACCGTTGGGCTGTAGCCCGCCAGGCACAACACCTCGCCTGGTCGGAGGATCCTCCTTTACCAGTGGAGGGATTACCACCTCCTTCCCTCCATAACTCCCTTATTTTTCACACACGTCTGTCCCTACCGGGAGTCGAGCCCGGGACCCATAGCACAGAAAGCAGCGTTAACTACCTTTTTTTTTTTTTTTTTTTGTTTACGGGGTGGAAATCCTCATGGATGTCCCTCGCCCCGGGGAGGGCGAGGGGGTCTGTCGGACTCTTACCGACTAAAACCGAACCCCGGTGTTCCGACTCGCACCTGCGCCGGGGGCCTCGGGAACTGAATATTCGTCCGCTGCCCCCGGCTGGTGATGGCCTGCCTGGCGGGCCCCGTCTCGGGGGGAGTTTAGGGCACTCCCCCCCTTGTCCATCTCTCACTGGTGTGAGGGGCGCGCGTGGAACACTACGCGCCGCCGCCTCGGGGTCTGTTGCGGGGTGGCGGAGGACGTCCCCGCGTCCACCGCCCCCGGACCCGTTTAGGGGGGGCGGAAGAGGGCATTGTCGGCCCTCCTCCGACGCCCGGTGCGTCTGCTGCGGCACGGGAGCGAGGTTGAGATTTCCCGCTCCCTCTCCGCGGCTTCCTTCTGCGACATAACTGTTTCGCAGAAGGAGATCACTGCGTCCCAGGACTCTGCGCCGCCGACCATGGATCGTACGACGGCCGGCGGCGACAGGTCGCCGCCTATCTCTGCGACGAGAACACGTCGCGGTTCCTCCCAGGCTGCACACTCAGTGAGAGTGTGCAGCGCCGTGTCCTCCCGACATTGGACGCAGTGATGACACCGAGCGTCCGGCTCCCTGCCTATGCGCCACAGGTATCTCCCGAAGCAGCCGTGCCCCGAGAGCACCTGCGTCGCCCGAAACGTCAGGGAGCCGTGCCTTCTCCCGAGCCACTCGTCGAGCACTGGCCGGATGGCCTCGATAGTGCCGAGGCCGGCGGTAGGGCGTGAGAGCCTTTCCCGCCATTCCGCCACCAGGACCCGCTGGAGCTGTTGACGCCGCTGGCGCAGCGTAATAGTCGCCGCGCCGCGCGTCCGCTCCTCCTCGCGCCACCGGTACAGTGACGCGAGAACCCTCGCGTCCAGGTCCCACGGCGGAGATCCGGCCAGTGCACAAGCCGCCTCGTACGAGATCGTGCGATATCCCCGTATGACTCTGACGGCCATCGCCCTCTGCGGTCTTCGCAGAACTGCGATGGTCCCGGCCGTCAGGTCAGCCGCCCACACTGGGGCCCCATAAAGGGCCATGGATCGCACGATCCCCACGTACAACCGCCTACAGGCGGAGCTCGGGCCCCCCAGATTGGGAAGCAGCGTCGAAAGCGCGCCCGCCGCGCCCATCAACTTGGGCACCAGCCGCCGGAAGTGAGGGCCGAAATCCCACCGGCTGTCGAGCACCAGACCAAGATACTTCATGGTGGGCTCGACAGCGATTCGGGACCCTACCTAGAGTAACCGGTTCGTCAACCGGTAAAATGCGTTTAGACAAGCAAAAATTTCCACATACACACAGATATTCACACCTCTTACCGCTGTATTAATTAATTCCCTGTTTTAATCTAGTCAGATGAAAGCAACACGAAATATCTAACCCTTCACCAATCTTTTCAAAAGATACCCTCATTGAAATAAAAGGTAACACGCCAATCTTTTTAACCCTCCCGTTACATCAAAGGGATCGATATTATTTTTAATCATTTCCTCACTAATTTGATGGTTAAGATAATCTGTTCTAATGCCAAAGAATTTATCCTTTTTAACCGACTTCACAAAAAGGCGGTTTATACTCAGTTTTGGTTTGTGTTTACCAAAGCACGAATTTAGGTATAAGCACTATAATTAAGTGACCTCTGTAGGAGGTAGGGCATAGCGAGATTTCTCACTCAATTGAGCTACCCGACTGGGGAAGTACCTCCGCCTTACAGAACACCGCAGTGAATCAACAATTGTTGTCTTTCTGCGAGTGAGTAAGGTAACCAGAGCTCATTGGGCGAGCGACTATTCTGACACCATGGGAATTCAGTTTGCTGCCAGTTCAGTAACTCCCCATTTAAGAAACCTGAACGGTTTCTAAGCGGTTACGCAACGCATTTGCAAGCTTCTGTTGCCAATGTCCATGGACGGCGGTCATCACTTACCATCAGGTGAGCCGCCTGCTCGTTTGCCCCCTTATCACCATATTGCTCAAATTAAGCTTAATTTGAGCAAGGAATTTCGCTATACCGTCCCTTTCAAAACTCCCTAGTCTTCTATATTTCTTTTCATTCGTTAGCTGCATGGCGTTTGTTTGGTGAAGCAATGTATTTTATCCTCACAGCGTCCAGTTAGTAATACAACAAGTTACAAAGTATCATAAAGTCTGGACGCACCGTAAGGTTTCATTTAAGTTTTGGAAAATGTTATTAGAAACATTTCTCTCCATTTGTTGCGCTTCCTATGTGATGGCTACCCTGCACCTGCTTTGTGGTTTAGTTTTTCTAATTGAATGGACGTTTAAAAATGTTATCCGGAAATTATGACACAGCGCCATCTAGTTCCGAGGTAAGCAATAAGGCTTGTGTTACGGATACCTACTAAATGGTTGATATACTACATTGATATATATTTTTTGTAAATACATAGAAACATCGATGACTCAGGTGCAAATGTGTCCTACCGGGATTGAAACCCAGGAGTCTTATCACAAGAGACAGCTTAATAATACCGCTGCGCCAAAATTCAATCATCAATATACCGCTATAATATCTGAAAAAAGAGGTTTTATTTATGTGTCTAAACAATTCATAAGTCATACTATGTGGAGATGATAACACGACAATTAATTAAACCCAGTATACCTAATAATATTCTAAGTCTGTATACCAAAAATTAATCCAATATACCTAGTACCTACCTAGTTTAGACACAGGACATTATTTTCCATTTTTTTAATTTTCAACATGATGTATTGTTTACTAGGTTATCACAGATAAGATTAAAGACTCGCAACATAAGTATAAACACATGTTGCCAACTCGCCACTTAAAGACCTTCGCCAATCTTAAAAAACTCCTTACGCAAATCTAATTTCTTTTGCATATTTGTGCTATTTAGTTTGTTTGAATTTTTTTTAATATCGATGTTACGACTTATTTAATAGAGTCAAAATACCCTCTTGAACTAGTATGGCTCGTCTTTTCATTTATTGTCGTGTTATTATCTCCACATTGTATAATAAATAAAAAAAGAAAAACCAACTTCAAAAACTAAAAAGCAAAAAATAACTTCATACAGTTTGACCTTTTTTTTAGTTTTAAAGGCATGAAGTCGGTGCCAAGCCAAAGTAAGTACACTCACCGCGAGTGACCTTGAGCGGGGTGGTTAAAACCACCACATCATCGGCACCGACTTCATACTTTTAAAACTAAAAAAAAGGTCAAACTGTATGAAGTTATTTTTTGCTTTTTAGTTTTTGAAGTTGGTTTTTCTTTTTTTAAAAAGTTAATTTATTTTTTTCTTTTTAGTGTTGTACATATTAAACTTTTCATATCAGGTCAATCTAACTGCCTGAAAGAATACAACTATCGATCCATATATACTTATAATTATGAAAGATTTTTCCTTCAACTCCTAACCGTTGAGGAGTTGTACCTTCCATCATCAGATCATTACATGAGATGGTGATTTTCAAATGCAAATACTTGAACAGCTTTGGAGAATACATGTAAATGTAATAAATGCCTATAACTGAAAGAATTTTCTTTTAACTCTTAACCTTTGAGGAGTTCTACCTTCCACCATCAGCTCATCAACATCAAATGATGATTATCAGACGCAAATACTAGAACAATTTCAGTAAATATATTCAAAACGTGATAATTGCCTATAAAATTTGAGGGTTGCCCTCGATTTTCCTGGGATCCCATCATCAGATCATGATGTGGTCACAATGGGACCAACTGTAAAGTCTACCCTTTTAAACGAAAAAAGAATTTTGCAAATCGGTCCAGGCGTTTTTAAGTAATTCGTGAACATACATAAAAAAAAGATTCCGGCGAATTGAGAACCTCCTCCTTTTTGAGTTGGTTAAAAAAAGAATACATATGTTTACGAGTCCAACACCTCTGCCTACCCATATCTATATAAAAGTTCACGCACGACCGCCAATAGACACGCCTTAGTAATAAAAGTACAATGACGGAATTATTTCTGCCAACTTCGGTGGCAAAAACTTTCAGAGATAGCCATATCGGGTAACTTTCCCCCTTTTTGGGGAAAATAATAACGCTATAGATTTACTCGTTATTGTGTATATGGCTCGAGGATTAAGGAGTTAAATATCATTAAGCTTGTATCTGCGAAGGGTCTGTCAGAGGTCGTCAGTTAGGAAATGCCGATGCCATCTAGATCCTTAAATAATCTTATACTTGACTTGTAAATGTGTCTTCAAAACATGTATTTCCAGAAATAAATATGATGAATTCCTTTTTTACAAAACGAGAGACGTAAATGCAATAGAAAACTTTAAGTATGAAATTAAAATATATTTTTTAACCTGCACACCTTATACTCAACAGTAACCAATAAAGAAGTTCCTATATATATAAGTTTTTATATATTATACATATATAAAAATATGTTTTATATTATTTATTATAAAAGGAATTGAATTGAGTTGAATCTAAATTGAGCGCGTTTGGCAGCATCATATTTCTAGGGGCAAATTTAAAACCCGAAACTGGCAACCCAGGGCGCTCAGACCTCGACTAACTACATAATCCGGGAGGTTAGTTGGTTAGTTGTTATAATTCAACGCGATCGGTCCTCGTCCACGAATTTCTATTTATTGCTACGTTTGTTATTTTCTTTATATATACTTAAATCACCTTCACTTTTATAAATTTATATGGAACGAGCTGATTGTCGCGACTTCGTCCGCGTGCAATTTAACTAAAAAAATAAGGTTTCATATTAACTTTGCACCCCCGTTTTACTCCCTAAGGGGGTGAATTTTTAAAAAATCCTTTCTTAGCGGATGCCTGCGTCTAACTGCATGTCAAATGTTAGCCCGGTCCGTCCAGTGGTTTGGGCTGTGCGTTGATAGATCATTATGTCAGTCAGTCAGTCACCTTTGAGTTATATATATTTAAACTAGCTTTTGCCCGCGACTCGTAGGATTAGTAATTTTATCCAATCTACTCCTACGTCAATCTGCTAAGTTATATATCATCTTCCACTGTTAAGAAACTATTAATTCTGTATACAAACTTTTACCCCCTTTTTAGCCTTTTAAGGGATGATTTTCGTGACAAAACGTATCTTATTTTTTTCCCCGGGACAAACCATATCTACGCCAATATTTTTTCAAAATTTTATCGTATCTCTTTTTGGCATGATTAATTCTTTGCCAAATTACAGTTGTTTAGTTCTAAAATATTTTGATCTAAACCGCAGACAAGCAGACTTACAGATATGTCTGACAAAGGAACCCTAAAAAGTAACAATAGGTATTAAAATTTTTTATAAACCATTAACTATACCACCCGTACAAAAATAGGCGAGAAATAAAAATTCACTCTACGTACTAATGAACTTTCAAAGCTTGCAATTAGTGACGGAGTTATTTTGCGGAAAAACGCAATTAAGGATGGGCGGTAGGCCGAAGGCCGAACGGTTTGTTCCCCTCTATCGTTTCCTCGGCCCATTGTTAGGTCCATGAAAGGAACTAATCGTGCGCTCAGAACTCACAAGGCCTCGGATAATTCATTTGTTCGTGTTATGGGGAGATTCTGGTACGTTATGAAAGGTGTATCATATAATATCGATTGGCCTACAACGTTTTCTGTAGATATGGATTGTATATTATGTATGTTTGTTTTTCCTGTCGTGTACAATTCGGGGATCAAGTTCTTGTCTGGAATGAATAGGTATCTAAATGTGTGACAGCTTAGACCATGTCATCACTTAACATTATGATTTTATATCATCATAAACCCATTAATGTCCCACTGCTGAGCACGGGTCTCCTCTCATTTGAGAGGGATTAGGCTATATTCTACCACGCTAGCCTACTGCGGGTTGGCAGACTTCACATGCCATCGAGAATTCTCTTCAAGCATGTAGGTTTCCTCACGATGTTTTCCTTCACCATTTGAGCATGTAATAAAATCCATAATACTCCATATATCCAGAAATGCTCACCTATCTAAAATAGAATGTATAAAAAAATATTGCGAATCACAAATTAATGTCATAATTTGAATTTCTAAGTTTATTCTTAAGAAAGTTTACATATTCTATACACTTACGCGAATATTACACATTGAAATAAAATTTGTTTGTATTTTATAGCTAATTTAATTACTCATTGTCATAGTATGACCTAGATACAAGCACGTGGATCGTGGGTGGCATAGGGGAGGCGATCCTACATGATTATAACAAAACAAACCAATACAATATAGCTTGGAAGTTAGTTTTTATTACGTTATTCTTTGTATAAAGAATATAATTATCTTAAAATGTTCTATAACATTTCTGTGTTAGACAATTTTTAGTCTCGTTAAATATTTTATTTGACATTTCCTTCAAAATATTTGAGCTTATATCAATGCTTCATATTATATTAGTATTATAGATACTGCTGGCATTATTAATGAACTATATAACGCTGTGATAGCCCAGTAGTGTGATCCGTGGACTGTGAAGTCAAAGATCTTGGGTTCAATCCTGAGACACAAGACACCATTGACTTTTAGAAGTTAAGTGCATATTTAGTACTAGCTGAAATTTTCAAGGAAAAAACATCGTGAAGGAACCTTCATGCTCGAGAGATTGTCTTCATCATCATCATCATTTCAACCGTTAGACGTCCACTGCTGGACATAGGTCTCCCCCAAGGATCGCCACGACGACCGGTCATATTGTCTTGCTGGCACATAAAATCTGCCAACTACTACTACTAACTAGTGTGGAAGACTATACTTAGCCTAATCCCTCTTATAATTATAAATAAATAGTAGTTAAATATTGAAATAATACCACTTTAGCGAATACGATTCCCGCACGGAGCAAATATTTGTACGATTTACAAGTAGTTGTCCCGGGTCTGGGTGTTTGTGTATGTGAAAACTTGTGTTTGTAAACGCACCTACGACATAGGAAAAAATCTTACTGCCAGCTACTGTACACTTTGGATAGTAACTGACAATCTGATTTACATAGTAGAATTCGCCTTCTCCTCAGGTCGTGCAGTTTGATGCTCAGATTTACATTCAGTAAAATTATAAGATGGGTTTAGCTTACCGATATATTTCTTCAAGAGAATACCGAAGTGAGTTTTCGGCCTAACCCAGTAATATCAAGTGACGAAGGCCAGGCCGAAAGCCGAACACAGCACAACACTAGTGACCTTATTATTCTAGTGAGCGCCCAACTCTCGCCGCCAGTTATTTATTTCTAAGTTCTTGACGTTTTTTGACAAAAATTATTAATATGGCGGATTTATTTTGATTATGAAATATGATTTTTGCCATGAAAATTAACCAACTGAGGGATTATTTCGATATTTTGACTTAATGAAACTGAATTATGCATTTATTTTCATATTTTTCAAGCTTTTCTTATAATTTGGAGCTAGTGGCTCATGTTAACCACTCTAAATTCAAAATAGGGTTGCCCTTACCACGGTCGTTATGTGGATGGGTAACCATCTGAAACAAAGAAAGACATTGGAAGTCTTCATTTCAGTTCTTATACTAATAGTTATGACATTCGTTAGTGATAATTAGAAGAATTAAAACGAATTGAAATACTAGACTAAAACTGGAATAATATAATTTTTAACCGACTTCTAAAAGGAGGAGGTTACTACACTTACGCACGAATACATTCAGCGATAGATTTGTAGTTCGAGGTTTCGAATATGTGACCATGGATGCTGCAAAGCATCTGAAACGTTGGGATAAAATAATGTCAATATGCCGCAATAAAATACATAAATATTAGTATTATTAATTTTTGCGTGTCAGAAAACAGTACGATTTAAGCTATGAGCAGGCTGATAGGAATAAATACTCTTTTGCTCACACTTTACAGAAACATAAATATACCATCACGCCTGTCGTCCCTGAAAGGTTAGGCAGAGGTGTACTAATATATACACCCACATTTCGCCAGTATGCTTTTGTTTTCCCATGTAATAGAGGGCGAGCTTAATGCCATCAAGCAGACACGAATCCAAACTCCGAGCCGCTGCAAATTTCACCAAAAAAAAAAAGACGTGTGGCACTCGGAGACTGCCGCGGTAAAGCTATTGCATAGCATTTTTTATCAAAAATAACAAAACACTTTGTACACAAATTATACGAGTACAGATATTCACTGTTGTTCATAGATAATAAATACCTATACACCTATATACTTTCTCACAAACAGCTGATTACGTATTCGTCTGATTTCGGAGCTGCTCGTCTCGATTCGTGCGAACTTCGTTGAGTCGTACCATGAAGTAAATACAAAGAGGCCTAACGCCGAAACTCTGAGCAGGCACGATAGAAGCTATGCAATAGCTTAAAAAAAAAGTATCATCGCTGTGCCGCTTATGTTATTTTCGTAAGGGAATTTCTGGATTCGGTCTCCGCGTTCAAGGCCCGCGATAGAAGCTATGCAATAGCTTAAAAACCATAACACGCTCGCTCTGCTCGACCTGGGAATC
Source organism: Craniophora ligustri (assembly GCA_905163465.1). Taxonomy (NCBI): domain Eukaryota; kingdom Metazoa; phylum Arthropoda; class Insecta; order Lepidoptera; family Noctuidae; genus Craniophora; species Craniophora ligustri. The sequence continues at coordinate 8,249,775 of LR990981.1, forward strand.
GAACCCAAGATTTCATCCTCAGCGGCGGCATTTACGACCAACGAGGCTGTAACATTTTCAAAATCATAATTTCTTTTACAAGCTTGTGGCACTGACACGCATACACACGCCATAATTTATCAATATTCAAGCATTACCGATACATTATCTGTGGACGTAAAACTCAGTAGGGCCCCCTTCGCATAGAAATCGCCCGTTTAATATAAAATTATTGCTGTACCCTACGGGACCCTTAATCAGTGTTGTACCAGTTTTGAGTAAGCAAAAGTCTAAATTATGTATGGTGTAAGCAAAAATATGTTTGGTAACATTGTCTATAAGATAGCCGTTTATAAAGCTTTGATAATTACTTGAGAGTAAGTGTTGTGTTTTTTTTTGGTGAATGGATTTTATCAGTGCACATATATGTATACTAATATTATAAAACTAAATAATTTGTTTGTTTGTTTAAACGCGCTAATCTCAAGATGATCTCTGGTTGGAATTAAATAATTATTTTTGTGTTGGATTGTCCATTTCCCGAGAAAGGTGGCTACTAGCTGCCCCCGCGTAAAAAGTAGCCTGAGTGTTAATCTAGGTAATAAACTGTATGTATGCCAAATTTCATTTAAATCTTAGCGGTTTTTGCGTGAAAGAGTAACAAACATCCATCCATCCATACATCCATCCATACATCCATCCATACTTACAAACTTTCGCGTTTATAATGTTAGTGATTCTGCACCCGGATCTCGTACTATTACGTTTAGTAACCGCATATACATAATCATCATCATCATCATCATCATCATCATCATCATCAACCCATTAATGTCCCACTGCTGGGCACGGGTCTCCTCTCAATTGAGAGGGATTAGGCTATAGTACGCTAGCCTACTGCGGGTTGGCAGACTTCACATGCAATCGAGAATTCTCTCAAGCATGCAGGTTTCCTCACGATGTTTTCCTTCACCGTTTGAGCATGTGATAAATACGCACATAACTTCCGAAAAGTCAGTGGTGCGTGCCTTGGGTTCGAACTCGAGACCTCTGACATCTCAGTCCACTGGTCTCACCGCTAGGCTACCACAGTTCGTGTACATAATGTATATCTGTAATTGAAAAGAATATGTTTATTTTGCATGTAAACCTCTTTTGCCATATATTATGTACATCCTCCTTCGAGGATAAAAGAAAATGAATTAGAAACGCACAGTGTTGCCAGAACTGACATATCATAGTCTTGTCAGCATAAAAAACAATTTTAATCCGTCTAATGTTTGTAAGCATTTTATACCTTACGATAGAAATAAATAATAAATTTATTACTTTACAAATTTTACAGATTTACTTATTTCTTTTACAAAACTGTCATGTTTAATAAATTTTATGTCTTAATTAAAACTAAACATTTTAACAAAAATATGATGTTCTTAATACTGAGTAAAACAGGGATATTTTTATGGTTAAAAAAATAAACTTCATTTATGTATGCTTGATGTTGATATTTCAGCGAAAAAAACATTTTCAAAAATAAGCTTTCATTTAAATGCTCTAATAAATATTAGTATATTTAAGGAATTTTAAATGGAATCATAACCATAGAATTGTATTTTTGACATTTGTATTGGTGTCAAAAAAGTGTCAAAAACGACAGTTGTCATTGCTACGCAGACGCCATACAAAGATCAGCTACGACTCGTAGCATACCGTAGCCCGGTTACGAATCTGCGTAGACTCTAGTACTACAGTCATCTCAACTATTTTTTGCAGGAGGTAGGGCATAGCGAGATTTCTCGTTTAAATCTCGCTGCCCGACTGAGGAAGTACCTCCGCCTTACAAAAGAACGCAGTGAAACAACAATAGTTGTGTCTTTGTCAGTGAGTAAGGTTACCAGAGCTCGTTAGGTTTTCGTAAAGCATAAGAATATAACTGCCTCGTTGGTCTAGTGGTCGTACAGTGCGAGTGCCGAGCAAGAGGTCCTGGGTCGATTCCCAGGGCGAGCAAAGTGTTATTGGGTTTTTTCCCCAGCCGGACAGCTCAATTTGAATCACCTCTGAAAGTTTAAAAATCTCCATACGATATCGTGTCGTAGTCGTGACGTGAGGTATCGTGAGGCCTCCATTCTTCATTCACGTTTGTCTTACCGCGAACCAATTTTCATAGGTTTTATTTGTATTGAAACTTACTGCTGATTTGGTACTTTGAGACCCTTTGTCATGTGGGATTATGTGGGGGGTTTTGAAGGCTTTGATACCGCTGTTTGGGGGGGAAATTGCATGAAGAAAGCGATCCACATTTAATATATACATTTATTTGTACAAAAGGTTTTATTTAGAGCATGATTTTGTGTTGTTTTAAAACTATGAAGGCTTTTTTGCTGTGTAATTTATATAGGTTGTTTTTAAATCTATAGCCACATACAATGCTATGTGACATAACGCTGTGACTCTATGTGACTATGTGACTACTAGGAATAAATGGACTATTCAACTTACAAGATTCTTTCAATTCCAACCAGTAGTTCCTGAGATTATCGCGATCAAATAAACAAGCAAACAAATACTTCAGCTTTATAAAATTAGTATAGATTACAGGTACTTTTCATCATCAACCCATTATTGTCCCGCAGCTGGGCACGGGTCTCCTCTCAATTGAGAAGGATTAGGCTATAGTCCACCACGCTAGCCTACTGCGGGTTGGCAGACTTCACATGCCATCGAGAATCCTCTCAAGCATGCAGGTTTCCTCACGATGTTTTCCTTCACCGTTTGACCATATGATAAATACGCACATAACTTCCGAAAAGTCAGTGGTGCGTGCCTAGGGTTCGAATTCGAGACTTCTGACATCTCAGTCCACTGGTCACACCGCTAGGCTACCACAGCTCTACACAGGTACTTTTGAATTGTCAAAAATAGTTGTACGGTTTTGTGTTAAATCTCTGTACTATTTAATGGTAACTACAACGTTATTCTGTATAAGATATCCGATTTACCTGAATGCTGAGACTAGCTGATCTGCTGACCCCGACATTAACTGGATGTTGAGTGGCGTGGACTGATGCTAGCCATCAGCAAACTACAACGAACCTTTCTACTTACATAGTGATGTCGATATATCGATAAGTTAAATTATAATTTGATTTTTTTATTTTGTTTTGCAGTTTTTAAATCTAATATATAAAATTCTCGTGTCACAGTTTTCGTTGCCATACTCCTCCGAAACGGCTTTACCGATTTTGATGAAATTTTTTGTGCTTATCCGGTATCTATGAGAATCGGCCAACATCTATTTTTCATCCCCCTAAAAGTTAGGGGTTGTCCACCAACCCCTATAATGTGGCAAAACAACGTTTGCTGGGTCAGCTAGTTCTACTATATATTTAACAGAAGAAGAAACAGAATTTATTTGAGTTAAACTCAAAATGAATCTAATTTAGTTGTAGCTTTTTGAATGTAAAGATACAGTCACTTAAAAAACGACCGCTTTTTATAAACAAAATATAAATAAATACTAATGGATGGTAGGTAGTGAAGAAACGTTTTAACGGTTTAACGTTTGCTTTGCGCGATAAGATACAGGATTCTTAACTTGTTAAGAACAAATAAATATTTGATATTTGTGTGATTAGCACGGTACCTGGTTATTGTGTATTAAAAAATATACCAAATTTCATCTATATCGTTTCTGCAGTTTTAGCTTGGGAGATAACAGACACTAACATAATTTTACATTAAGTGTGAATAAAAACGATTCCTTCATCGTATTCAACCATCACATAAGCCCTGTCCCAACTTAATCTCAACAGATACATCGACACCTATATAATCACATCACTACGCTAGACAAAGAGCCGGCAATTCGTTTCAAAGAATGTTTTTTTCTTTATTCCCTGAAGGAGAAAAGTTTATTTCTTTCATTGTTACGCGATATATAATTATATTAGATATTATAGTGGACAATGCTACCCTTACAATATGATTACGGATAGCCAAGAAATAAGTGTCTATTTTGGAACAAAGATAAGCACCTTTGACTTGTCAAAATCATAATAATATACTTATTTATTACCTGCAACATCAAATATCAAATCAAATATTTTTATTGGAAACAAAACATTTTACAATTTTTGTGTACGTTAATACTGCGTTAGTTTAGTAACTGTGTCGCAGTTATTAGCGCCCACCCCAGAAGTGAATGACAATTAAGTTCCATGCACAACAATTTTGGTTATATTAATACTATACTTAGTAATACATAAAAAATAAAAAAACAAATATAAAATAAAATTAGAACTAAACATTTTTATAATAGGTAATAGTAGTAGTTGTAGCCGTATAACGGGTATGGTGTGCGTGTATGTTTGTGGTGTGTGTGTATATGTATGCGTGTGTGTGTGTGTGTTTCTGTGTGTGTGTGTGTGTGTGCGTGTGTGTGAGAGTGTGTGTGAAGGGTGTGATATAATTTAACTTTGTATGAGGTTTTCTGTCTCCTCATACATCGTCGGCGTAGAATTAATAATTTTATCCAATATGCTTTTGCATGGGTCAGTTTATTAATTTCACACCCCTCTCATTTAAGAAATTATTCATACCAAATTATGAAACAACCAGAAAAAACTGTCATGGCTCCAACATTGAACGGTTTCAAGAACAGATTGGACAAGGAAAACAACTCCAAGCTATTTGCTACCCACGCACCAGCTCATTAGCTGCTAGTCTGTTCTACGGAATAATAATAATAATAAATACAAACTTCCATCCCTTTTCGCCCCTTTAAGGGATGATATCTGGGCCAAGTGACCTTTTATCTTTTTCCCTCCCCTGGACTCAAACTATCTTCTTACTAAAATTCATCTAAAACGGTTCTGCGGTTAAAGCGTGAAGGGGTAATAGACAGACACATATACTCTTGCATTTATAATATTAGTTTGGATCACTAGCTAAAACGGTAAAGGTATATCTTAAGGATACCTGCATACTTGAGAGTTTTATTGGATTGCATGTGAAATCCACCAACCCGCAGTAGGCTAGCGTGGTGGACTATAGCCTAATCCCTCTCCATTGAGAGGAGTGCCGTGCCCAGCAGTGGGTAGTTAATGGGTTGATGATGAATGTATCAAAACCAGTAAAATGTCTCTCACTATGCAAATACTCTTCTTGGAGTAACAATTCGCAAAACATCAGTTTTAGTGTTTAAATATTCGAGTGTAAATATAAGCGCCTGATATTTTAGTCAGAGCAATTATTTGATTCAGCAAATTATTGCCTTAGTGTCAGTAATCACGATTGAAATGAACATAATTATTATCATCTAGACTTCATTTTACGTATTCTATCGCAATATATTGATGTAATTCTGAAAAGTGGATGAATATAGGCTGATGATGATGATGATTAAGCCCTACGTTTCAGATTCTTTACTTTAGTGATGGATGCCTGCTGTAAAGGATCCATACAAACTATAATCTAATATATAAATAAATAAATATAAATAAATAAATATTTCTGGACATTATGACACAGCGCCATCTAGTTCCGAGCTAAGCATCGAAACTTGTATTACGGATACTAGTTGGTTGATATACTACAAATATACTTTTTTATTTGTAAATACATACATATTATACATAAATACATCCACCATGACTCGGATACAAATATTTATGCTCATCACACAAACATTTGTCCCTACCGGGATTCGAACCCGGGACCCGTAGCACAAAAGGCAGCGTTAACTACCACTGGACTAATTGGGTCGTCCAATCTCATATGAATATACGTATGTCTAATATACATCATAATAATATCAACCGTTATTATAGACATAAGTCTCCCTCCAGGGTTGCCACAACGACCACAGACCGGTCCGTAATTATACGCGTTAGTTTAAAAAATTAGATATCTAAATTAGGTAAAAATTAATGGCTTTTTAAGTACTAACTACTATTTACTTTTCCTAGATCGAGCAAAGTGATATTGGGTAGTTCTGTTAAATTCTCAGCAGCTTTGATTCTTGCCCGGCTATAGGCTCGCCCCCAATTACATGGGACCTAATAAACTCTGCCTAACCCTTAGGGGCGACAGGCGTTATAATATGGTATGATAAGTAGGTATATTTGCTTTGTGACTTTTTAAGAATCCAAATAAAAAAACCAAAAAATCCAACATCAAAAACACATCTACGACCGTTTAAAAATTAAAAACGAAACTACGGACTACACAGTAAAATGAAACTAAAGTTTTTGAAGTACAAGCTATTTCACTTAGAGGGCGCTAGTGTGGTGCGAATCGCTATAATTGAGATGGGTTCCGTAGAATATTGAAACAGCTGTGAATTATTTAGAAGCTGCCACTGTAGGAACAGAAAACTAGTTTTGTACCTCGGGTACGCTTGTAATTGTGGCATTTTTAATGGTAAATGGGTATTTTATATTTAACTAGCTGATTTCCGTGACTTTTTCCGCGTGCAATTTAAGGAAAAAAATTATAACGGCAAAGTTTCATAGTAACTCTGCACCGCTTTACCCCCTTAGGGGGTGAATTTTCAAAAATCCTTTCTTAACGCTCCCCTACGTTACATCATTGTAAGTACATATTATACATAGATACTGTACGGTTTGTACACTTGTAGAGTTAATGTTATTGGTAGGTTGAGCTATATGGCACCTTTAATATATAACTCTTTGCCAAAAGAAATGTCTGACCTGCCATACAAAAGGTTCTGTTGTGCCTTGCGAAAATGGTTGATCCAGGAAAGTTTCTATAGCCTTAAAGATTCTTTGAATATTAGCACATGCCGATTTGGTACCCACTAAGATTATTATCTGTCTTCCTCTTATTTATCATGACTTAGCCTTCAAATAATTGTAATTTAAATATCCTTTATACATATTATAGTGCCATTCATATTTATTGTAGTTGTCTAATTGCTCGAATAATTGTAATTTTATTATAATTAGTAGATACATTACCTAATATTTTGCATACCCAAATGAGGGTGAAATATGTCCTGCGCTGTATCTCAATGTAACATCTCATGTATCCACCATATTTCAGCAAATAAATGATTTGATTTGATTTGATTTGAAGCGCGTAAAGGAAAGATCACTTAGTTCCCGTTATATTTATTTGTATTACAAGTAAACTGTTGACGATTCCTTCCTCTAATGTTAGTCACCGCGTTGCAGTAATCGCACTTGTTCGTTTGTTGTAAGTTATCAATATTTATACTACAAAAAGGACGCACGTAGGGTGCGAGGTACCAAGTCAGCAAAATAATTATGTACAGTTAAAGACTGTACAGATACATACATCCATGACTACTGAATACTGACATTTATGCTCATCACACAAAAATTAGTCCTTCTACTAGGATTCAAACCCGGGACCCATAGCACAGAAGGCAGTGTTAACTACCACTGGTCACTGGGCTAATTGGGTCGTCACAAACTGTTACTGGGTTTTTCTACACAATTCTCAGTAGCAGCTCGGAGTTTGGATTCGTGCCCGGTTAATGGCAATAGGCTCAACCCCTATTACACGGAACCGAAAGCATACCGACGAAACGTTGGTGTACATTAGTACACCTCCGCCTAACCCTTCAGGGATGATAGTCAGGTATGTTAAGTTACTAAATTGTTCCGACGACCCAATTAGTCCAACGGTAGTTAGCACTGCCTGCTGTGCTATGGGTCCCGGGTTCGAATGTAGGGACAAATATTTGTGATGATGAGCATAAACATTTGTATCCGAGTCATGGATGTATCTATGTATAAAATTTATGTATTTACAACAAAAAAAGTGTATATATAGTATATCAACCGACTAGTATCCGTAACACAAGCCTCGGGACTAGATGGCGCTGTGTCATAATGTCTAGAAATATTTATTATTTATTTATTTATTGTTCCTGAATTCAATAGCCACTTAACCATAAAAGATCATTGATCAGCGTGATTACCACGTAGCCACGAGCCCTCCAATATTATTGTTGCCACCGTGAACTGAAAAGCCGATAGATAAAACCCAATTCCATATCAAATTCGCGTCAGCGATGGTTGCGGTGGCTTCTGGCCGCAGAGAGGCCGTCATTCTGACCGCACGCGCATTACAATTCAAATTGCGGAGCCTACACTATCGTTACAAGCTAGATACTGAAGCCTTTGTTAAAAACTGAAAACTATACGCAGATATAAAAGTGATTTTTGTGCATTTTATCCCGATATATTGATGACGTTACTACTATTTTAAATTATCCACACTTTAATTCTTTTCATTTAATATTATGAATGCGAAAGTGTGTCTGTCTGTCTGTTACCTCTTCACGCTATGACAGCTGAACCGATTCAGATGAAATTTGGTATAGAGATATCTAGGAGGTAGGGCATAGCGAGATTTCTCGCTCAAATTGAGCTGCCCGACTGGGGAAGTACCTCCACTTTACAGAAGACTGCACTGAATCAACAATAGTTGTCTTTCTGCGAATAAGGTTACCAGAGGTCATTGGGGGAGTGACTATTCTGACAGCATTGGAATTCCGTTTGCTGTCAGTTCAGTAACTCCCTATTTTAACCTGAACGGTTTCTAAGGGGTTTGGCAACGCATTTGCAACCCTCTGGTGTTGCAAATGTCCATGGGCGACGGTCATCACTTACCATCAGGTGAGCCGCCTGCTCGTTTGACCTTTTATAACCATAAAAAAAAATAGAGATAGTTTGAGTCACGGGGAAGGACATATAATAGTTTCTGTCCCAGAAATCTTTCCTTAAATGGGTGAAAAGGAGAGTACAAGTTAGTATGCGGAGTTGATAATTTCTTAAAAGAGGGTAGAAACAAAAAAGCATATTGGATAATATTACTACTTCTACGCAGATTAAGTCGCGGGAAAAAGCTAGTGAGATATACACTTAATAATTCTGTTAAAATAAACCGACTTCAGATGCCAGAACTGGACCAAATTGAAATGGGACCACACGGGAAGCACCAGCTTTCAGCTTTTTTTTTTATTGTGATAAGGAGCAAACGAGCAGGCGGCTCACCTCATGGTAAGTGATCACCGCCGCCCATAGACATTTGCAACACCTGAAGGCTTGCAAATGCGTTGCACACCCCTCAGAAACCATTTTGGTTCCTTAAAATAGGGAATTACTAAACTGACAGCAAATGGAATGCCGTCAGAATAGTCACTCCCCAACGAGCTCTGGTAACCTTACTCACTCGCAGAAAGACAACTATTGTTGATTCACTGCGGTCTTCTGTAAGGTGCAGGTACTTCCCCAGTCGGGCAGCTCAATTTGAGCGGAAAATCTCGCTATGCCCTACCTCCTAGAAACAAACATTACAAAAATACAATCGAATTGAGAACCTCCTCCTTTTTAAGTCGATTTAAAAGGTTCCAAGCCAATCCCGTATGTAGTTAAGAAAAGGTGTGGTGAAAATATTGTTTAGTGTTTTAATAACACTTGTATGGGCCAGCATGGGCCATAATGTGCACGGTACTCACCATACAGGTGAGGTAAGATGTGTCAACAGAGCGTTCTTAATTAACAGCCGCACAAAGAGTGGGGACTTTATGTGAATCATGAGTGATAGCCAACATGTGCGCAATGCGTAGAACTCGGGGAGCCGTGGAGATGTTATGTGTGTGTATTTTTTTTAAACATAAGATACTATAACTCCTATACCAGTACCAGTAAGCTTATAAACACCATTCCTGTCTAGCGGTGAGCGTTTTAAATTGAAAATAACATGCCTTTTTTTTAAGTGCAGTAAAATCTTTTACGGACTTACACGCCGCCTGAGGAGGCGACGGTGTGTGTCGGATTCCGCCCAAAAAACGACTAAAAAACCGCATCTGTCAACGCCACCAACCTTATTGCTGGGGCCATGGGATTCGCGAAAACAACATGCCAGGCCATGCATGTAACATGTCTACCTCTGCCCTACCCTGGTACTAATTGTACTTACCCTTCTCTACATATATTGTAATAATACCTACACGTCTTAAAAAATCAAGCAAAATGGTTCGACATTTTCTTGTCTATTTCTAAGATTAAAGATGCATTACATCTGGAAAATAAATAAAACCTACAACAATTTTAGATAATAATTTTACTACACTATTGCATTAGGTTGTACTTATAAAAAATAGTTGTAATTGATGGTTACAAATAAATAAATAAAAAATAAATAAATATCTTCATCGACTCAAGGATTAAACTAAAATAAAAAGTACAATTGGCACATGGCTCCTGTAATACAGTTCATACTAGCACAGGAGACAGGGTTTTATGTCAATAAAGATTTTTATTATTATTATTAATTATAATGTTATAACGATTTCGACTCCACGCATTCCGCTGTGCTATCTCATTACGACGATGTAATAAACCGGGGTGTGCAGTACGTAATTTGTGTCTTCTGATATTATGTACACACTTTGTTAGTTGTCTTCACGCGTATGTAAAACACGTATTTATGTGGTAAGCAGAGCTTTGAGATTTAAGACAATTTTGGTTCTTATTAAGAAGATTTGATTACTTCTTAAGAGCATTTCCCACCGGATTCGCGAGGATTTTCAAATAATTATATTACATGGCATGTGAGAAATATATTATACATACCATCACGCCTGTCGTCCTCGAAGGGTTAGGCAGAGGTGTAGTAGTATACACCTACATTTCGCCGGTATGTTTTAGGTCCCATATAATAGGGGATGCTAAATGCTAATTGCCATTAGCCGGTCACGAATCCAAACTCCGAGGTGCTACTCAGAATATTATAAAAGATTCAAGATTCAAGATTCAAGATTCAAGATTCAAGATTCAAGATTCAAGATTCAAGATTCAAGATTCAAGATTCAAGATTCAAGATTCAAGATTCAAGATTCAAGATTCAAGATTCAAGATTCAAGATTCAAGATTCAAGATTCAAGATTCAATATTCAAGATTCAAGATTCTTTATTTGTATAAACATGTGTGTACATAATAAATCATGCAGGTTGTTAAATGTTTTTGCCTTTTCGACGTACAAATGTTCATAGTCATTTCAAATTACATCATTCAATGTCAACTTACAAAATAATTGTTACAATAATAAATTCAATAGTAATAAGCAGAGTTACAAAGTTTATCATATTTTATATCTAGTTTGACAAACTTTTAAGCTTGAGCTGGTAATCTCGTAACAAAATCTCGTTTGTATCAGTTATCGTCTAGTTCAGATCAGGCAACAAAGACAAACAAATTCTTACTACCTAAGTACCTCCTCATCCGTAGAAGACTCTTTGGGTGCCGTAAGACCTTGATAAAGCTCTAGCCTCTAGCTGTACAGTGGACCAAGAAATCAGTCTACCTACCAGTTTTAACAAAAGTTTCTGTGACATCTAAATAATCGCTAAGGTTGACATTTCTAACGTCATAATATTATTGCAAGGGAAAATCAACCTAGTTGTTCCATGACTTTCAAATGAACCTCAGCCGTAAGGTACCTAGTTCACATTTCCGGTCGACTGTACTATGGCCTACTCGTCCCTACCTGTGGACCTACCTATATCCTCAGTAAGTGCATCTAAGTATCTGATGCGAGATACGGCCTTGTCTGTCGGAAAAGTAAAATATTTTTATGTTAAATATAATCAAATGTTTATTTATTTATTTGTAGACCCAACAGAAGATACACAATTGCATAAAAAAACATTATGGATGTGTATGCATTATAGCTCTATGAATAAAACATTCATAGAGACATTCACAAGTGTGCTCCTCCAACTACAGGAGACCACATCATTCGCTTATTATCTAGGTAACTAACTAGTTTGAAAGATAATAAAAATAATAATAATGTTCTTTACTGACTAAAAGTAATACAAGTTCTTTACATCATCATTATCAACCCATAAACGTCCCACTGCTGGGCACGGGTCTCCTCTCATTTGAGAGGGATTAGGCTATAGTCCACCACGCTAGCCTACTGCGGGTTGGCAGACTTCAAATGTCATCGAGACAAATCTCTCAAGCATGCAGGTGTCCTCACAATGTTTTCCTTCACCGTTCAACCCTAACCACTGGACGGATCGGGCTGAAATTTGGCATGCAGGTAGATGTTATGACGTAGGCATCCGCTAAGAAAGGATTTTTGAAAATTCACCCCTTAAGGGAGTAAAACGGGGTGCAAAGTTAATATGAAACTTTTATTTTTTAGTTGAATTGCACACCGACGAAGTCGCGGGAATCAGCTAGTTATTTATAAATGTCATGCAACAATTCAAATTCAAATTCTTTATTGTGGATCATAGGTACAGAGGATGTTCAAAATTTGCCTTTAAAACATCTCTCTTTCCAAGAAACGATGAATTTCATAGTCTATAGTCAGCACAGTAAATAGAGTTATAAGTACATTGGCCAGCAGATCAAGCTACCAATACAATCTACAATCTGTCAAATTTCTTTGATAGATTTTCAACTTTATGACAAATGAATAAGGTTCGTGTTCAGTTGGGAAAATTTGACAGTTTCGGATGGGTTGACCTGCTGGCGACTGTACAAAATGATCTGTTTCCTCTCGCTCCTCCTGCTCTCGCTGAAGGCTAACGAACAAACATTTGTGAGCCTTCCTTGCACCTTTGTTGCCAAGTACCGACAGCAAAAGCAATACTTTGAATAAATATTGTGTTGTACGCTATTTGTTCTGTCGGATTGTACGTTTTGTGGAGTTTCGTTTTACTTTGTTGCATACTGTACTAACCATCCATACTTTCATATCCATTTTTACTAATATTATAAATGCGAGTGTCTTTCTGTTACCTCTCCCCGCTTAAACTTCTGAACCGATGCAACCTATTACCTTTATTCTATTCTAGATGTAAGAACTTATTAAGTCAACATTACATACGAGCAAACAGAAAACCTACTCGTAGTATGTAAATGAATGCCTTGACATTAAATCTAAGTTTCATTATTATGTAGTACTTTAGCTTTACTTTGAACTAAACAATATAAGCTTATAAATTTGTTAATTTTAATAAAATATTTGTGTTATTCTTAGCCTGAAACACAGGTTTATCCTAGTTCAGGCATATCATAAGTATTCTTTTATATTTAATTGTAAGATACCTATTGTTAAAATGTGCAGCACTCTTTATTTAATAAACAAAAATTATTATTCTAAAAAAAATTATTATTCTGATTTTAATCAATAAACCACTTATTTTATGAATCTGATCGATAAAAAAAAAAAAACTTGCTGGGTTTACTACCGCTGCGCTAATTGGGACATCAAATGATTGATATTATAATTATGATTTGTATTACAGCAAAAGCAAGGTCGATTTCTGAGGAAATCATCTCCACAAGAAACAAACCTCTATTTCATATCAAGAATTACAAGAGGCTGTGTTTCAGTGGTACCCATCTCTGAGGTCTGTGGTCGCATAAATCTGTCCGAAACCGCTCCGAGATGGATGAATAAATTGTTGCTAAATTGATTTATAGATGCTTAAGATTCATCTTGAGTAATTGGTTCAAGTTTAACGAGTTATCTGTGTGTTATCCAGGTATTAGGTGGAAATACAGCATCAATTCATCTCATTAGATATCATAAAATGAAACTTTAATCAAATCATTTACAGTCTCAGACATTTATGTTTATCACGCGCCCAAACGGTGAAGAAAATCACTGTGAAGTAGCCTGTATGGTTGAGAGATTTTCTCGATGGCATGTGAAGTCTGTCAACCTGCAGTAGGCTAGCGTGGTGGAATATAGCCTAAACCCTCTCAAATGAGAGGCGACACGTCCACCAGTGGGACAAGTTTTCTTTCACCGTTTGAGCATGTGATAAATATGCATGTAACTTCAGAAGTCAGTGGTCAGCCTTACTACAATACATATGAATTTATTTTTATGAAAATTCGTAGTTACATATGTCGTCGATTACGATAATTAAACGATAATTAGACACTCAATTGATATTGTTTTAAGGGTGGGGACAGAACGCCATGACAGTCACGTGATCGGAATCATTCGGAGGGGCAATTTAAATATTGGAGAGCAATGAGTTGATGACAGACAGTCAAGTTCAGTTGATGACAGAGAGCGATACAGTCCGGACCAATGGTTCACTCAAATTCTGTTAGTGCTAAGTGTTACTTTGTGATTTATGATTACTGATTACCTACATAAAATACAAAGACTTTAATACAGTATCTCTGTGCTTTAATTGCCATGAACCCTGTACCAGAAACTCCTACCGATGACGCGTGCGCCGCTAATCTATCGCCGTCACCGTCATATATTATACATAGAAGCATCGATGCCTAATCACACAAACATTTCGCCATACAGAGGTATAAACCTGCACCTTAACACGAAGGCAGCCTTTTATCCCGCTGCGGGTTGTCAATTGTTACTAGGATATCAGAACTACCTAGTAGCTTGTAACCTCATAAGACGAAACTATTGAAAAATGTTTCCAAGCTAGGACGAAAGCAAGCCGAATGAAAATGGTTTTAATCAGTATTACAGCTCGCAGAGCAAATCTAATTTCGGAAACCGACAAGCGACTTCCACAAAATGCGGTTTGCCGAGCAAACGGATTAGTGATGGGGCGTAGTCGATAGATACTCTTTTTTTTATCGACGAATCTGTGTCGATTAAAAAAGTTGGTGAGTAGTTTGAAGTGTCTTTGAGTTAATATAATTTTTTTGGATTATTTGCCCGCTCTTGAGCTTCCAATGATCGAACACCCGGTATTTGAAAAAAAATTGCTATAATAGATAATGGATTATGGACAATAACAAATGTTCAGTTAGATAGTTATTTAAATTACATACTACACGATTAAAGAGATTCAGAAATATTTTATAGGCTTTAATTTTTAATAATCGAAAATGAACGAAGGTCAATAACAATCATCAAAGATTTAAGAAAAAATGATTTATATGTCGAGCCTTTAACATTTTTTTATACAATAAAATACAAAAAAAAAAACACTTGATTTAAATAAAAATACTTCAAACGGATTTTATAGCGTTAACTTAATATTAACATTAATATACCACAACAAAATATTAACAAAAAAGTAAGAAAAATAAAAAGATTCCCCAATCTATCGACAGTTTCCCATCTCTAATCACAAGTAAAGAGTCTCCCTCTGAGCGCACGTCGGCAGGAATCTGACTTGTAAACATAATATAACGCTCAAGCACTGGGGAGTAACCCAATCCTGTTACATCTTACACAGGTCATTGGGGCTTCTTCTCAAGCTAGAAGATGCTGAACATCGCCGTTTTATATGGAGGTCGTGCGCCTCATATAGCGTAGTGATATACAAACTTTTTTTATAAGAAAATTGAGCGCGTTTGTTTGCTCATCTGATGGCAAGATGATGTAGTACGCCGACCTCTGTGGTCTAGTGGTTCGAGTACCGGACTGCTGATCGCGAGGTAGTGGGTTCAATTCCCACGGGACATAAATATTTATGTGATGAATAGAAGTGTTTGTGTTCGTCTGGGTGTTTCCTATGTATTATAAGTATGTATTTACAAAAAATCGTTTATAAGTATTATATCCATTGTCTTGTACCCATAGTACAAGCTCTGCTTAGTTTGGTACTAGATGGTGCTGTGTATAAATTTCGCGGAATATTATTATTATTATTATTATTATATAGGTATAACATATAACTTCTAAAATTAGCTCAAGCTCAAACAATGCCTATTCACTCTCGCTTTGCTGGAGATGTGGTAGCTTAGGGGTGTGACTAGTGACTAGTGGTCTCGAGCTCGAGCAAAGGTCTCGAGTTCAAACCCAAGGCCTAGGCTACCACTGACTTTTCGGAAGTTATGTGCGTATTTATTTATCACATACTCAAACGGTGTAGGAACATGAGGAAACCTGCATGCTTGGGAGATTTTCTCGGCTAGCGTGGTGGACGATAGCCTAATCCCTTTCAAATGAGAGGAGACCCGTGCCCAGCAGTGGGACAATAATGGGTTGATGATGATGATACCACAAGGGTGACAAAGAAGGTTACGGCCCGCCTTAAGGTACAAAGTTGCCAACACTGTCCCTGATAACACATGTCACTCTTGTGGTATAAAAAAGAGATTTCTTCCCAGAGGTCGTCAGTTAAAAAATACCGACACCATCCAATTAAAAAAATATATCTAAAACATGACATTTTAAAGTGTCTAAAAAAGATCTATTTGCAGAAATAAATTATAATAATAATTTATCATTTTCTTTACTCAAAACAAACACACAACTATCTGTCGACAAAAACATGAAACATTGATTTGCAATTTGTTTAAAGTGTGTAGTTCTATGTAGTGAGGTTCCATGCATAAATATCCATACATTTTGCATGTATGTTATGCATGTGTGTATGGAGTGCAGTGAGGGCGCAAAATGCATATATTAAACTTCGCCCTTGAGTTTGTATGCCAAGCTTGTTCCGAGCTAGCAGGCTTATTCTGGAAATCTGAGATAGTTGGAAAACATATATATAACTTACCTACCTACGGTTTTGTCTGCGTAGGTTGACAATATTTTGTTTAGCATTTCGAGATACTACGAATCTTGAATGGTACTATATATGGCATGACTGCAGCTGTGGTAGCCGAGTGGTGTGACCAGTGGACTGAGATGTCAGAGGTCTCGAGTTCGAACCCAAGGCACGCACCACTGACTTTTCGGAAGTTATGTGCGTATTTATCACATGCTCAAACGGTGAAGGAAAACATCGTGAGGAAACCTGCATGCTTGAGAGAATTCTCGGTGGCATGTGAAGTCTGCCAACCCGCAGTAGGCTAGCGTGGTGGACTATAGCCTAATCCCTCTCAATTGAGAGGAGACCCGTGCCCAGCAGTGGCTCATTAATGGGTTGATGATGGCATGACTGGGAATCACAGGGAATGAGGCACTCACACCAAAGTTTTTTTTATACAATCATTTTTCTTTAACCTTCATGAAATAATTTTATTCATATTGTTACCTATAATATTTATAACACCTTACTTACAAAAAGAAAATACTGTATCATGGGCGGACTGGTATATGGTATCTGGACGTTATTTTGAGGATCCGATAAGTTGCAATTGAAATACTATCAATATACTAATGTCTAATATTGTTACATCGGATAGTGTATAGAGGGTAGTTGGGAGTCCTTCCATTGGTAAAGGAGGATCCTCCGACCAGGCAAGGTGTTGTGAATGGCGGGCTACTGCCCAACGGATGATGTTGGATGGTTGTATATACACCGTGAAATTGTAGTCGTTTTGGAACCGAAAGGTGAGAATCTTATGATAATTAGTAAAGTCTTAAAATAACTCTACTGTTTATAATAAAAAAGTTGGCAAGTGAAAAGAATATTTTCACTTGATCGAGTTTGCTAGTAGTAGTACACTAATGTTTCATTCAAACTCGGCCGCAGTCGCCACCTCGCTATTTATGAAAGACGCGCGGCGGCGCGGGCGGCGCGGCAGCGGAGCAATGACCCGAACGCCAGTCAGCTGGTACTTAACGGCTGTCCGAGCGAATAAGTACTTACGCGTTATTTAAAAGCTAGTAGGTCAGTACTTTATTGATCTCATTTTATTATTGAAATAAATTGTATTAAGCAATACGATGCAGATGGCGACGAAATTGATGGTAAGTATCTACTTACACCTATCTACGTAACTTCCCTATTAAATATTACCTACTAAATTGAAATATGACAAGATACGATCGTAAAACCTACGTTACAATTCAATAAAAGGTATTAAAAATTAAATAGGTACCTAGGTATTACCATAGCTTTAAATAAACCTTTTTTTTTAACTTTGCCTCAAGCAAAGAGTTAACACACACACACAGAACAATTACCTGCAGATTATACAATTTTTTTCCGAGCGAGGATCGAACTCGCGAACGCCTTGCGCAGCAGTCGCTTGTACAGCCGCTGCGCCAGTCATTGCAGCAACATTTTCACGGAATAACGTAAATTGTACACCAAATTCTCCTTCATACATTCAACGGGCTTAGGACCGCCAGAAATACTTTACTTGAACATAACTTTTCAATAAATAACATTAGGTATTTACTGTATCAATATTAAAAACAGATAGCTGAAGCAGTCAAGAGACTGGGTAGGTATTTCAGGCGTATTTAAAAATTGGAGCTATTTACGAAATAATCTACTTTACATACAAGTTACCTTTTTTTTTTTATTTTTAAGTGCGGAAAAATCCTTTACGGACCGTCCCATCACCTGGGGAGGCGACGGGATGTGTCGGACTCCGCTTAAGCGTTTACCGACTAAAAAACCGCACCCGTCAACGCCACTAACCCTATTGCCGGGGACATGGGATTCGCAAAAGCATGCACCACAACCCCGGCGGGCTTCGGTCCAGCTCTGGTCGCTGGACCCCGGCTAGGAGCGAGGCATAGCTCGCCTCGCATCCTCCGCGCAGGCGCACGTGTGACGAACACGCGCGCCGCCTACTTGGGGCCATTACCAGTTCGGGCGGCGGACTCCCCTAGTCGCGCCCACCCGCTGGCCACAGCTCATGGAGGCCGGAGGTCTGTTTGCGCCCTCCGGCGCCCGGTGCGTCTACTGCGGATCGGGAGAGAGGTTGATTTCTCTCTCCCTTTCCGCCGCCTCTTTTGCGCGCATAACTTGCTCGCAGTAAGAGGCGGCGGCATCCCACGCGTTTTCGCTCGCGACCATGGATAGGATCACGGCTGGAAGCGAGAGGTCACCGCCGACTGCCGCTATGAGTTCACGGCGCTGCTCTGTCCAGGCCGGGCAGGCCTGAAGTGTGTGC
Source organism: Craniophora ligustri (assembly GCA_905163465.1). Lineage (NCBI taxonomy): Eukaryota > Metazoa > Arthropoda > Insecta > Lepidoptera > Noctuidae > Craniophora > Craniophora ligustri. Next base: position 8,268,567 of record LR990981.1, read on the forward strand.
TGCGCCGTGTCCTCGGGGCAACCTACGCAATGGTGACAACCGGGCGATGGCTCCCGGCCTATGCGACACAGGTACTTGCCAAAGCACCCATGCCCAGACAAGACCTGCGTCAGCCGGAAGCTGAGGGCGCCGTGGCGCCTCTCAAGCCAATCCTCCATGATGGGTCTTACCGCCACTATCGTGGCGTGCCCTACATACAAGTTACAAGTTTAAAAAAAAAAAAAAAAAAAAGTTTATTTACACTTCTCTGTGCCGAAGCAACTGCTCGAAATGGAGTCCGCCGCGCTCGTTATACTATTGTCTTTTAGCTTTCTTCACGTGTCTCTGTCACTTTTCACTCTATCAAAGGGGTCCACTATCGCACTGCGTAACTCGTCACGATTTTCATGTTCACGGGTCTTTGTAATGTAAGCGTTAAGTCCGGGCTCCTAGGCGGCCAAGCCATGGGACCGCCGCGGCCTATCCAGTTATTTTTTTTTTTTTTTTAAACGTTGCCCCACACTAGGATTTTCTCCTGTGTCGTGGGTGCGTTTACACACACAAATTTTCACATACACAAACGCCCAGACCCGGAACAACTACCTGTAGAACGTACAAATATTTGCTCCGTGCGGGGATGATCGAACCCGCAACCCGTGACGCACAAGCCGATCGCTCAGCCTCTGCGCCAATCAGGTCGTCATCTATCGCTATCGCTATCACCGAACTGAGTGTTTAGGTAGGCACGCACTAGTCCGCACTAAACTTGAATAATGAGCGGGGCAGCCATCATGCTGATAGTAAATCCCTGCTAAGTACGTTACAAGGATATCATCTAACAGCTCCGATATTACCATTTGTAACATGTTTAAAAACGAGCTGTTAGATAGCGTTCAATGAAAATAGTCACTATTAATTGGCCGTTATAATAACTGTCTACACATTAGCACTATACTGAATTTGGTGATGGTCTTCCCGTCCCGACGAGTATTAAGTATGGATTCACGAGAGTCCATTAATTTTGATTGTGCACAGTACAACTGAACAATTGCTAAGTACTCCGCGTTCGTATATTCGTACTGACGACTGACGACACATTGAATGATATCGATCGTAGTAATCGTCGTACGTTAAATTTAGTGGCGTTACAATGTATCCTGGTTTCGTTCTAGTTTTTTGTTCGTCTGTCACAATTTTTATAAAAAAAAATATCTTTATTTTATTTAAATTTTACATAAATAGATTCCATTATTGATATAGAGTCCAAAATTTTCGATCCCGAAATAGTCATAATTTCACGGTGTATGCTATCTCGCGTGCAAATTTCACTTGCGCGATGTAGGGTTATATGCGTCGTCGCGCTGAGTCTGTAGTTCGTATGTGGCGAGATAGATGTCGCTACAAGTGTACATGCCACTTTATAGGTACTGCACGACAAATGAATAATCAAGTCAGTCGTCTTCCAATAATTTGTTAGACTACTCGAACTTATACCAATTAATCTGCCTTATATTATTTGGCCTACCTACCTGAACATAATATTAATATGTAAGTTTAAATAATGTATTTCTCGCAAATGATTATAAATGTAATCTTTGAGAAATAAAGAATTCTTAAACCGTAATTTTCGAGTAAGTATAAAATATCTGTGTAACATTATTTTTTGTTATATTTTATTGTGCTCTTCCTATCAGAATAAGGACGCAGCTAAGGATTTGTCTGGGTCGAAAGTTATAAAGAGGTATCTTCAAAGGTGAGGGGCTTATGTGTAACTTGTGTAGTTTTTTGTTCTACTTAAAGCTGTATTTGGATTTTCTATGAAATTCTCAGTAGCTGTTCCGAGTTTGGATTTGTGCTCGGTTAATGGCAATTAGGCTCGCCCTCTTTTTCATGAGACAGGTGTGATGGTATGTATGTATGTCATGTTCAAGCTGTATGTGGTGTGGCCAGTGGACTCAAACTCAAAGGATTTAAGTTCAATTTAACACAACGCACCACTGACTTTGTAAAGTTACGTGTGTATTAATCGCATGCTCAAACGGTATAGGAAAACATCGTGAGGAAACCTGCATGCTTGAGAGATTTTCTCGATGGCATATAATGTCTGCCAACCTGCAGTAGGCTAGCGTGGTGGACTAAAGCCTAATCTCCTCTCAATAAATGAGAGGAGACCGTGCCCAGCAGTGGGACAATAATGGGTTGATGATGATGATAAGTATATGATAATATTTATAAAAGGATCCCTCTCAAATGAGAGCAGATTCATGCCCAGCAGTGGGACAAACGAAGCTTTACGCTATAATTGTGGTACTTCATTGTGGAACCCACGCTTTATGACGAGAAAGTTTTCACAATACTCTTATAGCATCTGGTCAACTAGTCTTGGTTCAATACCCAGGTAAAAGTTAGTTTTGGTATTGCAAACGTCCAGAGACTACAGCAACATCTCACAATCAGGCGAACCACAAGCTTATTTGCGACCCTTATGTATAAAAAACTAATAAAGATGTATAAATTCTTCACACTAAAATCAAAATATTACACGGTTTTTAATTTGAAAGTCGCGCATGACGTGTTTCAACGTTTCCAGTCACAAGTCACGGCTTACAGCGTGGCACGTCGCGTATAAACACAAAAATACGCAGCGACTGTCGAGGTAGTCAGTTTACTAACACGTGCCGGCGCATAACTATACACGTGCAGATGCTAGCGTGCTGGATGTGGCTTGGGCTTATAGTTTGTTTTGGAGAGGTAGGGCATATCGAGATTCCTCGCTCAAATTGAGCTGCCAGATTGGGGAAGTACCTCCGCCTTACAGAATACCGAAGCGAAAACAACAATAGTTGTCTTTCTGCGAGTGAGTAAGGTTACCAGCTCTCGTTGAGTGACTATTTCGACAGCATCAGAATTCCATTTGCTGTCAGTTTAGTAACTCCCTATTTTAAGAAACTTAAACGGTTTCTACGGGGTTTGGCATCGCATTTGCAAGGCGGCGGTGATCTCTTACCATCAACCATGAGCCTCCTGTCTGTTTGCACCCTTATCACCATAACAAAAAACTTTTTAACCCCCGACGCTAAAACGCCTGGGTGTTAAGAAAGAAAGAAAAGAAAGAAAATAATATTTATTGACACAGTCACGAACAATGCACACAATAACATAAAAAAGAAAGAAAAAAAAAAAAACATTGGACAATAAACAAACTCATTGTGTGCCCCACGGCTGTGCCAAATGGCCCAGTTCAGCTAAGTTTTACGTGTCTGCGCTGTGTGTGTCTGTCTGTATCTGTGGTGGCACCGTAGCTCCCGAACGGTTAAACTGATTTAGATTTTTTTTGTTTGAATGGTGTCGGTCGGGAATGTTCTTCATTATGTTTGATGAAAATCGGTCCAAGATAGCCACCACAAAATATGTTGGGGGCTTTTTTAATTTAATTTAATTTGCTAAATATTGTTGCAATAATATTTTTAAATTATTTTAAATACGACTGCTCAGTGTGTGAGGTGTTAGGTTCGATTCTAAGGTTGAATGAAATGTTATAAAACTGTTTTGGGTATGTGTAGAAACATGAAAATCTTAGGTACAGTCTAACAACCTAATTAGTATACATGCAACTATCCAAGTATCCACTGATTCATGTGTGGATGTAAATCAATTAGCTTGTTAGAGTGTACAAACATATTCGTCACATAAACATTATTGCTCCTGCAGGAATTCGAACCCGAAATATTTTCATTCTCCGTGGATCTTACTTGACAAATACAAAAACCGATAAACGTGCTCCATCGTAGATCACAGTGTCGCTTAACATCAGGCGAACTAACGATCAAGCTAAAACCTGTTTATAATAAAAAAGGCACATCTAGTTATCATATCTCTACGTACCATATAATAATGGATAAACAATAATTTAAATATTATCTGTGTTTACGTTCACTTAAACGAGGTTTAAAGCGACTCTTACATAAATATCGCCGTGCCCCGCGGGGCGACCGGGTAATGTGACCTCTACTTATATTTTCAAGTTTATTTATTTTAAAAAAAATAGACAAATTTTACTAGATACTACATACCCACGCCTTTTTTCTTATAGGCAGAAACTACAGAATGTCACGCACTACGATCGCTGCATACCACTTTTGCCTCGTCCACATTCATACATCTCGTCATGCACGGGCGCCCGTTACGAGTACTGACCTTTTTGAAGGAGTGAATGAATGATGAATGAGTGTTTATTTCTGTAAATAGATCTTTCTAAAGACACTTTTACAAGTCATGTAATATTTTTTTTAGTATCTAGTTGACATCAGCATTTCCTAACTGACGACCTCTGAGGAGGAATGCCGAAACAAACTCAGAGAATCATGGTATCTTTTAAAGTCCAAACATTTTGCAGTGTATGTCCTTCTAGGCCCTAGCCCTAGGGCTTCTAGGCCCCTCCCGGCGATTCCTCTGAAATCCGCCTTATAAATTACTAGCTTTTGCCCGCGACTTATCTGCGTAAAATTAGTAATTTTATTGCCATCCCCCTTTTCCCCCTTTTAAGGGATGATTTCCGGGACTTAAACTATCCTATGTCCTTTCCCGGGACTCAAACTATCTCTATACCAAATATCATCTCAATCGGTTCAGCGGTTATAGCGTGAAGAGGTAACATATAGACAGACAGACAGACACATTTTGGCATTTATCATATTAGTATGGATTTCCGTCAATCGCCTATCATTCATCATCATACACTGGTAAGACAACTAGGCTATTACAGTTATATTAAAAGCGTAATTAATACAGTTAATTAAAGATCAACAATAATTTTCAAATTAATCATTAGCAAGCTAATTATGAAAACCGAACCTTAAAGAAAATAACATCGATAAGATTGAAGAACACCCATAAAAGGGGTATCATTAAACCCCGAAACAAAACATAATTAACCCTTTCAACCCCCCAGATTTCGACCCCACCAACTAGGGAGCCACCCCCTAATTTATTAAAGGAACATTTCGTAATATCCGCTGTGTAACGGAAGTTGCGACATCAAAAACAAAATCCGTTCCATCTTTGAATTCTATTATTGTATTTGTTTTGCGTTTGATGGTTCCGTAGGACTTACGGTGTGAATGATTTTGAATTTATCTTATAATACTATAATAATGATAATCTTATAATAGTAAAATATAATTACTTTTTACTGATATTATCGACGACCCGATTAACACAGCAGTAGTTAACGCTGCCTTCAGTGCTATAGGTCCCGGGTTCGAATCCCGGTAGGGTCAATAGTTTGTGTGATGAGCATAAACATTTGTATCCGCGTCATTTTTACAAAAAAAAAGTATACATGTAGTATATCAACCTTCTAGTATCCGTAACACAAGCCTCGTTGCTTAGCTCGGAACTAGATGGCGCTGTGTCATGAAGTCTGGATATATTTATTGTTATTATTTTCGCGGTATATTGATCATCATCAACCCATTTATTGTACCGCTGTTAGGCAGCGATCTCTTCTTATTTGAGAGGGATTAGGCTATAGTCCACCACGCTAGCCTACTGTGGGTGACTTCACACGTTATTCAGAAGATTTCTCAGGCCCGAGGTTGCCCGCCGGGGTTGTAGTGCATGCTTCCGCGAATCCCATGGCCCCGGCAACAGGGCTAGTGGCGTTGACGGGTGCGGTTTTCTAGTCAGTAAACGCTCAAGCGGAATCCGACACACCTCGTCGCCTCCCCAGGCAGCGGAACCTAACTTTCAAAATCGTCCGTAAAGGATTTTTTCGCATGTCAAAATAAAGGCATACGGATTGCCACACGATGTTTTCCTTCATGCGTGTATGGAGGGAAGGAGGTGGTAGTCCCTCCATTGGAAAAGGAGGATCCTCCGACCAGGCGAGGTGTTGTGCCTGGCGGCTACTGACCAACGGTTGATGTTGAGTGGTTGTATATATCCAATCTCGCGTACAAATGTCACTTGCGCGATGTAGGATTAGTAGTATGAATTTTAAAGCTTGATAGATGTCGCTACACGTGTGATAAATACTCACATAATTTTTAAACTCGAGACCTTTAACATGACATTTAGTGAGTAGTGGATCACTTTAGGCTACCACAGCTGTATATTGCTATGAGTATTAGCCAAGAGGTGGTGAACCATCTGACTAGCCAGTTTCCCACAAACCAGTTTTTTTAATGATGATTTATTATCTGTTAATTATGACAGTACCGTTAGAATAGAATAGAATAGAATAGTAGTTTATTGTTTTCAATATTACAGCCATTATTGTAGTAATTAGGTACTTACAAAGCAACTATAATACCGAAAGCAAAAGGTTGAAGCGTCAGCTTATGCTTAGGCCACCCTAGAGGGTTGCCCAGCGCTGGTTTTCAGCTTCAAACCTTGACTCCCGTTTACAACCATTGGCAACTAAGTAGATATTTAATTTAAATTATTAAATTTAAAGTCTTTCAACTATTATCAGAATTGGTGCATATTTAGATAGGCGTGGATTATCGGGTACGGAGACGATATTTAGACGAAATAGCACGTATGTGTATCATTTAATTATGATCACTAATAATTTCAAATTTATTTAAGATTATGTGTTGGTCATACGTTACACTCATTATTTAAAAAAACTACAACAATAATGTGGAAATGGCTTTCTAGCTAACTAAAGTAGGACTGTATGAATTAGATGAATACATTGCAAGTAGTGGAATGGCAGAATTGATCTATGACCGTTCTGGCAGGCTTTCTCTTGACGCAGTCGTGAAAGGCCTGAATCTGGTTAGTCAGAATCACATGGTTCACCACCTCTCCGTCTATATTTACCGAACACGAATAAAACCTCCAAAATATCACGAAGATTATCGTAGAAAAACTCAATACTACGATACGACAAGTTACTGACTATAAACATTATGACACAGCGCCATCTAGTTTCGGATCACGGATACTAGCTGGTTGATACACTACATACATCATCATCATCATCATCATATCAACCGTTAGACGTCCACTGCTGGACATAGGTCTCCCCCAAGGATCGCCACGACGACCGGTCCTGCGCCACCCGCATCCAGCGGATTCCAGCAACCTTAACCAGGTCGTCAGTCCACCTTGCCGGGGGCCTACCCACGCTGCGATTTCCAGTACGTGGTCGCCACATACATATTTGTTTGTAAACACACACATATTTAAAGGTGTTCTCATTTTCTCCTTACAGAACCCTATATCAGAATATTAAATAATCGATGTTCTCAATGGCTCGAACTAGTTTGTGACAGAGAAGCGTCGTGACCTCGTGACAAGACAGACATTCGTGACAACGAAATTTTGCTTCCGCTATTTTTACTTTTTATATACAAAAAAGCTGACCCACTAAGTATTAACTTTCAAAATCGTCAACCTTTTTACTGTCCTAGCTGCTTAAGGGCCTCTTCTTGTAGTATAGTAAGGATTAGGATATAGTAGGGATTAGGATATGTTCATCACACAAACATTTGTCCCTACCGGGATTCAAATCCGGAACTCATAGCACAGAAAGCAGTGTTAACTACCGCTGGACTAATTGGGTCGTATGTCAATATGTGTATGACTTGCAGGTAGTTTTTGTAATTTGTAGGTTCTGGTATTAAGGGGGCACACGAACAGGCGGCTCACCTGATGGTAAGTGATGACCGCCGCCCATGGACATTTGCAACACCAGAAGCTTGCCAATGCGTTGCGACACCCCTTAGACACCGTTCAGGTGTCTTAAAATAGGGAGTTACTGAACTGACAGCAAACGGAATTCCCATGCTGTCAAAATAGTCACTCCCCAATGAGCTCTGGTGACCTTGCTCACTCGCAGAAAGACAATTTGTTGATTCACTGCGGTATTCTGTAAGGCGGAGGTACTTCCCCAGTCGGGCAGCTCAATTTGAGCGAGAAATCTCGCTATGCTCTACCTCCTAAAAAGTATTGTGTGTCTATTTGAGAATGAATGTATGTCCACGCACTAACGACAGAGCAGAAAATCATTATGTGGGGTAACAGTTCCATCATTATCATCAACCTATTATTGTCCCACTAATGGGAACTAATCGCCTCTCATTTCAGAGGGATTACGCTATAATCCACCACGCTAGACTACTGCGAGTTGTCATACTTCATACGCCATCGAGAAAACCTCTCAAACATGCACGTTTCCTTCATCGTTTGAGCACATGATAAATACGCACATAACATCCGAAAAGTCAGAAGAGCCGTCCCTTGAATTTGAACTCGAGGCCTTTGACATCTCAGTCCACTGATCACACCACTATAGGCTACCACATCTTATGGATATAGATCCTTCTTAATAAAAGAAAATTACAAGTCCATTATGTAATATGAAAACAATTTATAACAGCTTCACAAAGAGCTGTGCATCCAGCGACCTTTTGTAATAATACACTAGATAGGCACTTGGTACTCTGTCAAACTAACTCGCGAACTCGTGACCGCAAAGTAAGAAGGAACAATGGACCGCCATCCGATGCGATAAGGTTCCAACTTATAATAAGGAGCCTTACTTTCGTTAGTCAGAGAGCTCGTGGTGGTAGAATTATATTCATGTCTTTAATTTATATCATAATTACTTAAAAGACTTAATTAAGTCATAAGTCGATGTAAATGTTTTAATGTCAATTAGACAAATATTGTAAGTACTTTTTTACTATAAAATCTAGTAGCACGGTTCCAGAAAGTAGGTTTAAAGAAACCGGCTAGATAGAGAGAGATATATATCTTATACATCTCTCTCTGCCTTTTAAAAGAAAAATACTCTAAGCAATAATTGGTTTCCTCTACAATGTTTGTTATATCAATAAGATAATAATGCAGTTTTGTAGGAGGCTCAATTTGAGCGAGAAATCTCGCTCAATTTGAGCGAGATTTCTCGCTCAAATTGAGCTGCCCTACTGGGGAAGTACCTCCGCCTTACAGAAGACCGCAGTGAATCAACAATAGTTGTCTTTCTGCGAATGAGTAAGGTTATCAGAGCTCATTGGGGGAGTGACTATTCTGACAGCATGGGAATTCCGTTTGCTTTCAGTTCAGTAACTCCCTATTTTAAGAAACCTGAACTATTTCTAAGGGGTTTGGCAACGCATTTGCAAGCCTCTGGTGTTGCAAATGTCTATGGGTGGCGGTCATCATTTACCATCAGGTAAGCCGCCTGCTCGTTTGCCCCCTTATCACATAAAAAAAAGTTTGAGGGGAAACGTATGAATTGTCTGTGTAAGTACGATAATATTATTAATTCTACGAAGACGAAGTCACGGGCAAAAGCTAGTATTGCATGAAAACATTCATATTTTCATTTTACTGGAATATAAATCATAAAATATACAACAGTTTGTAAGCAATAAAATATATATTGATTTATATATTACTTTTACCGATAAAAAATTACCAATAAAAAAACAATTTAAATACATTTTTATGTGATGTTTGTGTTGATTTTTATTAATTATTTGGATTGTCTATAATTTATTAATGACATGGTGATAACGGCGCATATATTTTGGATATAAATTTTAAAAATATTTAAAGGTAAGTTTTTAAATTTCACACTTTTTCACCACTTTTTTGAAGAATTCAAAGTATTGTTTATGCTGATGATGATTATGATAATCATTACAATATATAACCATATCACAAAAGTGATAAGAGAATTAACTTCCCAAAAGTTTAAAACCAAACTAAAAGCTTAGCTTGGCTTATTGAAAATTCTTTTTACTCAATTGAAGAATTTTTAAATTTTAAGGAATAAATTAGTTGTGTTCCTATATTTGACTGTTATAGGTTTATTAGTAGTAAGATTTTGTTGATGTTAAATTTTCGCATGCCTATTGAAGGCGAGATGTGCTGAAACCAATGGATTACTTTACCAACTTTTGTATAACCATATCTCTGGCGAATAAAGATTCTATTCTATTCTATTCTATATGTATGTCCGTAAGGTATGTATCTTTGAGCCATAGTTGCCTTGTAATAAATAAATATTATTATTAATGTAGTCGTTTGGAAGAACCTAGGAAAGTAGTTTCAAACTATTTAATGGTATTTTTGTGGTTTGAAGTTCTTTCGGATCTGTGCAGTACGCGACGATATTAGTTCATATATTATGATATTCAATCAAATCAAATCATTTATTTCAATCAGACCAATACAGGTACTTTGAATTGTCGAATTAAATTGAATTTAGTTGCACGGTTTCAAAAGGTAGGTCTTATGGAGAAGAACCGGCAAGAAACTCCATAGATACTCTTTTTAAATTAAATACAAAATTTATTACTAGCTTTTAACATGAATTTTAATTAATTAGTTAATTAATTTTCTTCGTTTTTTGGAACATTTTTCATTTATGCTCCGCTCCTATTGGTGGTAGTATGATGTTATATTATAGCCTATAAGCCTGCCTTGATAAATAAACTATCAACCAAAAAAAAACCAACCCGTAATTCCTGAGATTAGCGGGTTCAAACAAACAAACAAACAAACAATCATACAAACAAACTCTTCAGCTTTATAATTTTAGAATAGATTTTAGGTTGGGAGTACAAATACTAGCTGTATTTTACATGTTATCTTCGTACCACCGCCATGTCTCCTGGACTAGATATAAGCCGTACTTTAAGTAATAAATAACAGTGAACGTTGCGCTGCAGTCATTTTACTAGCAAGAACACTACTCAAATCTCGTATTTTGAGTCGATTTAAATTATTTAAGTCTTATTTAATATCCCACAATATCATTTCTTTTAATATATTTTTTGTAATAATAATAATAGATTAAGTCAATAATATAATTAAGATTTTTTTACTTATTTTTTTTTTGTCTATATTTTGAGTGTTAAGTGATAGTGGTATGTGATTTAAAATATAATATTATTTGTTGGTGTGAGCTCTTCAATATTATTTTAGGTAAGTTTTTTTTTATAATAATATACATCTATATAATTTACTGTATAATTAATATTGAAATAAACCTTTTTATAGATTTACCGCGATTTACAATTTTAATTCCGTAAAAGGTTGTTTGCAGAGATAACTATAATTTACAAATAATAATACAAATCTCGAAACTCAATCGTAGTTCAATTTGTTAACTATTTTTATGTTTGTTTTCTGCTTTCTTCCTTCATCCACAAATTTACTCTTCAAGTTACCATTGCACATTTTATGAAATAATCGAAGACCTGTCCGTCCAAACGTCCTAGGTTCAAATACTGGTAAATGCGCATTAACGTTTGTATCTGAGAAATTTGTATCGGATGTTCCTATATTTTCTTTTGTTTTTTGACATTTGCAACACCAGAAGGCTTGCATATGCGTTGCCAACCCCTTCAGAAACTGTTTAGGTTTCTAAAAATAGGGGATTACTAAAGTGACAGCAAATGGAATTCCCATGCTGTCAGAATAGTCACTCCCCCAATGAGCTCTGGTAACCTTACTCGCAGAAAGACAACTATTGTTGATTCACTGCGGTCTTCTGTAAGACGGAGGTACTTCCCCAGTCCCGAAATCCCACTATGCTCTACCTACTACAAAATATCATCTTCAAGGGGTTAAGGAGAGGTGTACTAATGAACATCCACATTTCATTGGTATAATTTAGGTCGCATGTAAAAAGAAACAAGCCTATTGCGTTTAATGGAACACCATTCCAAATTCCGAGCTTCTACTGTGAATTTACTTGTACTAAAACCTAGTAGCTACTATTTCTAAGTTCTCAAGATCTTGTCAGTGTACCAAGCATCTATCTCCGAGGCTATGCACGAGTATGAGCCACGCTCTAGTACTAAATAACAACGTATGTAGCACGGCGTCATTTCCCTGCAAGCTCCACCGCTTTACACAAATTTATTTTATGTTGATGACACCCAGCAAAAACACTTGAAAGCGTTGTACGGCGGGCATTTCTAGGGGAAATTTTTGACTTTATTATTATCATTGTCAATCCATTTACTAGCCTCTCATTTGAAAGGGCTACAGTCTATCACGCTAGCCTAATGCGCGTTGGCAAACTTTACAGGCCATCGACAAAATCTTTTACGCATGCAGGTTTTCTCATGATGTTTTCCTTCGCTATTTGAGCATGTGATAAATACGCTTGTAACTTTGAATGGTCAGTGGTGCCTTAAGATTGATCTCGTTTGACTTCACAGTACTAAACTCTCTCAAAAATTGAGAGGAGACCCGTGCTGGCAGGAGAGTCGAGCTCAGCAGTGGGACCATGGCACAAGGGCGGCAAACAAGCATACGACCTATCTAATAATAAGCGGTTAAGGTGGCAGCTTTACGGTAGCCCCCGCAGAGTGCATATAACTGCATTGATTGTCTATTTCATGAAAAAGTCAATCAATGCAGTTATATGCACTTTGAGGGCTGTTTTATTGATTTAAATGATTATAATTCTGTAACTAAATACCTATTACAGGCGCAAATCATATTTTGTTTAATGTTCAGTCTGACAATGACCGGTAAATTGCAAAAAACGTAAGAAAATTTGATTTTTGCGGGCTACCGTGAAGCTTCTACCTTAAAACAGCATATTGAGTATAGACGATTGCAACACCAGAGGTGTCGGTCGCGAGTTGCTGACCCTATAGAAACCGTATGAGTTTATTAAAATAAGGGAGTTACTAAACTGATAACAAATGGAATTCCCATGCTGTCAAAAAGTCCCTCCCCTAACGAACTCTGTTTGATTATGATGTAAGAAATTAGTATGATAATAATTATAATCTCCTTCTAGTTCTCCTTTAATTCTGTAGGTACCTACTAACGTATGTTACCGTACATTAAGCGCTGTCGCTTAATCGCTTCTCGTCAGTCCGTAGTATTGAACTACTACAGCACAATAGTTGGTTGAACTCGCAAAAGCGTGTGTTTGGACTTCGACGAGTTGGTGAACTAATTGTCGAGTTCATGTAGTATACTCCTTTTAAGGTGTAAATATTACACATAATATACAATCACGCCTGTCGTTCCCGAAGGGTTAGGCAGAGGTGTACTAATAATAAACACCACATTTTGCCGTCATGTTTCTTAAAAATACACGACTAAAAACAAACAAATATTTACAAGCTACTGAGAATTTCATAGAAAAACCCAATAACATTTGGCTTGACATGAGAATCGAATCCAAGGCCTCTTGCTGAGCGGTCGCAGTTATAACCATAAGATCAACGAGACATTTCGCAATTCAATAGGTGGAAGTTAGTATAATTCTGAATATTACAGAGTCAGAAATATACATCGCTGCGTTTTTTATGACTTACGATAAAATGATATATGCATCCCAAATTCCCAGCTCAATTTTAAATTAATACGATAAATTACTATAAAAAAGTGTACATAATAATATATGTAGTATATCAACCAACTAGTATTCGTAACCCAAGCCTTGTTGCTTAGCTCGGAACTAGATGGCGCTGTGTCATAATGTCCGGGAATATTTATTTATTTATTTACTTTGGTAGATATTGCAGCAACTTACGTGCCAGAGGTTAGACAATGTTCATTCAAGAGGCATGCTTTTCTGTGATAGTTATTTAGGTTGATGGCTCGCCCCCTATAGGACCGAAATTTGGGTATACATTAGCATGATTCTGCCTAACCCTTTGTGAACGAAAGGCGTGATGTTTTTACACCTAATCATTAGATACTACTTAAAAATATATCCTTTCAATAATAACTTTGTCCCAATCAATCTTAAAACAATGCCTCGTACATTAATTTGATTCATTGTGGCGTGAGAGCCCGCGTGTCACAAAATATGTCCGCCATTTTGCCGTTGTCATGGCAACCGATTGTTCCCGCGCTCCGTGCGATCGCCCGGCGTTTGCATTCGGCGTAGCTTTTGTTCGGATGAATGAAAGAAATGTACATTTTTTTATCTACATACGACGATATAGTACGTACTATATTAAAACTACGAGTATATTGAATTTTTTGCGTGACATAATTAATAAAAATATCTCGTCTATTTTCTGAAAGTATATGTGAAAAGTCGTAAAGTAACTAAATAAATAAATTAAGTAACAAATGTTAATACATATTCATTTCATACACTGAAAGACACGGTGAGCTCGTTCTGTGTAAATCGGATTGTCAATAATAATTAAAAATGTAGGGTAGCTGTTAGTAATTATGACTTCAAGACGACCAACACCTCAGTCTGCCCGTGACCATGGATGCTGTAAAGGATCCGAAACGTCGGGTTAAAATAATATCAAATATACCGCGATAAAATCCGTAAAAAGTAGTTTTATTAAATGTTAATACAGAAAAAAATTACATGTGGTAAGTTTACCTATCATTGGTTGTGCGATTACATTTAAGATACAATAAGTTGTACGTTTCTATTGTTATTAAATCTGTAACAACTGTTGGCGAACCTTAATTAAGTAAATAAAAATAAAATAAAGTAATTTATTCTTAACAATCCATTTACTGTACCACTACTGAACTGTCTCTTTTTAAGTCTTTATAAAGTCTTTATAGTCTACAACAACAGCTTTGTGGGGGTTGATGGACTTTAAATTATGTTGAGAAGATCCCTCGCATTAAACAGATTTCCCCACAAATTTTACTTCTGCGTTTCCCCAAATTTTGAAAACCAGAGTTGTTTTGGATATAAACTCCACATTTATATTTACGAAGTAACTACTCTCTTAACAAAAAAACAAGACTTTTGTTATGAATATTATATGATTAATACACAACAGTATTTTGTATTTATAAAATCAAATTTCAAAACTGCCAAATTGGTCTAGAGACCGCAAGAGCAGGTCGAGCAAAGGGTTAATGGATTTTCCCAATACGAAAAAATCCCATCAGCAGCTCAGAGTCGGTTTTAATTCCCGGCCCATGTTTTATGGCATCCAAAAAACACCAATGATCTGTGAATCTACACCTGCAACCTCTGCCTAACCATTCCAAGATACAGCCGTGATGCTGTGGGAATTAGTCACATATTCCTCAAAGAATACAAAGAAACATAGTTCACTGTAGAATCATTATCACCACGCGTGGGAATAAGGTAACTGTTACATCAGTAAGTACGATGATCTAACGAACTTGCTTGTTTAGTAAAAATGCTTTATGCAATACATATAGCCTTATTCACACGTCTCCAGTATTTAGTTGAGTGTATTCTTGCTTACCGATTTCAGGAGATGAAAAATATATTGATGTCTTACTCTTATAATTAACTAATGATAGGCGATTGACAAAAGGAATTTATAAGGCAGATGCCAGTGGGAATTCCGGGAGGGGCGCCCTAGAAGGACATACATCGACCTAATTGGTGAAATCCTGAAAACCTGGCAGTTAGTCTGCCTACACTTAGACAGAGTTTATTTTTTATATCATCATCATCATCATCATCATCATCATCAACCCATTAACGTACCACTGCTGGGCACGGGTCTCCTCTCATTTGTGAGGGATTAGGCTATAGTCCACCACGCTAGCCTGCGGGTTGGCAGACTTCACATGCAATCAAGAAAGTCTCTCAAGCCTGCAGGTTTCCTCACGATGTTTTCCTTCACCGTTTGAGCATGTGATAAATACGCACATAACTTCCGAAAAGTCAGCGGTGCGTGCCTTGGGTTTGAAATCGAGACCTCTGACATCTCAGTCCACTGGTCACACCGCTAGGCTACCACTTAGATTAGCGTTTACCTGGTGATAAGTGAAGATGTGGTCTAAAATGTAGCACGCTTGCCTAGAAGATACTTCATTCGTGAATTGAAGATCCCAAAATATGCACGTCAGGAAGTGCAGACTTAGGCAGCTGATTACACTCCCTCGCTGCACTAATAAGGAACTAGCTTCTGCCCGCGACTTCGTCTGCGTAAATTAGTAATTGTATCCGATACAAATTTCCAACCCCCTTTTCTCCCTTTTAAGGGATGATTCCCGGGATGAAAATGTCCTTCCCCGGGACACAAAGTATCTCTATACCAAATTTCATCTAAACCGGTTCAGTGGTTAAAGCGTGACGAGGTAACAGACAGAAACACTTTCGCATTTATATTAATAATTACACTATGGCTATATACGTTCAGCGAGTGAGGGCGAAGAAGCAAAACATTAAGTGCAGGTTTAAGGTTTTCCACCACTTTTATAAAATCTATGAAACCATTGGTCATCGCCTCTAAATAACGTCAAATTTTAAACAATAATAGTCTCACCAATCTTTCAGAACTCTCTCAAACTCAACACTAACTTGTTCACTAATTGAATTAAACTTGCACAACGGCCGCGCTTCGATTTTCGCACAGTTAAGTTATTATCATTGTTAGTTTTTAGCACACTCACTTTATGATTGAATTACATCGTGTGAGATACCAATAAACTTATTAAACGAGAGAAACTGTAACAGATTATAAATTAGAAGGCCGATTTTAAAAAAATGTAACTTAGGGATCTTCAACGCGACATTGTTTGAGTTTGCTTGCTACATCTTCACTGACCATCAGTTGAGAAGCTGTCAAACGTGCTCAATTTCCATATAAAAAGACTTTTCTTCATCTCAATGACTACATGTGATTCTTCGAGAAATAAGTGAAATGGATTCTACAACGCGTGAGCAATACCTTTGGTGAGGTGTCTGATATGATAGATTACAGTAATCGCTCACCATTAGGCGCACCTTAAGGTTGTTTGCCACCTAAGTGGTGTACAAAAAAAGTCCTGACCATGTAATTAATTATTATTCTATGGGGGATTCAAAAATACTGAGAGGTAGGGCATAACGAGATTCCTCGCTCAAACTGAGCTGCCCGACTGGGGAAGTACAGCCTTACAGAAGACCGCAGTGAATCAACAATAGTCGTATTTCTGTGAGTGAGTAAGGTTACCAGAGCTCGTTGGGGGAGTGACTATTCTGACAGCATAGGCATTCCGTTTGCTGTCAGTTTAGTAAATCCCTATTTTTAGAAACCTAAACGGTTTCTGAAGGGGTTGGCAACGCATATGCAAGCCTTCTGGTGTTGCAAATGTCCATGGGCGGCGGTGATCACTGACCATCAGGTGAGCCGCCTGATGTTTTGCCTCCTTATCACCATAAAAAATGCTTTTCACGCACAGTAACTATTTCTGTGGCTCTTACAAATACTAAATTTTCAGACTATATTATATTATTGATCTGTGTGTAATGCGTCTAAAATTTCACCATAATCGGACCATTCGTAAAAGCCTAAATGCTCTCACGCATTATGTACCGAGTGTCTTATCCAGAAATACATTAATAACGTTCCATTTATTGGGGCAAATCCTTGCACAGGCGCGTTGGGTTACTACGCTATCAAATGCATTTTGGAATACTGTGATAACTCGAGGCAATTCCCTTAAGCCCCTTCCATCATCGAATCGTTTGAGTTATGGTGACTGTTTTAAGCTCAAATATTCTAGTGGTGTGACCATTGGACTATGACGTCAATCGCATCGAGTTTAGTCTTAAATTATGCATTACTGATGGTTCAAATATACGTGCGTTTATTTATCACATGCTCAAAAACGGTGATCGAAAATATCGGGAAATATCTGCATGCTGTTTAGAGGTTTTCTCGGTGGCGTGTAAAGTTTGGCGACCAGGTTTGGCGTGATGGACCATCACGCCTGTCGTCCCCAAAGGGTTAGGCAGAAATGTATTAATGTACATTAGTGTGGTACTAATGTAAATGGGTGTACACTCATTTTTCGCCGGTATGTTTTAGGTCCCATGTAAAAGGGGGCGGGCCTATTGCCGTCAACTAGATACGAATCCAAACTCCGAGCTGTTACTGTGAATTACATAGAAATACCTAATAAGTCTTTGCTTGACCTGGGAATCGAACCCAAGACCTCAGCAGTCGTAGACCAACATGGCGGCCCTGAACTGAGACTACTAGCGTTATCCATAATAAATTATGAATGAAATTATTTACTCTTTAAGATTATAGGAATATTATTAACCAACCTGTTAATAATTAATTTGAAAGTATTATTTTTATATTTCTGAACTTTATGACACAGCGCCATCTAGTTCCGAGCTAAGCAACGACGCTTGTGTTACGGATACTAGTTAGTTGATACAATTACAAATATAGGTACTTCTTTTTTGTAAATACTTACATACTATACATAATTATATACATCTATGACTTGGATTGTGTGATGAGCATATTTATTTGTCACTACCGGGGTTCGAACCCGGGACTCATAGCACGGAAGGCAGTGTTAACTAGGCAGTGTTAACTACCGCTGGACTAATTGTGTTGTTGGTTGATGATTAATAAACATTCAACGACCAAATTAGTCCAGCGGTGTTTGGAAATATATATAATTAATCATCTCTTCTCTTCTCTTCTAGGTGAACAACTAGAAAATCATGTTCTACCTTCTACTCCTGATTCTTCCAGGAGTGAGGAGTCAGTTCCCTACTGCTTCCAGCCTTCTAGGACCTGGGAGTTATCAGAATTATAAGTATAATCCGGTCCAGTTTCTGCAACCCAAACCTACAAAGTAAGTACAGACGACCAAATTGGTCCAGTGGTAGTTAACCCAGCCTTCTGTGCTATAGGTCCTGGATTCGAATTCCGGTAGGGACAAATGTTTGTGTGATGAGCATAAACATTTGCAACATATTATAATAACTTGCATGCATGCACGCCGTTTCTATTAAATCTAAATTCAAACATCATAAACCAAAAATAAATTCTGTGTAAATCGGATAGACGGGATAGACAAAAATAATACAAATAAATAAAAATAAATTAGGGTACCTGTCAAGTGTCAGTATTACACAAACATTTGTCCCTACCGGGATTCAAACCTATGACACTTACCAAGGAAGGACCATTAATACCGCCACGGATCGTCATTTGCGATAATAAAATAGTGAAAAATAGATATTATTTTTTTATGGTGATGAGGGGGCAAACGAGCAGGCGACTTACCTGATGGTAAGTGATGACCGCCGCCCATGGATATTTGCAACACCAGAGGCTTGCAAATGCGTTGCCAAACCCATTAGAAACCGTTCAGGTTTCCTAAATTAGGAAGTTACTGAACTGACAGCAAACGGAAAGCCTATGCTGTCAGAATAGTCACTCCCCGAACGAGCTCTGCTAACCTTACTCAATCACAGAAATACAACTGTTAATATTGTTGATTGACTGCGGTCTTCTGTAAGGTGGAGGTACTTCCTCAGTCGAGCAGCTCAATTTGATCGAGAAATCTCGCTATCCCCTATCTCTCAAATATTCTTTTACTAATGTTTAATGCCACATAATTTTTACCGAAATGAACGTGGAATTATTTCAAACAGACATAGGAGGTCGTTAGCGTTAACTTGCTAAGTTTAAATCGAACAGTTAAAACCATCGGTTAAAGCAGATAGCTGCAGTATTGATTTCACATTACTAAGCCATTATTTTCTTGTTGTATACTCGACTCTATTGAGGTTGTAATAAGTAAATGAAAAGCAAATATGTAACGACTGGTAGTTTAAAAGTCACAGTTATAAATTTCATTTAAATTGGACTACTTTTGTAGGTGTTTTTACTGTTTTATCTTTTGTATTATACCTAAATAAATATTCCTGGCCATTATGACACAGCGCCATCTAGTTCCAAGCTAAGCGACGAGACTTGTGTTACGGATACTAGTCGGTTGATATACATATTATACATAGATACATCCATGACTCGGATACAAATGTTTATGCTCATCACACAAACATTTGTCCCTACCGGGATTCACACCCGGGACCCATAGCACAGCAGACAGTGTTAACTACCGTTGGACTAATTGGGTCGTTAAAGTATTAGTTATTTATCAGCAAGTAGTTCTGGTCACGAGTGAATAGGTATCTTCTAGGTAAGCGTGCTTCATCTTAGACCACATCGTCTTTTACTATGACGTGAGATTGTGATCAAACGCTAACATATACCTAACTACATGAAAAATAGTAACTTGAAATTTAGACTAGAATTTAATTTCGTATATAAGTCATCATCATCATCAACCCATTAATGTCCCACTGCTGGGCACGGGTCTCCTCTCAATTGAGAGGGATTAGGCTTTTGTCCACCACGCTAGCCTACTGCGGGTTGGCAGACTTCACATGCCATCGAGACAAATCCCTCAAGCATGCAGGTTTCCTCACGATGTTTTCCTTCACCGTTTGAGCATGTTATAAATACGCACATAACTTCCGAAAAGTCAGTGGTGCGTGCTTTGGGTTCGAACTTGAGACCTCTGACATCTCAGTCTACTGGTCACACCCCTCGACTACCACAACTCTCAAGCTATCTCAATATAAGTATAAGTAAGAAAAAATTTTTGACTAAGATCTAATAATTGGAAGATACTTTTATCTTCGAAAGATTTGTTAACAGAAATCTTTTTGTTCTTTGTTTAAAATTTGCCTATAAGTACATATAACTTTTTTTCAAAACTTGACATTTTGTTTCATTTTGTAAAAAAATATTTGGAACGCCGAGGCATGATAAAATAAATATACCGTGATTGGAAAAGAAACAACATTTTGTAATGATTTTTCTTAAACTTTTTTTTTTCAAATTCGAGTACATAATTATCCAGACAAATCTCTAGTTTTTTTTTAAAGCAAATGCAGAGACAGAGCCTTGAACTTTCTGTGTTTTGTGTACATAACTATATATATAGGCAGTAGATATATAGATATAAATCTCGTCAGCCCTTCACTAAGTAGGTAGTTATCGTAACAATAGCTGCCACAGTTTTTATACATCGTGGGAATTATATACCGACGCAATTGTTAGATATAACATACATACATACCATCACGCCTGTCATCCCCGAAGGGTTAGGCAGAGGTGTACTAATGTACACCCACATTTCGCCGGTATGTGTTAGGTCCCATGTAATAGGAGGCGAGCCTATTGCCAACAACCGGGCACAAATCCAAACTCCGAGCTGCTACTGAGAATTTCATAGAAAAACCCAATAACACTTTACTCGACCCGGGAATCGAACCTAAGACCTCTTGTTCGACAGTCGCACTGTACGACCACTAGACCTATGAAGCAATTTAATAATAATATTATAATCTATTTCAGAAACGGACCTATCTTATTCCCAAATGACGCCCCTCCACCTCCGCCGCCCCCTCTTATCGTGACGTCACGACCACTGAGCGAATCCATCGCCAGAAGCGAACTGAACCCCAACAACAGTTTACCAGCCCAATCAGAACGCTACCAAGTCACTTACAGACCAGATTACTTTGCCCAGGATAAGAGCTACAGGCCTTTTACATACACCCTGTCTACAGTAACTCCTGCATACGATTATGGACCTTCTCAACGTTCGTATGGCAATGATGCGGTTGTGAAGAGTCGGAAAGACAATTTTTATAATGATTATGAGGTAAGGCTGATAATAATGTATATATAAATTTTTTTTTCAAGACGAGAAATACCACTTTACTCACTCACAGAAATACAACTATTTTTGTTTATTACGCGTTAAGGGGGCAAACGGGCAGGAGGCTCACCTGATGGTAAGTGATCACCGCCGCCCATGGACATTTGCAACACCAGAGGACTTGCAAATGCGTCGCCAAGCCCAGTAGAAACCGTTTAGGTTTCTTAAGATAAGGGACTGACTGATTACTAAACTGACAGCAAAGGGAATTCCTATGCTGTTAGAATAGTCACTCTCTCAACGAGCTCTGGTAACCTTACTCACTCGCAGAAATACAACTATTATTGTTTCACTGTGGTCTTCTGTAAGGCATAGTTACTTCCCCAGTCGGGCAGCTCGATTTGAGCGAGAAATCTCGCTATGCCCTACCTCTCTGAATATATGAATGACCTTTGACTTGACAGTGTACTGGTCACAGCACAAGGTTAACAAAGCTTCAGCAGATTTGTTAGAACAAACAGCACAATCCAGGCCAGATCGCATTTGTGCCTGTTCCATTTTTCCTGTGACTCATCATGTTTTCTTAGATCTATGTAACGCCGTGTGGGGCTAAGCAAACAGCGGATAACAATTTTTTCTTTATTATTTGAAATTATTATTAGCATGACATGTGTTATAAATTCTTACATACGCACATGTCTAGACGTACAATAAGTAAATAAACTGTCTTTATACAGAAAGTTCTGTTTTAAAGAAAGAAAGAAAAAATCTCATTGCTTCCGCCAACAACATTAGATAAGAATAAAGTTGAAATAAAACTACTTACGAATTTTATCGTGATGTATTGATATTATTTTATCAGTTTTATTAAGTCCGATTTAACATAATCAGTAGCTTCTGATCACATATACTGTAAAATTAATATAATTACCATCATATCAACTATAACACAACACCTGTATTTTACACCCACCATATTCTAACAAATAAATACATTTGATTTGATTTGATTTGAACCATATAAATCATGATGATGAAAATTAATATACCACGATAAAATTCACAACATTTTTTTTTATTTCAATGACTAGTTAATTCTTGTAAGCATATGATTAGTCAGAATCAAAATATAATTTATTCAAAGTAGGCCTTTAAATTGGCTCTTTTTGAACGGACAATAAAGACCGTCAAAAATGACCGTCATTCAGCGCTTCCCAGTGTATTTTCTGGGATGAAGAAGCGGCACAACAAATTCCCCAACGCTACCCCAAGAACTTATTCCCATATAAGAAATGTAATACGATTTTTTTACAATTGCCAGAAACGTCTAATGCAATCGATACATGCTAGGAAGGATGGAACGAAAAGAGAACGAACATTGTGGGACGAACCGATAAAACGCAGAAAAATTGAACAGGTTCATTGCATTTTAGATAATTTTATCCAAATGTTTATTTCCATACCATTACCCATAGGTAAAGTTCTTTAAAAAGGCGGGATCTGAAGGGCTTTTTGCAATCCCATTGCTGGCGGACAGGTGCGGTTTTTAATTGGTGGGTCACCTACTAGGTGAAGTACGACATACCCTGTCGCCTTTCAGGGCGGCAAAACGAACTATAAAGGTTTTTACGCGCCTTATCAGCACATCTAAGCAGATCAGCTTCTTGATATTAGTCACAGACTGTATTACAAGTGATACTTCCCAGCATGACTCGGCCTATCAAGACGTGATCTGAGAGTCATAGCAAAACACTGATTACCTAGAGAAAGGAATGAAAACCAATTTGTAATTTTACCTCTTCAACTGATAGCTATATATAAAGAAATAGTATTTGTTAGGTACTTTCTTTGTCAGTCATTTCTAACAAAACACAAAGTAAAGTCTTAAAGATATTAAAACAAACAGTCTTTCTCTGTCATAGAGGTCTCATAACGACAACGCTAGAAAAACATTATTTAGCGATGGTGCAGACACCTTGGAAATCAAAGTGCAGCATAAATCCTTGTATAGCAGAGAAGTAAATGATGACAATGAAGATGAGAATAATGATAATGTAGTTGTAAGTTACTTTAATATACCTTTTATATATGAAAATGATACATACCATGACACCTGTTGTCTCCAAAAGGTTAGGCAGAGGTGTACTAATGTACAGTCACTTCGCCGGTATGTTGTCCCACGTATTTCATAGAAAAACCCAATAACACTTTGCTCGGCACGGGAATCGCACCCAAGATTTTTTGATAGTTTATCAAGCTAAATTCCCAAGTCTTATGGGTTCAAAACCCAGAACATTTTTCTATGAATTACGTAAATGCGTATCTAAACCGTTAAGCAACCGGATATATTACAAAGACAAACAGAAATAGTACGTGTTTTTTTATAAAACTAACTTTTTTATCTGGGCAGTAAATTGTCTAATATTATAAGTGTACATAAATACATTTAAATAAATTCAATGTTATTGCAAACAAATATTTATAAACATACAAATGTTTTAATATGCCACATGTCGTAACGAAAACATTTCGCTTTATAAGCGTTACTAAGTTGACCTTGATTAATATATTTATTTTTAATAGTTTCGAAGGTCAAACATTATGAAAAACGGAAAAAATAGTTTCAAAAACCCTCATTATAAAACCCACAGAAGAAACCTCAGAAGAGTATACTCAATCGAGGAGAATGTTAGAATACCTGAAATCAGACCCTCGTATAATTTTAATAACATAAACGCCAACGACAATATAGATCCAAAAATAGGAATAACGGATGATGTAAATGAGAATTACGAGAAAATTATGAATACGAAACCTCAGTACGAGCCAAAATACCAAAACGGCAATAATGACAAAGATTCTAAACTGAAAATTCAAAGAAGACCTTTACGCAATCTTAGAGATATTTATGAAAAATCTAAAGGAGGTCAAAGAAAGAGATCTCATAACTTTAATGATATCAGTGACAAAAATGAAATACCAATAAAAAGGAGACTTCGGCAAAGTTCAGAATATTATAGTGATAATAATGATAGAATTCCAGGATCGTCACATCACGCAGCGTACAAATACAACAGTGATGAAGATAAGAAATATTATTCAAGACATATAATCAATAGTCATCAACGTAGACCAACACATAATATTGAATATGAAAACATTGTGAGAAAGAGGCCAGTTTACTATATTGATAGCCGGTCGCAATCTGAAGACAGTGAAGAAACGCTTCAGGTTTTTTTATTGATACTTCATTGAATTTCTTTTTTCTTTCCCTCGTGAGCTGTCTTCTCTTCTTTTAGTATCATTGGGTATCATCATTTAGTTATTAATCAGGCGTTTATTCTGTGAAAATCATCCATCGACTTTACTGCCGCAATGCTGGAGACGGGTCTCTTCTCATTTGAGAAGAATTAGGCTATATTCCACCACGCTAGTCTTAAATATTCTGCAGGTGCCTTAAATATATTCTTTCGGGCATGCAGGTTTCCTCACAATGTTTTATTTCAATGCTTAGATTTTCTTCGGGTTTTTTATCATTATCGTCATCATATTATTAACAAAATGAACATTATTATTGATTATATCAGGGGTTGCAAATATATTAATTTATAATACGTAGCATTAAAAACCATTCATTCAATCTTGCATATGCGTTGCCAACCACTGCAGAAACCGTTAAGTTTTTTTTAAATAGGGAATTACTAAACTGACATCAAACAAAATACTCATGCCGCCATGCCGTCAGAATAGTCACTCCCCCAACGAGCTCTGGTAACCTTACTCACTCACAGAAATACAAAGAAGAAAGGACGAAAAAATATTTATTTGTGACAAACACAACTATGACTATTGCTGATTCACTGTGGTTTCCTAGAAGGCGGAGGAACTTCCCCAGTCGGGCAGCTCAATTTGAGCGAGGAAACTCGTTATGCCCTACGTCTCGAATAAATTTGGTTGTGGTCTGAGGTCCAAGAGGAATTAGGCTACAATCCACCACGCCTAATGCGAGTTCGGCAACTTCACACGCCATCAAAAAATCCTTTATCGTTTGAGCATGTGATAAATATGTACGTAACTTTGTAAAATCAGTTATGCATGCTTCGAGATCTAAGATTTTACAGTCCACTGATCACACCACTAGGCTATCTATGTACCTACTAATCCTTTTTCGGTCTGTTTTCACAACCCGCCCGCTTCATGACCGAACACCGCAGAAATGAATCCGTGATATTATTTTTTCTATTCAACACCATAGGGCCAGTGATTGATTACAGTTACTATTGTATATGTGGACCAGAACAGGTGTGTTTGTTTATCACGGCAAAGCTGTGAACGTTACGCGGGTTCTGATTATTGGTGATTAATTTGTGTTGGGATTATTTGAAAGAAGGAGTAAGACAAAAAGTTCATTTGTCACCAAAAACACTCACACAACGTCTGTACGTGTAGTATCTTTGTTCAAATATGTGTGTCAATACATACTTCATACTAACATTATCATCCAAGCATCTATCCAACGTCTATCATCCCCTAAGGGTGAGGGAAAGGTGTACTTATGTACACCTACAATTCGCCGGTATGTTTTAAATACAATTTTATAGAGAAACTATTGCCATCAACTAACACTGACACTATCATAGCCGAAGAATCACCAAACTCAAGGCACAGGACACATTGCTCGAAGAACGGATGGCCGTTGGGGCTTGAAGGTTCTCGAGTGCCGACCGGGTAGGCTTCCGGCAAGGTGGACCGACGACCTAGTAAAGGTCGCTGGAATCCGCTGGATGCAGGTGGCCTAAGACCAGTAGTTGTGGAAATCTTTAGGGGAGGCAGTGTCAAGCAGTGGACGTCCTCTAGCTGACATGATGATGATGATTGCCATCAACCGGGCACGAATCCAAACTCCAAGCTGCTACTGAAAATTTCATAGAAAAACCCAATAACACTTTGCTCGACCTTGGAATCCAAAAGCTGTCGCTGTAACGACCACTAGACCAACGAACCAACAAAGCAAATATATAGATGCACAGTTATCTAGGATATACTATATGTTTTTTGGAACCCATGTAATAAGGTGCTATCCTATTACCGTTTATCGAACACAAATCGAAACTCCGCAGTGCCACGGAGCATCGTAGCAACGCTTTCGAACGTCAGACCAACGAGACAGTTTTTGAATGATGTATAAACCGTTGTTTTTTTTTCAGCAACGTCCCGTTCAACCGATTTACGACTATGCAGATCGCAGTATTATAGAGCAGAAGATACCAGTTAAGCCTCCCCATGTTAAATATCAAGTTGGTATTCACATTTGGTATTTTTATAAGAGTATTAGATTATTGAGATTCTATAAATAAATCTTTTGAGGAGATTTATTTTACCAGTTGGATTTGTGGTGTGTCACTTTAGCATCGGTTTATTAAGCCACCAAAAACGTAGTCTCTCAGAAACTACACCATAAATCGTCTGGAATAGACGAAAATACAATATTATATATTTATATACAAGTCAATCAAGGATCTAGATGGCGTCAGCATTTCTTAACTGATGACCACTGAGAAGAAATTCCAACTATCTCTTTTAAAGCATAGACATTTTAGTTTACAATAATTGTATGTAGGCTAGCACAGCCGCAGTAGGCTAGCACAGAGGAGACCCGAGCCCAGCAGTGGGACTATAAATAGATTGATTCTATCATCATCAAAATATTAAAGTAAAAATATTATGTTTTTCAGCAACGCTTCAAGACATTGAAACGCAAAGATAGGCAACCGGTAATCATTTACGAATCTATATTTTTTGTAACTGGCAATAATTTCATTTCTAAAACTGTATTCTCTTTGTTTAAAAATACGTGTTATACAGCGATTTATCCAGTGGTATAAATGTGGGCTGATGATGATTATGATGATGATGAATGCAGTGTTATTAAGGCTGTCTTCTATGAGAACATGACAGTGGACATTACTTTGTTCTTTCATGTGAAATATAGAAACGTGTATGACTCGGGTACAATCGTTTACAATGCATTGCTAATCGGGTCTTTGGGCTGATGAGCTGTGGTAGCCTAGCGGTGTGTCCAGTGGACTGAGATGTCAGAGATCTCGAGTTCGAACCCAAGGTACGCACAACTGACTTTTCGAAGGTTATGAGCGTATTTATCACATGTTCAAACGGTGAAGGAAAACATCGTGAAGGAACCTGCATGGTTGAGAGAATTCTCGATGGCATGTGAAGTCTGCCAACCCGCAGTAGGCTAGCGTGGTGGACTATAGCCTAATCCCTCTCGATTGAGAGGAGACCCTTACCCAGTGGGACATTAATGGGTTGATGATGATTATCGGGTCTTCGGTACAATTTTAACATGTTTTTATTTGACGAGGACCTTAGTATCGGAAATCAGTATAGGCACCATTCTTCAAATTATGTATTGCTTTTTGCCAATATTGTAGAATACTTCATAAACTATAGTTTGAAAAACACCCAAATTTTTTTTTAGGTTCAGGTTTCTTAAAATAGGGAGTTACTGAACTGACAGCAAACGGAATTCCATGCTGTCAGAATAGTCACACCCCCAATGAGCTCTGGTAACCTTACTCACTCGCAGAAAGACAACTTTTGTTCATTCACTACGATCTTAAAATGAAGGGGTTTTAAGCCTAGTTACTAGACATGTGCGCCGATGCTTATTTGACCGGCGGCGGCGTCTGGCGTCTTAAACGTCGGCGGCGGCGGCGTCATCGGCGTAATCGGCGTGGATGGTGAAAATAAGTAAAATATACCTTAATTCAAAATAAACATATATTTATTTACTTATACACCACTGTTCTCTAACTTCTCCTTTTTGTTTGTCCACAAATTGTAAATAAAAATAATTTTATCTACTGATATAGGATTAACCGTGACCTCTTCGGATTGGTATATGCTAGCTCACATAACTATAGGTAATGATTGCACTCTATATTGTATACTGATTATAGTATTGTATAGAATCACTTATTAAATAAACAGACAGAAATGTGTGCTGGGGAGTTTGTTGCGCCGCTTCTTCTTCCCAGCAAAAACACTAGGAAGCGGTGAAGGGCGGGCGTTTTTGGGGGCTGTCTTTATTGTCGACGTTCAAAAAGAGCCATTTAAATTTGGCCTACTTTGAATAAATGATATTTTGACTTTGACTTTGACTTCGCCGTAATGGTTAGTCCCTCGATTGAGAAAAGTTGCTCGCTTGGTGTGCTGGTGGCAAGAACGCTCATTATAGCCCTCACAGTTAAACAGCCAAGAATAACTATTCTTCTTTCCCTTCCAATAACGAAGTATATCGCCAAGACATAAAGGAAACTCTTGCTTCCCCCCTTTCCTCAAGGCATTTGTCTTAACTCAGCCTATCGCAGTCCACTGCTGGACATAGGCCTCTCCCAAACTGCGCCATAACACTCTATCCTCCGCCTTACTCATCCAGTCTATCCCCGCTACCTTTTTTATGTCGTCACTCCATCTAGCCGGGGGGCGTCCTACACCACGTTTGCCGAGGCGCGGTCTCCACTCTAGAACTTGTCGGTTCCAGCGGCCGTCAGTCCTTCGACAGATATGACCAGCCCATTGCCACTTCAGTTTGCTGATCCTGCGAGCTATGTCGGTCACTCCAGTTCTTCTCCGGATGATCTCATTTCTGATCTTATCCTTCAAAGAGACTCCGAGCATAGCTCGCTCCATAGCTCGCTGACCGAATTTAAATTTGTGGACTAGTTTTATAGTCAGTGTCCACGTCTCGGCACCGTAGGCCATAACAGACAAGACGAACTGGTTGAAGACTTTGGTCTTCAGACATTGTGGTATGGGCGACGCGAAGACTCGACGAAGTTTGCTAAATGCGGCCCAGCCCAATGATTCTCCTATTAGCTTCTTTCTCGAAGTTGTGGCTACCAAGCTGAATGGTCTGCCCTAGGTAGATGTATTCTTGCCCAACTCCGAGCATTGCGGCTTCGACAAGGACTGGCCTTGGCTTTACATGGACATTGAACATAACTTTAGTTTCGTACAAGTTCATACCAAGACCAGCCAGTCGTGAAGCCCCATTTTGGCCGTGCAACATTTCGGCTAGTTTTTCCAGCGACTCTGCCAAAATAACGATGTCGTCAGCGAAGCGGAGGTGAGAGTCCAGTCCAGTCCAATGTTTTGAAGAGGTCTTCCAATGCGTCGAAAGGCATTTGTCTATTACTGACATTCCTTGTACCTAATTATAATTGATGTATTTATGTATATATTTTCTCCATTTCAGACTTTTATCAATGACCTAATCACATGGGCCTTAGTAAAGCGTGAATAGGGCTTAGGTAATGGTGTAAGCAGAAGGGACGGATGATGTTGTGAGGAATTTGCGAGTGGTTCGGCAGTTTTGAGTATCACCACTTTCTGGAGTGTAAGGAATGTGTGTTTGGGGGCCTGTAGCATATCTAAACTACGCTGAAGGCTCTTCAGTATAACCCCTGGTGATGAGATCACTATTGGTACTATGTGAATAATTATTATAATTACGAATTATTTTGACGCCGATGACGCCGATGAAAAAATCGGCGGCGGCGGCGTGGATAAATTGACCGGCGGCGTGCGCTACGCCGATCGGTGCACATGTCTACTAGTTACAAGGATTTTCTAATTAGAGGGAAAGAAATACTGTAATTATGAAGTTATAAAACAGATAATTATTTTTTTCAGACCAACGAAAATTACTATAATACTCGTGAAGATGAACGCGACAGCAGCAAAGAATATAATCGCGTAAGTTATAAGATTGTAATGCAAACAAAATATTATAGAATATTTGAGTTTCTATCGATACTATCGTTATCTATTTATCATATAATTGGTGACACACCAAAAGTGTATAAGCACATCCCCGATTAGACTTCGTAGATCTAAATGCAGTCAGTTTGTATAACGTTGATATTTCTAGTTGGGTTTGAACCCAAAGCCTAGAATAAACCAGGGTAATGCCTAAAATTTTCTATCCAACTCCATTCTACAGCAATTTTTCTCTTTAACAGGGTGAAAACTACGCTTTCTCCTACTCAGTGAAAGACCAAAAGACTGGCGATGACTTTTCCCACTCTCAACAGAGCACAGGGTCAGCCACCAATGGAGAGTACAGGGTTCGTCTCCCAGATGGACGCATGCAGATAGTATCATACACAGCTGATGAAAACGGATACAAAGCTGATGTGAAGTATGATGATCATCAAGATAACAGAATTGATGTGGATTCTAGTAAAGAGAACAGATACCATAATGATGAACTATCTGTACCATATAGACATAATACTGCTGCAACTTACAATAATAATTTTGATAGTCACGATACATCAGATGGTTCATATTTAAATCATTATAACACAGATCATAAAACACACTACATCAACGAATACTCAAAACCTTCAACTGTCCAGAATCATCGTCAAGAATTTAACAACAATAATGATTATTTGAATCCAAATAAATTTGCACATAACACTGATTATAAAGACACAACTAATTTTGAGGATGATGTTAAAAGCGGTGATTTAACTGAAAATAATAACGATTACTTAGATCACTATAATGATAAAAAAGTTGGAAACAACGACAATGTACTAAGGACACGCAATGATGAT
This sequence comes from Craniophora ligustri, assembly GCA_905163465.1. Taxonomy (NCBI): domain Eukaryota; kingdom Metazoa; phylum Arthropoda; class Insecta; order Lepidoptera; family Noctuidae; genus Craniophora; species Craniophora ligustri. The sequence goes on from LR990981.1 coordinate 8,299,619, forward strand.
TATTTTCCGTTAACTGATGAATTGCCTTTATCTAAAGAAATTATGGATTATTCGGCAGAATTAAGCCCAAGATATGAGCCGCATAAAAGCAAATTTACAGCATTTAAACCTATCCAATCTTCTGTACGACCTTCTTATGAAGAATTAAGAGATCTTTTTGTAACAAATGCTCGAGGACAAAATACTCCTATACCAGTTGGGTCTACTGTGTCTCCTCACTACGACACGACGACTGAAAATGTAGTACTCATTGGTCAGAAAAAACAAAATTTGTATACAAATATAAGAAATATCGCTGTACCTGTTACTCCATCCCCTCTAGCTTATTCAACCCCATTCGCTGCAACCCCAAGCGGCTACCTATTATCGACGATCGCGAATTTGAAAAACAAAGTCAATTTATCAAATAAACCTATTCTGTCGCACGCCTATATTAATAAAATTAATAAATATTTATCGTATAAGTAGTTCTGTAAGTTAATTTTAAATGTGTAAATAATTTATTTTTGTATATTAAACTGTAATTGAAATTCTGTGTTCAGTGTTCATTTTATTGTGGTAGGATACAATTGCAACAATTTGGTAAAATTATTGTGTCCAATATAATGTAATACTTATTGGAATTACAATTTTAAGGGGAAAATGCGTATTTTCCCCGTACTTAGGATAATACAAGAGGTGTTCCTACAAAACAACACCATCATTAATATAAATAAATCGGATTGACAATAATAATTTAAATGTAAGGTAGCTGTTAGTAATTATAACTTCAAGACGATCAACACCTCAGTCGGCCCGTGACTGTAGATGCTGTAAAGGATCCGAAACGTTGGGTTAAAATAATATCAATATACCGCGATAAAATCCGTAAAAAGTAGTTTTATTTTAATCCTACTAATTATTATAAATGCAAAAATTTGTAAGTATGGATGGATGTTTATTACTCCTTCGCGCAAAAACCGCTTAACAGATTTGAATGAAATTTAGTATACATATAGTTTATTACCTGCATTAACACATAGGCTTTTTATCTATATACCATGCGGGCAAAGCCGCGGGAGGTAGCTAGTATCTAATGTTCGCGTAAGTGTATGAAATCAATATATCACCATTATTTTATAACCTAAAACACACTTATAACACTTTTCGTGTTATAAGTTTGACTTATGTATGGCGACTATGTATGTTTGTTGACATAAGTTTGACGATCGTGTTTTTGTGTAACTGTGTGTCTGCTTGTAGCATTGTATCCAAAGCTACCTGCCGGGGTTTTCTCAAACGAATTCAGCACAGCGTTCTTCAAAAATGTTTTTTTATATAAAATAAAAACAATATGATTCAAGAAAATTTGTTCAGATGCTTGAAGATATTTAGCTCTGTTGGCGTTTTATTGAAATCCTTATTTATGGTACTATGTTCTATCGTGTGTTTTTTGAGAGCTTTTGTCCGAAATTATACTTCGAAAATGCGTCTTAGACCTTATTATCTGTGGTTCTCTAAAAAAAAGACGAAGAGAAACATCATAAAAGACAGTAAAGAGATGAATATATCAAAACAAACGAGAAATTCTTCCCTTAAAGGGCAGAACTTGTGCAATATTAATTCCACTAATGCCTTACATTACAACGGACCTTAGCCAACAGGGGTGAGCAGTTAAATAGCTGGTCGTTCATCAGTCGTCAGACAACTCCAAACTTGTGCTACAATATGCCTAATAACGGAAATATTTCGAAGGTTGGGGCATACAGACGGACTAAATGGCGAGCTAATTTTGGCGAGCATTTTTTATCAGATTGGTCTAGTGGTCGTATAGTGCGACTGCCGAGCAAGAGGTCTTGGGTTCGATTCCCCGGTCGAGAAAAGTGTTATTGGGATTTTCAATGAAATTCTCAGTAGCAGCTCGGAGTTTGGATTTGTGCCCGGTTAATGGCAATTGGCTCGCCCCGTATTACATGAGACCTAAAACATACCGGTGAAAGTGGGTGTCCATTAGTACACCTCTGCCTAACCCTTCGGGGACGACAGGCGTGATGGTATGTATATATGTAGTTTTTTTTATTATAGACAAAGGTATCTAATATTTTTCGGTGTTGTCTCATGTAATTTTTGTTTTAATTTTTAATTTTTCTGCTATAACATCCCAAAAAGAGCGCATATTACTCCGTATCTGAATGAGAAAAATATATTGAAGATGGAAACGCGCCGACAGCTTCACCTCACATGTCTCGTACACAAAGTTGCTCTTAAGAAAAGGCCTAAATATCTTTTTGAAAAACTAGAGTGGGTGAAAGATGTTCAGCAAAGAAATACAAGGAGAAGAGAAGCTAACAAAATGGTAATCCCCGCTCATAGGACGGCGCAATTCAAAGGCAGTTTTAAATATTCAGCTGCTAAGATTTGGAATAATTTACCCCCTCCCCTTCGGCAAAGTATGTCCCAACCCACATTGAAAAAACATTTATCTCGAGAACTTTTAATTTTCCAAAAACTGCAACAAATTAGTTTGTGATCATTTGTCTGTCAGACCCTTTTTCTTTATATAAAATAATAATATCTGTCATAAAAAATAATAATAATATGTAATTGTGATTGTTTGTCATAATCATGTGCATGTTTTTTTTTTTATTGTTTTGTTTTATTATTCCTTTTTATGATGTCTTATGTCAAATGTACCCTTTTCGTGTGCGCGTGAAATTATAATATGTTGCTCAAATGTCAGGAGCCAGCTGAAAATCAGTGCTGTGCATTATGTACAGCAAATACTGAGCTGAGTCTCCTGCTACACATAATTTTTATGATGTTTTTGTAACTTTTCCTTTTTCGTTTATTAATATATTTTTATTGTGTGTGGCAAATAAATGGTTTAAATTGTTTAAATGGTTTAATATACGGACATTTTACCATTAAACAGCCATAAATCCAAACCCTAAACTGCTATTGAAAATTACATGAAAAAATCCCAGTAACATTTTGCTCGACTTGGTAGTCAAACCCGTGAGCTCAAGAATAATTGCTCTTGCAACCTTTAAACCAATAATAATACACTTCCTTTAAATAAGCTTTTGTTTTAAATGCTTTATATGTAACTGATGTTATGAAATACATACCTTTTATTATTTTCTTAGATTTACTTAGCTCAAGATCAAGTTTCATAAGTTTATGACACAAGTTAATTATTTACTAATCTTGAAATTAAGAAGATTGTTTAATTTCATCATTCATTACCATTCATTTAAAGTTAGAACACGCCAATACAGGATTTTTTTAAATGTAACAACATGGGGGGTTTGGAGGGGAGGCTAATGTTGGTAGGTCGCTGGTTGGTGTATAAATAACAAGAAAATAAATCGGTTTAATTTCACGTTGCCCATCCTTCCCGGCCGTGAGTCCCAGAGGTAAAATTACCTCAAGGCAACGTTCGGGCACAACTTATATAACTGTTCAGTTAACGATGTTACAGTTATTTCGAGTTATATTCCTGAGTTCAAGTTACAAAGTTACTATGTGCCGTAACGGATGAAGTTACAGGTTGAAAATAATTATGAGTATCCCTCAAAGTTTAGTTTAAAGATACTTGTTTGTATAAAACTTTGCGAAAATCGTGTTTTAATATTGAGAATGGGCGAAAATGGATATATATTATGACACAGCGCATTCTAGTTCCGAGCTATTAAGCTTCGAGGCTTGTGTTACGGATACTAAATGGTTAATACACAAAACACATTTTTTTTATTGTAAATATGGCGCAGTGGCTGAGCGGTCGGCTTGTTTCTCACAAGTTGAGAGTTCGATCCCCGCACGGAACAAATTTGTACGATATACAGTTAGAAGCCAACCACTCTACCTCTCCGATAGAAAATAATCAATAAGTTCCACTGCTATAACTGAAACGAAGGACTATTTTAATGCCTCTGTAGCGACATCTATCTCGCCACATAAGAACTACGAACTCAGCGCGATGACGCAAGTAATCCTACATCGCGCAAGTGACATTTGCACGCGAGATTGCATATATACAACCACCCAACATCAACCGTTGGGCAGTAGCCCGCCAGGCACAACACCACGCCTGGTCGGAGGATCCTCCTTTACCAGTGGAGGGATTACCACCTCCTTCCCTCCATACTGGTGACCCCGAGCTGAACATCAACGCAACCTTCGATGACCTAGCAAGCTTCGCCTTCATCACTCCTCACAGCACTCTCCAGCGCATCATCCTGCCAGCCAGCACCCTTCCGGCTTCAACCCTGACCATACGCCTGTAGCGGACGCACATGCCTGGTCAGGACCTTCAGCCGGCATCAGCAACTTGGCACAGCACACTGCACTTCGGCCGGTCATCTAGCAGAGCCACTCTCTCCTGGTCGACGCAGCAGCCAGCCACTACGCATCACTGCAACACCTCGACTCACTGAGGCATTCGCAGCATCAGTCCCGACTCACCGTGGACTCACCGCAACACAGTCCCGACTCACTGCGGACTACGCGGCAACCTGTTCCGACTCACTGGAACATCACACCTGGCACTGGCAACAACCAAACAACGCCGACTCCATCATCTTCATCAGAAGAATATCGACCTCCGGTCTCGGAGGGGAGTGATGTAGCGACATCTATCTCGCCACATAAGAACTACGAACTCAGCGCGATGACGCAAGTAATCCTACATCGCGCAAGTGACATTTGCACGCGAGATTGCATATATACAACCACCCAACATCAACCGTTGGGCAGTAGCCCGCCAGGCACAACACCACGCCTGGTCGGAGGATCCTCCTTTACCAGTGGAGGGATTACCACCTCCTTCCCTCCATACCTCTCAAAATTAAATGATTAGACTATAGAATTGAGTTGTTTTTAGTACAGTACAAACTCCTTACATTCAAGCTATACAGCTTATTTTTCAAGCTCAATCTTGCCGCAATGGAAACTGATGATAAGTAAAACTCCAAACTCAAAAATAAACACTACACCGCTTCAGTAGATCTTATCCGCGCCAATAAGGTTCAAAAATTTACTCCGCCAACTACGCGAAGCATTTGAACGCGAACAGCTCTTGAATATAAAACAGAGGTTGGCATTCTGCTGGCCCAGCAAGGAGCAAGCTTGAACGTAGGAGTAGCAAGTATACGGGCTAGATAAGGTGGCGCTGCGGTCTATACGTAGTCGATTATTGACAACGATTCTTAAAGGGATGTGATTTTGGTATCGATAAATTTGAATTTAAGACGATCATTCGAAGGATGTAAAATACGTGACATATTGGTAGATGCTTTCTACTGTCTGCCTCGTTGGTCTTATGGTCAATGCAACTGCTGAGCAAGTTTTGGGTTCGATTCCCAGGTCGAGGAAAGTGTTACCTATTGGGTTTTTTCAGTGAAATTCTTAGTAGCAGCTCGGAGTTTGTATTCGTGCCCGGTTAGTGGCAATAGGCTCTCTCGACTTTCATTTCAATAAACATCGGTATATTTACAACATAATATGCTTATTGCTATCGTTAAATATCTTATTGTTAAATAATATTATTTTTTATTGGTAAAATGGATTTGTATATGCTAGCTCACATAATAATAGCCATTTGATAAAGAGTATTGATCAGATTCATTGTAATATCGTATAGAATAATTTAATTAATAAACAGACAGAACTGTGTTGCTGGGGAGTTTGTTGCGCCGCTTCTTCTTCCCAGCAAAAACACTAGGAAGCGGTGAAGGATGGGCGTTTTTGGGGGCTGACGACGTTCAAAAAGAGCCAATTAAATTTGACCTACTTTGAACAAATGATATTTTCATTTATTATTTATTTTCCCATTGTATTTATAGTGATGAGTTTCTTATACCGCAGTAAAAAATAAGTCGCTCCGCGCATCTCTAAAACACCTCAAAAGTTATCTTAACCTAAAATCTCGTGAAGTCACGTTCGTTATCGATGAAAATTATCGATGATTGGTCCATCACTGGGTTTCTGAGTAGTGCCTGCCTCGTTCGGCTGAGTCGGAGATGGCGTGATGCCAAAGATGCGCTAAGACTACCTACCCCCATATGAAGCAAAAAAGAGGAAATAATTATTAGGAGTATGCTTTCGATATTTTTATGAGAGACCACAAAATGCTGTGATTGTTTTAGTACAAGGAACACTGGTTTAATTGAAACGATTATGTCGCAATTATGAATAAATCGGATTAATTAGTAAAAAATATTTATTGAAAGAAATCAATGTATATTCAACTTTAATTATACTATACATATATTATATATGTATACATAATTATTATTTTTGTAATGCTGCCAGTCTTTTGGGCACTTTATCCCCTGACAGTAACGCGGAAGAATTATTTGATGCCTTGTAATGTATGTCTGTAACTATATATTAATAGTTATTATTCATTTAATCTAGTTTGATTTATCTTTTTTAGGTTTGTAAAAAGTAGTTTTTAATTATTTCTATAATAATTATGTAATGTTTGTAAGTCAATAGTCTCCATGTTAAATTACCATACCTTCATACAACATAAAAACTACAACTAAAACAAAATGATGTATAGATGATTACAGTATACATACATCATATTGCTTATAGATTCTTATATTTTTTTATAATTGGCGATTGCAAGAAACCTCCGCATCGGCTGATAGTAACCCGTTACCGTAGCCTATAGGCCAACCCCATAAAAAAAGATACCTAGATAGCTTAGTTCGTTAAACTTTTTAATCCACTTCAAAAAGAAGGAGGTTTTCAATTCAACTGTATTAATTTTTTTATGTTTGTTACTTCATAACTTTAGACTGGGTGAACCGATTTAGATGATTCTATTTTCATTTGAAAGTTGATGCGTCTCAATGCTTTTAATTTTATTTTATTTCATCCAGTTCCGACGTTTAAATCGGTTTTTTTACAGAATTATATATCAAAAGCTATAACAGATAGAAACATAGCTATTGCTGTTTCACTGCGGTCTTCTGTTAAGCGGAGGTACTTCCCCAGTCGGGCAGCTTAATTAAAGCTCAAAATTAAGATTTATTTGAATGTCTTATTTATGAAATTAAAAGAAAATTTAAAACATCGTCCATTATTGAAATTGATGTAAACAACAAACTGTTGCCATGGTTACCAGCTGTATTTAATGAATATTAATACAATGAATTTCGTATTATCCCCACAAATTACAGCGGTTCGTTTAGCAATTATGCAATAATTGATGTTACACAAAGCATAACGCTTTTGTCCCATGGGTATAGGTAGAAACTATAGCATCAGATGATAACTTCTTCTTCTTAAACTGTGTTAGCGGTCATATTTAAATAGTTGTATTTTTGAGCCGTTTGGGGTTGTAACGCTTGGTCATGGGGTGTGAGTGCCTTAGCGCTTTTTAAAGAAATATCTAAACGCTTGGTCGACGTTTCACGTGACCCAAAGGCTGGCCTATATTTCGGCCAAAGAATTAGCATTGCCATTCAACGTGGCAATGCCGCCAGTCTTCTGGGCACTCTACCCCCTGACAGCGACGGGGACGAGTTTTTTGACGCCCTATAACATAAAATATTATATTTTAGTTATTTATTCTTAAGTTTGTAAATAGTCTTTTTTAATTACCTAATTTAATAATGAACTGTATAATATGCCAAAAAATATAAGATTCAATGTAGAATGAAATTAACGACCAAAGAATATTATCATCAACTCAATTAAGCTGGATTTTCATTACCAAACTAGTACATGCAAGCATGAAATAGGCATGAAAGTAGTTAATTAATACATTAATTTCATCAACAATTTCACGTGTAAACGTCTAAGTTTTACAATGGACGAGTTGTAAAATCGATGTCCGCATTGTAAAACTCGACGTTATAAATACATATAAATATCAGTAAGTATACCTAAAGTATAAATATAAGTATAAATCGGTATACGAATCAATCAATTCAAATATCTTGTCTCATCACACAAACTTTTGCTCCTACTGGTATTCAAACCCAATACCACAGCAGGCAGGGTCATCAAATACCTATAATGATTTGCAACCATACCATCACGCGTGTCGTCTCTCAAGGCTTAAACAGAGGTTTAGTTATGTATCCCCACATTTCGTCTGTATCTTTTAGGTCCCATATATTTTTATTAACAAACCAGACTCCGAGCTGGCACTGAGAATTACACAGAAAAACCCAGTAACACTTAACTCTACCTGGGAATCGCTCCCAAGACCTCCTAGTAGTCCTAAAGAAACCTTTATAATTCCCTTTTCTCGTTATCATATAAAACCGCAGTCAAAAAACCGATGACTGGTCCAAACGTACACAGAACAAACACTTCTTATAACAATGAAACAAAACGAGAGCGATCCAGTTCATTTCTTAAATGGGAGAGCACAATAACAGTTACTTCAATATACGACAAATTTATTGCAGAAGTACCAGTGTGGATGTCACTGGAAATGCCGGGAGGTGGCACCCTAAAAGGACGTACACCGACCCTAATTATTGAACTCCGATAAAAAGGTGCGCAGTACTCGTAACCAGCGCGCATGGATGACTGTATGAAAGTGGACGAGGTAAAAGTGGTATGCAGGGATCGTAGCGCGTGGCATTCTGTAGTTTCTGCCTACCCCCATGGGAAAAAGGCGTGAGTTTGTACTACTGTCATTACATCCATCCATCCATCTTTCGGGTCCCTCAATGCTGTCCATCATGACTACTACCTTACATATTACGTCTTTGAAGAATGACGGAATGCTCTTCATCTGGCCTTTTGCAAAAATCTTCTAATTTATTAGTTTGCATCTATTATTATTATTATTAGCCTGTAGTTTCCCACTGCAGGGCAAATGCCTCCCCACTCTTCTTCGACACCTCTCTATCTTGAGCTCTCAGGGACCAGTTGTTTGCATCTGTTGCTGTTGCAATTTTGATGTTTATATTTATTGCTGCCTCCACCGTCGTCGACAGTTCGATATCTGTTCCTTTTCGAGATCACAAACACTGTCATCAAATCTTTCGTTTGCATAATGCAGTATTCAATAAAGTCATCTATGTAGTCGTGGAAGGCCATGTCTAAGTATGGCGCTATCATACAATATTATTACTTTCGTAGTTCGCGTGTAGTGAAACTTCTGAAACACTTTATTGTACATTGCTATGCATTACTAAAATTAGTACTTCTGTTTTATTATATTAAAGCTAATTATTATTACTGGCAAATGTTTGCATACTGTAGGCGGTGTTGAAATGTTATAGTCATTAAAGTCGCTTTATTTTTCCTAAAGGGTAGTGCAAACTCAAAATGTGGAGGGTATGCTCAAGTATTTAAATATGAAAGGCTTTTTGTGGGTAATAACTACATAGATAGTTTAGGCAAATGATAAGCTATTGATGCGTAGGTATATGTATAATTTCTATTTCAATTAAGTAGGTACACTCAGAACAGTTTAAATGGACTTAAAATAGAACTTTTTATAGATTTCATCGCGGTATATGATTTATGTAATCCGGATGTTTTGGATCCTTTACAGCATTCATGGTCACGGGCAGACTGAAATGTTGGTAGTCTATAATTGCTAACAGTTAAATGTACATAGTAGATAGTACCCTAGATGTTACTTATTATTGACAGCAGTGCCGTAGCGAGCCTTGGAGGGCCCTAAATCAAAATTAGCTGGGGAGCCAAATTAATGACTAAAAAAACTCATCCCACATAAAAACCAAAATACAGGGAAATTGGTATAACTTTTTTTTAAATGGCTCGGACTATCAATGAGCTTGGCCGCTTTGGGGAAATCATCGCGGGTAGTATTCGTTATTATTGTGCAAGAATTTGGGGTCAATAAAATCTGATGTTATACTGAAAAAAAAAAACTATTTTTAACATATTTGCCTGTTTTTTCTAGCTAATATCTGAAACGGCTGGACCGATTTTGACGGGATTTACACTCACAGATAGGTAATGTTATAAAGCAAACTTAGGCTAGTTTAAGAAATAGAAACGAATTGGGGTTCCGGAGGTATAAAACCGCCTGACCATCATCATCATCAACCCATTATTGTCCCACTGCTGGGCACGGGTCTCCTCTCATTTGAGAGGGATGAGGCTATAGTCCACCACGCTAGCCTACTGCGGGTTGGCAGACTTCACATGCCATTGAGAATTCTCTCAACCATGCAGGTTTCTTCACGATGTTTTCCTTCACCGTTTGAGCATGCGATAAATACGCACATAACTTACGAAAAATCAGTGGTGCATGCCTTGGGTTTGAACTGGAGACCTTTGACATCTCAGTCCACTGGTCTCACCACTAGGCTACCACAGCTCTAATCGGATATATTAAAGTCGCAGGAATTAGCTAGTCTTACATAAAATTTTGCATTTATAATTTTACATTTTACTAGGTACCCCCTGTATAATATCAATGAGCACTCGTCAATTTTTTACTTCAATTCAGAACGAAGCGTTGAAAATTATTGAGGATTGGGAAGTAGTAAAACGGAGTTAGGTGTTTGGGGGATCCGTTTTATTGGCACTGCCCGGAATTACGGTATTTTCAACGAGTTTACCCATTGAGTGAGAAAATCTGAAAGTATTGATTTTTGTTTATGTTTAACTATTAAAGATATTTGAGATAACCTGCCGAGAGTTGAGTTTCCCCAAACGCTGTAGTCGTTTCATGGGCTTCTTCAAAAGAAGTTCTTAAAATAAAGTTTTCACAGGGTTGGCCACGTGCGATCATCACCTCTGGTTTTGCAAGCGTTCATATGCTACGGTAAACACTAACCATCACCTTTATGGGGCTTTAAAGCATCTGACGTGTACTGAGTTCACATACAATATATTGTGATTACCACAATCAAAGTTCCATCCGAATCAACTCTATACATATCTATATGTATACGTCCAGAGTTCGACAACAATGCGATTTAAAGGCTTTTTCTGGGAACATGGGAACCTTTAAGAAGAGAGCATATTCTTTCCTCAAGGGCAACGCATTTGCATATAAAAACAATAATAATATGGTGGTGTATAAACCATAATTGAAAAGGCGACTATTCCGTTTCCGTTACATTATTTATGTGTATTAGCTATCTTACTAGTATAAATCATAATCATACATACACTCACGCCTTTTCCTGGTGGGGGTAGGCAGAAACTACAGAACGCCACGCGCTACGATCTCTGCACACCACTTTTGCTTCAACTGGAACTTTAAAACTCGTCTCACCATTCAACACAAGCAAAAAAGGTTTTAATTGAATCCAGTAATGGCAAAAATCTACTTTTTAAGGATTTTATCGCGGTGTATTGATATTATTTTAACCCGACGTTTTGGAGCATTTACAGCATCCATGGTCACGTGCAGACTGAGGTGTTGGTCGTATTGAATTTATAATTACTAACAGCTACCCTACATTTTTTATTATTATTGACAATCCGATTTACACAGATCACAATCGGATTGTACTTCTGTCTGCCATTGACCATAGATGTTGTAAATGATCCGAAACGTCGGGTTAAAATAATATCAATATACCGCGATAAAATCCGCAAAAAGTAGTTTTATTTCAATCTATAACTTTTACAAAGCTGACAAGTTTTCTTGTTGGTTGCTAGCGCATTCAAACGCTAACTAAGAAACTACTGGTTGGAACTGAAATAATATTTTTGTCTTAGATAGTCCATTTATCGAGAAATGTTATAGGCTATGTAACATCACGCTACGACCATAAGGAGCTGAGCACAAATGAAAAATGTTGCAAAAACGGGAAACAATATTAAAAAACGCAGACGACGTTGCGAGGGTCAGCCAGTGTCTATAAATTCGCGTAAGTGTAAGAAATTAATGAATCTAGTGAGTTTTGAAATCTGTGTCGTTGATCTAGCGGTCGTAAATGCCACTGCTGAACTAGGAGGCCTTGGGTCCAATTCTCAGGTCGAGTAAAGTGTTATTGAGTTCTTCCATGAAATTCTCAGTAATATCTCGAAGTTTGGATTCGCACCCGGCTGATAGCAATAGGCTCACCCCCTATTACATGGGACCTAAAACATACCGACGAAATGTGAGTGTAAGTAGGTACCTAAATGTTGTTGTCTTTTTGGTGTACAATTAAAAGTACTCTTTCTATCAATCTTCATGTCTAAACCTTTGTGGACGACAGTTACTCCAAAACAAAGAATTTTAAGTACATAATGAGGTTGTTTAGTGTAAAACAAAAATAGGGTACGATAATAAGGGTTGTCGATAAGCTCGATAGTGAAAGCCAAAGCAGACAATTCCGATGCGACGCCCGGCTATGGACGCATCGATGATGAGAGTGCTAGGGATGGGAATATGTCGATGATTGACGTGTCGATGGGCATATTAGTTTCACTGGATAGTAAAGAACTATGTGGGATTGGAGTATGAACGGTATTTGATGCAGTTTTCAATAAAATTTTATGTTTAATATATGTATATAGCTTCATAAAGAATATTAAATTAATATAAGCACATTGTTTAAGTTGAAATCTTTAAAAACAACTAAGTACCTACAGATAATGATTTATTTTCACCCGTACTTATTGACACTTGGCATAGTGCTTGCAGTTATTACATTGATAAATCAGGTAACTTTATAAAAATAATTACTTAATATTTTATTATTAATTAATATAAGAAAGAAATCATTATTCTTTCAAAATAATTTATTCAGGTTCTAAAAACGTATTCTATTATCTTATTAAACATATTTTTAGCTTCACTCGTACGTAAGTAGTTCCATGTTAAGACTCTTTTACTTAAGACGTGGATAACAATGTGGGTTAGGTACTCATTGATAATATTCTACTAATTATGATTTAGTTATTAAGAAAAGTGTGTAACCGTTTGTATTTCCGAACAAATAAATAAATTAGTAAACGTATTCTATTATATCTGTGCTGGAGTCCAAGTCATATATTAATTAAGTATAAAATGTATTTTCATAAACGCCACCAATTATAATTAAATTATAGATTAAAAAAAACTAAAAACTACCTAATTCTTAAAAACTTAATACCCATCTCGATAATAGCACTAACTTAGCTGGAAAAGGTATCGAGTTCAACATATTTATTCAGTAGTTCAATATATTATAAATCATTCATAAAAATAAACGAACATTTTGTTATGTAACAACCGCCGAATGCGAGAGCAAAAACGAAAAAAATATAGTGCCATTAAAAAAACATTCCCACAACTCACATCCCCATACGCCAAACATAACCACATTATCCAATCCAAAATCAATTACGTCTCAATTATCCATCGATATGTCCCACCTCTATTCGCTGGGGAAAACACTCTACAAATAAGCGAGCGCAGACGGGCGCAGTTTGCATAATTGCCGCGTCGGGTGCCACCTCTAGTTAGGGCTGCGCTACCTAGCGCAATATATGTGGGTAGCCCAAAATTTATAACGATGTGTGAGAACTATGCCTGTTGATCAATCAATACATACAGGCCAGCTCACTAAATGTTATTCTGCGGTGTACAGACCAGGCCCAATGAAGCTCAACGAATAATACGTTGACTCATGTTGAATGTAACCTAAAAATTATATAAATTATACCAACATATACTATTTAACAATTATACCGAGTGGATGTTAGCAATCCCAATCTTATTTGGTGAGGTTTGATAGTATGTTTTTTTTTGTTTAATTCCACAAGAATGGCCAATAAGTTCGCCTCATGGTTCAAGCGGTTACCGTAGCCTGTGGACGTTTTCACACGTTTTCGCGCATTGCTGATTCTATAAAACAAATTTTTATTTTTTTTAAATCGTTTTGTTTTTAAAGTCCTTTGGGAAAACCTGATTTTGCGCAGTACGAAAAACTGAAGTTCTATAGCATATTTAATATACTAATTTAAATAAGTACAGCCATTTACGTTAATTGGGTTCCTCAACCCGTCTATTTAAAATATTGTTCTCTTAACAGTAAAAAGAAGCAACCTTAGTTTATAAAAGGATGACTCTCTTTTATTGCAGGGCAACTACCTATTAATTTTACAACCACTGTTTACATTGAATATCATTCAATTAAAACGAATCAATTGATTAAAGGCAGCGCTGTTAATAACGAAATACCATTGTCATTGATGTCGTTACAAACTCGAAATTTTAAATATAACGTTGTTGATAAATAAAGCAATAAGTTTTCGAACGAATCAAATTAAGTCTTCACATTTAACATGGGCCGTGGCTTTTTGGCGGGAAAGTGAAGCGTCATGTTCAGCAGCTTTGTTTTATTTTCTAAAATTTGTGTTTTGATAAACTTTAATGTATAATAATGGTGGATTATTAACCGTTAAGTGTTTGAAAACGTGCATGAGTGTTGGCAAATGAAACAAAACAGTGTAACGTGACTTTCAAATTCTCCCAAGAAGTCAGCCTTAGGTTTCAGTAAAGAACCACATATTTACTGAAACTAGGAAAAAAACAATCATCTATCACCCTTCATAAACCATTAATTCACCCTATCATCAACCATTATCACGAATCATCCAGTCATCCATCATAAATAAAATAAAAGAATACTGAAGACTAGGCTGTATGGACTAGATTCCTTTGCCTCATCCCGAAAGGGAAGAAAGGTTTAAAAAAAAAAAAAAACATGGGCCGTCTAAAATGTCATTGAAAAAAAGTAAACAAACTCGATCATTTAAAATAGTTTTTATTATTAATGTTGTAAACTTGTAAAGTTAATTGCATTAGTGTTTCGTGAAGTGTATTAGCAATTATGTGCACAAAAACTACGAAAACAATGAGTAACTTTCAAGAGAATCCTTTAAAACTTTACATTCAAGATTTATTTCGCGCCAAAACCACTGAGAACAAGTATATTTACGAAATATTTGGGCTTACATTCAAGAATGTAATGATACATGGCGTTATTACCTCTATTTACAATACATTAGGCAATTCAACGAATATAGAGCTTTGCGACGCCACGGGATCTGTTCAAATTTATTATGATAGCACAAAAAGTAATATAAATACATCACCGGCCATTTTGAAAGATTTATATTATAATTTTGCTGAGGCGGCAAGAGTAGGCAACGACAATGCTAACATTATGTCTACTTTGTTGGACCGTATGGCGAAAAATCCATTCAGTTTTACTGAAGGGGACTATCTCAGTGTAATTGGTGATATTTTTGTGGACGATAAAAATATGAGAATGGTATCAGCATTCCAGTGTCTTACAACATCTGTAGAAAGGGACGTAGTATGGATGGAAGAACTTAGATATTTATATGAAAAGTTTTACCTTTGGAGTAAGTGATTATTAAATAAATTGGTTTAATTACATACTGCATTTATTTTCATTTCCCATACTGGCTTTTATCTGCTTTATGTCTTTCACAATACCTAACTTGTAATAAAAAAATTCCTCGCTATATGAAATACACAACATGAAGGTGCAGTCAGGTGCACACTGCACACCAAAGAGTATAATAATATATCTGCAGGCACACTTTGTTATAAGACGTTTGCGTGGTACGAATCGCGAATTGTAAGCGAAAATACAAGAAGATAATAAACTATTTATGGCGTCATCAAAATTCAAACCTTAATACAAGGCAATAAATAATAATATTTGTATTGAATGTTTTGGACTTGTGACATAGGTTATTGGACACCGGCGACGTTGACTCGACTGACGATATTTTTGACACATGTCAATTTCCAACTTGGATCCAAGTGGAATCTGATCTGTGTGATATTTTTTGTTGTTTATTTGGCTCTAAAATATTAAATGTAAGTCAACTTTTAGAACCTATTTGACTGCTAATATTATTATCTCTTTCATTCTTGTTTTTCATAAAGCGGTTCAGTGTTTATAGGTTACATTACCAGCGTACCTGGTATCATACTTTAAATATAATAAAAATATGTTTTTCTTGTATTAGAACGATGGCCAACGAAGGAATTTCGCCGCAAGAGATCGAGGCTCTCTGCCAGACTCCTGATCCTTCCACCAGGGTAAGATTTTTAATTAATAGTTGTGATTTTTCATATAGTGTTATCTTTTTGACAGTCCTATCATGTTGAGCTATTGATAGATAATGTTATCAATATTGACTGACTGAACAGATTTCTTTTATGAAGACCAATAAATGATTGACTTGATTAATTTATAAATTTATTCAGTCTTATTTTTTAAGGTCTGACAATAGGAACAACATAACTGTAGAACCTATTGTTCCTCTAGTTGTAAACCAATTTTGATATAGTAATAAATCAAAATTTGGTCAGAGTGTCGTCTTAAGTATGGGTTTTTGTCAAGGACATGGTTTTGTAAAGGATTAAAATTTCAAGATTACAAAATACCAGTAAATAAGAACAAGTCTTTTAAAACTAGTTATATTTCACATAATGTTGTCCCCAAAGGCTTAGGCAGAAGTTTACTAATTTACACCCTTACAGAAGCCTGCAGTGAATCAACAATAGTTGTATTTCTGTTAGTGCGAGTAAGGTTACCAGAGCTCATCGGGGGATTGAATATTCTGACAGCATGGACATTCTGTTTGCTGTGTTAGTAATTCCCTACTTTAAGAAACCTTAACGGTTTCTGCAGAGGTTGGCAATGCATATGCAGGCCTTCTGGTGTTGCAAATGTCCTTGGGCGGCGTGATCACTTACCATCAGGTGAGCCGCCTGCTCGTTTGCCCCCTTTGAATTGTGATAGTTGAACCATCTAGCTATAGTAACATAATTTGACTGTGTTATCAGTTTATCAGTGACCTATGGCATATACATAATTATATTGCATAACAATTAGTTCTTTTGTATGTCGTCAACCTAACACAATATAAAAATTGTTTGTTAAATAATATGTTGCTTCTCTCTAAGATTTTCTCCCATGTTGTAGGTGTGTTAAATAATGAAGCTACGGCTAATCTTTTCGTCCCCAAATACTACAGTGTCTCAAGCTAAAAGGCAAAAGTTTTATTGTCTTTGAGTTGTGTGTGTGTAGATGTAGCCACTTACAATGGCCCTCATCAAACCTATCTAATCATCATCATCAACCCCTTATTGTCCCACTGCTGGGTACAGGTCTCCTCTTATTTGAGAGGGATTAGGCTATAGTCCACCACACTAGCCAACTGCGGGTTGGCAGACTTCACATGCCATTGAGAAAATCTCTCAAGCATGTAGGTTCCCTCACGATGTTTTCCTTCACCGTTTGAGCATATGATAAATATGCACATAACTTTCAAAAAGCCAGTGCTTTGTGTTTGAACTCAAGACCTCTGACATCTCAGTCCACTCGTCACACCGCTAGGCTATCACAGCTTAACAACCTATCTAATGTTAAAAAATAATTAATTCCAGGATTTCATGTTCCAACAAACAATGTACCGCATCAAGGACCCACGCAAGTCAATTCCGTTCTACACCGGAGTGCTTGGCATGACGTTATTAAAGCAACTCCATTTTCCCGAAATGAAGTTTTCATTGTTCTTCATGGGCTATGAGAATGCTGGGGAGATTCCGTCCGATGAAGCCACAAGAACAGCTTGGGCAATGACCAGGAAAGCCACTTTGGAATTGACATAGTAAGTAATTCTTGTTAGCAATTCAGCAAGATTTTTAATTCATTTTCTGCCTTACTCAACCACTCTGTGGAAACAGCTGTCGCCAGTAGTTCTATCTGAACCATTACGGCCTGGAAACCATTAAAAAAAGAAACTTTTCTGAAAGTCCAGCAACATCCATAATAAACAGCTCAAGGAACCACATAAGCCGTACCATATGTGATGCTTAAAATATCCCAATGAACTGATTCAGTGCATCTTTTCATGTCATATGGATCATTGAGATATTATTTTCTAATTTCCAGTAACTGGGGTACAGAGAGTGATGACTCCAGCTACCACAACGGCAACTCCGACCCTCGAGGCTTTGGACATATTGGTATTCTAGTGAAGAATGTGGACGAAGCGTGTGCTAGGTATGTGTAACTTTGAGTCCTGTAGTGGTGTTTAAGATTGCTTCAAGAGTGGGTCCTGGGTCACACCACTAGGCAGTGGTGCCCAGTGGACTGAGATGTCAAAAGTCTCAAGTTCCAACCTAGGCACGCGCCACTGACTACGGGAGCTATAGTCTAAGTCTACCAACCCGCAATAGGCTAGCTTGGTGGACGGTTTCTACAGGGTAGGCAACAAACGAGTGACACCTTCTGTATTGCAAACGTCTATAGGCTTTGCTAACCGCTTCCCATCAGATGGGCCGTATGCTTGTTTGTCACCCTTGTGATAAAAAAAAATAGATGAAAATGTAATAAACCACTACTATTTATTCAGCAGTGAATAATATATGCTTTTATATCCTTTTCAGGTTTGAACAACAAGGAGTTAAGTTCATTAAACGTCCCAACGATGGCAAAATGAAGGGTCTCGCGTTCATCCAAGACCCTGACGGCTACTGGATCGAGATATTCACAAGCAACGTTGTCTAACCTCATTGTTAACTGATATTGGTACAGTGCACAGCATTATTATATGGCATTAAGACCTGGTTTGGTACAGATATCCCATTCAGTGCCCAGTACCCGGCTCCTGGGTCGATGTTATAGCAAGGCTCTGGGCATTGAATATTTAAGGAGACTTTTTATATTTATGAAGACTTTTTGACATTCATGAAAAGTCTTCATAATATCTAATATATAAAATTCTCGTGTCACAGTTTTCGTTGCCATACTCCTCCGAAACGGCTTGACCGATTTTGATGAATTTTTTTTGTGCTTATCCGGTATCTATGAGAATCGGCCAACATCTATTTTTCATCCCCCTAAAAGTTAGGGGTAGTCCACCAACCCCTATAATGTGGCAAAACAACGTTTGCTGGGTCAGCTAGTAATAAATAATAAAGTAATTGTAATTCAATGCCCAGAGCCTTGCTATAATATCGCACACCTAGATCTAAAGAGGTATTAACTCAAAAAAGCACTTTATTCAGTAAAAGCGAAAAACTGAATACTCTTGCCCTGTGTATTGCAGGTGTGATCTGTATAAAATAATGCTTTTTATATGCAGCTAGAAAAAATATATTGTAGAAATCTCGTGATTTTATCATGTTTTGGGGCTGAAAATTTGACTTTTGGCGTTACTTCCATATAGCTTAACAATGTTTGTATATTTATTTTATTATTTTGAGTTGAGCCTGTGTTGCTGAATTATTTTTTTAGTTGGCTCTCTTTTGAAGAAGCACCGTTTATTAAAACGCAATAGCATTTTGAGTTAACTTTTTATAATAAGTTCATTTCTATCATTTGAACTTATTACCTGTGGCCAGCAGTAGGAATATATTGGATGATGCATTATCAATAAAACACTAGTAGTACTAAAATAAATCAATATTATTTATTAATTATACTTTAAAAATAACTAATGACAGTCTCTCGTGGCATTCTGTAGTTTCAGCCTACCCCCATGGGAAAAAGGCGTGAGTGTATGTATGTACGTATGTATGTATGACAGTCTCTTATATCGATTTTAATTATAAAATATGTATATACTGGTTAACACAAAACAAAAAAATTTAGGAAACTTCCGTTCTATGAAAAACTATTTAAAATTCACATAAAAATCACATTTAACATATTATATTAAAGTATGATGAATAACGCATTTATCACAAAATTATAGTCGGGACTTAGTGAAAACTCAAAAGCACTCAGAACTCTGAGGTCAACAAAAGTAAAGAAATACAATTAGAGGAAGACCCCAGGGCCGCCAGACGTCATGTATTTTCTGCCGAACCAAATGTGGATGATTGAGTAGTGCTAGTATGTACTAAGAACGTATGCCTACCAGCTATCTTGCCTAGTGGGTCAATTTTCAGGTATCAGGTAATCAAGGTACATACAAATATTACTTACGTCACGTAAGTTCTGCAAGCTGATTTTGCTGGGAGTATTGACGACTTATTTTTAAGGATATTGCCTAAAACATACGTAAAAATCAGCGTGGAGAATTTAAGTGAGGTAAGTAATATTTGTACGTACCTTAATTACCTGATACCTGAAAATTGGCCCACTAAGCAGGCTAGCTGGTAGGCATGGGTTCTTAGTACATACTAGCACTACTCAATAATCCACATTTAGTCCGTCAGAAAATACGTGACGTCTGGCGGCCCTGGGATCTTGGACTAAATGCTTTTGCTTATAATTATGACTGAGAAATAATCTACTTAAGTCGACGATGATGTTGCAGGTACGACTTTAGGTGTGATCCGACTTTTGTGAACCAATCGGAAATTAGGATCTTCATCGGAGTCGTCAATATCACTTTCATCGCTCCGGATTGGTGAAATATAATAGTTCAGTGCACTAGAATTTTGTTGTTTAGACGTACTGAGAATAGACGTATCAAGCACCGATAAGACGGCACGTGTTTCCTTAGATGAGACTTGATGACATCTTAAAGTCATCTTCCAGGGTTTCAGGTTGCGTAAAACTTATAATAGAAGTGATGTTTTATTTATCCCTTTTTTCTACTTATTTACTAAAAACCGTCCACGATTCATTGTTTGCCTGAAATAGAAAATGTTTATTTTACTAATTTATACAGCCAAATCGATTAAAAAAGTCATCAATATAAACATTTTCGATCTCATTAGCGATGTTGTAATATTATATTTGGCGGAACCCACCTAAAGAGACCTAACTCAAAAAAATAGCAATAAAAAGTTAACAAGTTCCGTAAACCCTAGTATGAAAATAAAATTATACTAAGCTTAAAAGATTTCACTCGCCAATAGCAAAAAAGTTCAATTTAAGTTGTTTTTTAAAGAAATATAAGAGTTTATAATATGAGTCAACAAAACAGGCTCAACTACAAATTCAAAAATGTTTCAACAACACGGTAACAATTCAAAATAAAAATAAAAACTTTACTCATCCTGTCAGCAATACGGGTTCAACTCCAAATGTTGTATTCATTCACTCAGCAACTAACCATCTAAAAGTCGCTAAATCAGAATAACATTGCTTAAAATTTCAACAAAACAGGTACATTTCAAAATAACTCCAATTTGGTAACGACGGTCACGTGCACTCCGCTTGTAATCCTGATTGCAAGTAGAAATATCCCTGTGTAGGTGGGAGGAAAGCGGGGCTCGCTCGTTTAACAAAAGGGACACTTGGCGCCATCTAGCGTCGAGCAGTGGACATATTTTTAAATCTGTTTTATTGGTCGATTGGTATTCGGTTAAGGAATTCGATGGTGTGCATAACTCAAAATATTAGATTTTTGATTTAGCTCCCTTTAGATCTAGGTGTGCGATATCGAAGCTTGGTATAATACCCAGGAGCCGGGTACTAGGCACTGAATGGGATATTGTTGTGGAGAGGAGACGTGGAAATAACAAAATCTATTGGTTATTCAAAGAACATCTCGGCACATCTCCTCTACTCTCTGCTTTCGTGGAAACTGGGCCTTAGGCTAAAAAATCAGTAAAAGTGAAATACTTATTTATATTTTGCCTTCCAAAAAGGTCAAGCTAGATAAAGATTATTAATACAGAACTTAGACCCAGAATTTTTAAGTGAAAAATGTTTTAGGGGCATTGAACCCTTATTGGGTGTACAAAAATCATGGAACTTACGTCATCGTCACCGCACGCTTCCCATGAGCTATGTGTATACTGTGTCTATATGTACATATATATACTTTCGTGCGTTTTCACTTCTGTAGGCAGTCCTGAAAGACTGCCCCGCATGTTTTTGAAACAAAGATTTGAATACAAAATTGTGAGAATAGTGTAGGTATTTTGCCGACTCGAGTGGCGCAGTGTCTGAACGATTGGCTGCGTCGTAGCCCAATACTAGGATTTTCTCCTGTCGGTGGTGTGATTACATACACAAATTTTCACATACACAAACACCCAGACCTGGAACAACTACCTGTTATAAGAAAAAATCTTAACGCTGGCACTGTACCAAAGAATTTTTTAAGAAATATTTATACCAACTGTGTATGAAATGATTTAATAAACTAAGCCCGCTGTCGGGCAAACTATTAAAATACATTATCTTGTATTGTTGAAGCATGTCGGGTTCAAGTCTAGTTCTCATTTATAATGTACCTAGTCTATGAATGTCAAGTAGACTTGGGATTGACTGGATTTTGGGCAAAAAAATATGCCAAATAGATGCCCGTTATCAGGGCAAATATTTCATATGAAAAATAAAACAAGTAATAACATATTGAAAACTAAGAATAATAATTACACCATTATTCTTTTGAAATATTTTCTATGAGATTCTAAATACGATTTCCCACAATTTTTGTTTTATAACAGGAACCTTTGACGTCACATGTTTTGATACTCTATTTAATGTTTATTGCCAACAAGTCAACATGAAAATCCTATCTTACAGAGAGCATAAATTAATAGGAAATTTAACAGAAAAATAATTAATCACACACATATAAATTATGCACTGTAATTACCACGTGGACTTGAGTTCATTTTAGAATGAAAATTCTTAAAAAAATATGTAAATTTCTGGTTCTACTCATATAATACCTGCAAAGAAATTTGAACTATATGTGATGAAATTAAAATTTAGAATGTATAAATAATTTGACTAATGCACACACATACTTATGTATGTGTGTGCATTAGTCAAATTATTTATACATTACACCACTTTATAGTGGTGTATGTATGTATATTATGTATACAACTGAGTTTTAATTGGCAATAGAATTGGCCTACTGTTGGGCAAACGTGAGCAATTTGTGATTTATAATTTTTAAGGATAATTTGTATTTGTTATTCGTGTTTATTGGTTCTTATGTGCAATTATCAATATCAATTAAATATTATATTACTGTTATTTATATTGTAAGTGTTTTATTGCTAAATGTTCAGACGGCATCTATACCGACGCTACCAATACCGACGCTATCAATGCCGACGCCGAGAATACCGACGTAAACAATAACGACGCCACCAATACCGACCCTATCAGTACCGACGCTAACAATACCGACTCCATCTATACTGACTCCAACAAATTCAACGCATTCAATACCGACGCTATTAATACCAACACCATCAATATCGACGCTACAAATTCGATGATTTCAATACCGACGCCAACAATACCGGCGCGAGCAATACCGACACCACCAATAACGACGCTATCTATAACGATGCCAAAAATACCAACGCCATCTATACCGACGCCAACAATATTGACTCTATCAATACCGACGCTGTCAATAACGACGCCAATGATACCGACGCCATTAAAATTGACTCTTTCAATACCGAACACCAACAATACCGACGCCATTAATATTGAATCTATAAATACAGACGCTAACAATACCGACGCCAACAATACTGACGTCAACAATACTGACGCCAACAATACCGACGTCAACAATAACGACGCCACCTGTAACGACTTTATCGATACCGACGCCATCTATACTGACTCCAACAAATTCAACGCATTCAATACCGACGCTATTAATACCAACACCATCAATATCGACGCTACAAATTCGATGATTTCAAAACCAACGCCAACAATGCCGGCGCGAGCAATACCAACGCCACCAATAACGACGCTATCTATACCGACGCCAACAATATTGACGGTTTCAATACCGACGCCAATGATATTTACTCTATCAATACCGACGCTATGAATACCGTCGCCAACAATACTGACGCTAAAAATATCGACGCTTTCAAAACCGACGCCACCAATACCGACGCTATCTATACCGACGCCAACAATACTGACGCCAACAATACCGTCGGCAACAATACCGACGCTAACAATATCGACGCTTTCAATACCAACGCCATTAATATTAACTCTATCAATACCGACGTCATCAATACCGATGTCATCAATACCGACGCTAACTTTACCGACACCACCAATACCGACGCCATCAATACTAACACCAACAATACCGACGCCACAAATATCCGACGCCACCAATACATGATCCAGCAAAACCGACGCCAACAATACCGACGTCACCAATACCGACGCTATCTATACCAACGCCAATAATATCGACGCTTTCAAAACCGACGCCACCAATACCGACGCTATCTATACCGACGCCAACAATACTGACGTCAACAATACTGACGCCAAGAATACCGACGCTAATAAATTCGACGCTTTAAATACCGACGCTATTAATACCAACACCAATATCGACGCTACAAATTCGATGATTTCAATACCGACGCCAACAATACCGGCGCCAGCAATATCGACGCCACCAATACCGACGCACTCTATACCGACGCCAACAATACTGACGTCACCAATATCGACGATATCTATACCGACGTCAACAATATCGACGCTTTCAATACCAACGCCATTAATATTTACTTTATCAATACCGACGCTATCTATACTAACGCCAACAATACTGACGCCTACAATACCGACGCTAGCAATACCGACGCTTAGAATATCGAAGCTTTCAATACCGACGCATTTAATATTGTCTCTATTAATACCGACGCTGTCAATAACGACGACATCAATACCGACGCCATTAAAATTGACTCTTTCAATACCGAACACCAACAATACCAACGTCATTAATATTTACTCTATCAATACCGACGTCATCAATACCGACGCTAACTATACCGACACCACCAATACCGACGCCACCAAAACATGATCCAACAAAACCGACGCCAACAATACCGACGTTACCAATAAATAAATAAATATTCTTCGACGCTAACAATATCGACGCTTTCAATACTGACGTCAACAATGCTGACGCCAACAATACCGACGTCAACAATAAGGACACCATCTATAACGACTCTATCGATACCGATGCCATCTATACTGACTCCAACAAATTCAACGCATTCAATACCGACGCTTTTAATACCAACACCATCAATATCGACGCTACAAATTCGATGATTTCAATACCAACGCCAACAATACCGGGGCGAGCAATACCGACGCCACCAATAACGACGCTATCTATACCGACGCCAACAATATTGACGCTTTCAATACCAACGCCATTAATATTAACTCTATCAATACCGACGTCATCAATACCGATGTCATCAATACCGACGTAAACTATACCGACACCATCAAGACCGACGCCATCAATACTGACACCAACAATACCGACGCCACAAATACCCGACGCCACCAAAACATGATCCATCAAAACCGACGCCAACAATACCGACGTCACCAATACCGACGCTATCCATACCGACGCCAACAATATCGACGCTTTCAATACCGACGCCATTAATATTGTCTCTATCAATACCGACGCTGTCAATACCGACGACATCAATACCGACGCCAACAACACTGAGGCCAATAATACCGACGCCATTAAAATTGACAATTCAATACCGACGCCAACAATACCGACGTCACCAATACCGACGCTATCTATACCGACGCCAACAATATCGACGCTTCCAAAACCAACGCCATTAATATTGAATCTTTCAATACCGACGCTAACAATACCGACGCCAACAATACTGACGTCAACAATAGTGACGCCAACAATACCGACACTAATAAATTCGACGCTTTAAATACCGACGCTATTAATACCAACACCATCAATATCGACGCTACAAATTCGATGATTTCAATACCGAAGCCAACAATACCGGCGCCAGCAATATCGACGCCACCAATACCGACGCACTCTATACCGACGCCAACAATACTGACGCCAACAATACTGACGTCACCAATATCGACGCTATCTATACCGACGTCAACAATATCGACGCTTTCAATACCAACGCCATTAATATTTACTTTATCAAAACCGACGCTATCTATACTGACGCCAACAATACTGACGCCTACAATACCGACGCCAGCAATACCGACGCTTAGAATATCGACGCTTTCAATACCGACGCCTTTAATATTGTCTCTATCAATACCGACGCTGTCAATAACGACGACATCAATACCGACGCCATTAAAATTGACTCTTTCAATACCGGACCCCAACAATACCGACGTCACCAATACCAACGCTTTCAAAACCGACGCCATTAATATTGAATCTATAAATACAGACGATAACAATAACGATGCCAACAATACCGACGCCATCAATACTGACACCAACAATACCGACGCCACAAATACCCGACGCCACCAAAACATGATCCACCAAAACCGACGGCAACAATACCGACGCTATCCATACCACCGCCAACAATATCGACGATTTCAATACCGACGCCAACAATACCGACACTAACAATATCGACGCTTTAAATACCGACGCCAATTTAAAGGCGTCGGTTTTGAAAGCGTCGATATTGTTGGCGTCGGTATAGATAGCGTCGGTATTGGTGACTTCGGTATTGTTAGCGTCGGTATAGATAGCGTCGGTATTGGTGACTTCGGTATTGTTAGCGTCGGTATTGAAAGAGTCAATTTTAATGGCGTCGGTATTTATATTGTCTCTATCAATACCGACGCCAACAATAAAGAGGCCAATAATACCGACGCCATTAAAATTGACTTTTCAATACCGACGCCAACAATACCGACGTCACCAATACCGACGCTATCTATACCAACGCCAACAATATCGACGCTTTCAAAACCGACGCCTTTAATATTGAATCTTTCAATACCGACGCTAACAATACCGACGTCAACAATACTGACGCCAACAATACCGACGCTAACAATATCGACGCTATCAATACCAACGCCATTAATATTTACTCTATCAATACCGACGCTGTCAATACCGACGACATCAATACCGACGCCAACAATACTGCGGCCAATAATACCGACGCCATTAAAATTGACTCTTTCAATACCGACGCCAACATTACCGAAGTCACCAATACCGACGCTATCTATACCGACGCCAACAACATCGACGCTTTCAATACCGACGCCATTAATATTGTCTCTATCAATACCTACGCTAACAAAACCGACACCATCAATACCGACGCTGTCAATACCGACAACATCAATTTCGACGCCAACAATACTGCGGCCAATAATACCGACGCCATTAAAATTGACTCTTTCAATACCGACACCAACAATACCGAAGTCACCAATACCGACGCTATCTATACCGACGCCAACAATATCGACGCTTTCAAAACCGACGCCATTAATATTGTCTCTATCAATACTGACGCCAACAATACAGAGGCCAATAATACCGACGCCATTAAAATTGACTCTTCAATACCGACGCCAACAATACCGACGTCACCAATACCGACGCAATCTATACCGACGCCAACAATACTGACGCCAACAATACTGACGTCACCAATATCGACGCTATCTATACCGACGTCAACGATATCGACGCTTTCAATACCGAGCCTTTAATATTGTCTCTATCAATAACGAAGACATCAATACCGACGCCAATGATACCGACGCCATTAAATTTGACTCTTTCAATACCAAACACCAACAATACCGGCGCCAGCAATACCGACGCTAACTATACGGACACCACCAATACCGACACCATCAATACTGATACCAACAATACCGACGCCACCAATACCCGACGCCACCAAAACCGACGCCAACAATACCGACGTCACCAATACCGACGCTATCCATACCGACGCCAACAATACTGACGTCCACAATACTGACGCTAACAATACCGACGCTAATAAATTCGACGCTTTAAATACCGACGCTATTCATACCAACACCATCAATATCGACGCTACAAATTCGATGATTTCAATACCGACGCCAACAATACCGGCGCCAGCAACATCGACGCCACCAATACTGACGCTATCTATACCGACGCCAACAATACTGACGCCAACAATACTGACGTCACCAATATCGACGCTATCTATACCGACGTCAACAATATCGACGCTTTCAATACCAACGCCATTAATATTTACTTTATCAATACCGACGCTATCTATACTGACGCCAACAATACTGACGCCAACAATACCAACGCCAGCAATACCGACGCTTACAATATCGACGCTTTCAATACCGACGCCTTTAATATTGTCTCTATCAATACCGACGCTGTCAATAACGACGTCACCAATACCGACGCTATCCATACCGACGCCAACAATACTGACGCTAACAATACCGACGCTAATAAATTCGACGCTTTAAATACCGACGCTATTCATACCAACACCATCAATATCGACGCTACAAATTCGATGATTTCAATACCGACGCCAACAATACCGGCGCCAGCAATATCGACGCCACCAATACTGACGCTATCTATACCGACGCCAACAATACTGACGCCAACAATACTGACGTCACCAATATCGACGCTATCTATACCGACGTCAACAATATCGACGCTTTCAATACCAACGCCATTAATATTTACTTTATCAATACCGACGCTATCTATACTGACGCCAACAATACTGACGCCAACAATACCAACGCCAGCAATACCGACGCTTACAATATCGACGCTTTCAATACCGACGCCTTTAATATTGTCTCTATCAATACCGACGCTGTCAATAACGACGACATCAATACCGACGCCAATGATACCGACGCCATTAAATTTGACTCTTTCAATACCGAACATCAACAATACCGACGCCAGCAATACCAACGCTAACTAAACGGACACCACCAATACCGACGCCATCAATACTGACACCAACAATACCGACGCCGCCAATACCCGACGCCACCAAAACATGATCCACCAAAACCGACGCCAACAATACCGACGTCACCAATACCGACGCTGTCCATACCGACGCCAACAATATCGACGCTTTCAATACCCACGCCACCAATACCGACGTCACCAATACCGACGCTATTTATACCGACGCCAACAATATCGACGCTTTCAATAACGACGCTATTAATACCGACGCCACTAATACCGACGCCATCAATACTGACACTATCAATACCAACGTCATCAATACCGACGCCATTAATATTGACTCTATCAATACCGATGCTGTCAATACCGACGACATCCAATACCGACGCCAACAATACCGACGCCAATAATACCGACGCCATTAAAATTGACTCTTTCAATACCTACGCTAACAAAACCGACACCATCAATACCGACGCGATCAATACTGACACCAACATTACCGACGCCACCCAAACAGACGCCACCAAAACCGACGTCATCAATACCGACATCAACAAATTCGACGCTTTTCATACTGACGCCATCTATACCAATGCTTACAATACTGACGCCATCTACAATGATGCCATGAATATTTCCTCTTTCAATATCAATACCTTTCAATACCGAAGACATTAATAATGACTCTATCAATACCAATGCTAACAATACCGCTGCCATTAATACCGACGCCAATAATACTGACGCCAACAATACGGACGTCGTCATTACTGACGCCTCCAAAACCCATGCCACCAATACCGACGCCACCAATACCAAGCCCATCTTTATCGACACCAACAATATCGACGCTTTCAATACTGACTCCATTAATATTGGCTTTATAAATACCGACGCCCACAATACCGACGTCATCAATACCAGTGACATCAATACCGACGCGATCAATACTGACACCAACATAACCGACGCCACCAGAACAGACGCCACCAAAACTGACGTTATCAATACCAACGTCAACAAATTCGACGCTTTTCATACCGACGCCATTAATATTGACTCTATCAATACCATCGTCATCAATACCGACGCCACCAATCCCGACATCAGCAAAACCGACGCCAACAATACCGACGCCACCAATACCGACGCCAACAATTTCGACGCTTTCAATACTGATGCCATTAATATTTACTCTATCAATGCCGACGCTAACAATACCGATGCCAACAATACCGACATCACCAATACCGACGCCAATAATTTCGACGCTTTCAATACCGACGCCATCAATACGCTTCAGTGCTTAGCGTCGGATTGAGACGCTATTAATACCGAGGCCAACAATATCAACGCTTTCAATTCCGACGCCATTAATACTGATTCTATCAATGGCGACGCTAACAATACCTATGCCAATAATACTGACGCCAACAATACCGACGCCTTCAATATCGACGCTTTCAATACCGACGCCATTAATATTGACTCTATCAATACCGACAAACCTCGTTGCTTAGTTCCGAACTACATCGATGGTCCTGTGTCATAATGTCCAGACATATTTATTATTATTTTTTTATTTATATTTTTATGACCAATATAAAATACTGAAGATGTAATTTAGGATGAAAGTTGAAATAAATGTTACATTAACACATAACAATACCTAAATGAAGACCTTTATTTTGTTGATTGGAGTGACACCTAAAATATTATAATAATAATAATAATAAATCATTTATTTGACACAATTACAGGTAAATATAAAGGTGTTACAATAATCATAATAGTCCACTATGTTTTACTCTTACAAGCGTACAAATATTTTTGTGACGTTGAGAGTAACTTAGGTTACATATAGGTATATATTAACTCACTTCTATTAAAATAATTTAAGTTTACAATTTATATTCAAAGAAATCATGAATGCTATAAAAACATTTCTCAACAAGCCACCGTGTTAACTCTTTTTTAAATTTATAATATGTCATCGATTTGAAATAATTAGGAATTTTATTGAATATTTATTTAATGATTCGCATAATGAAACCTACCTTTTTACTTTACGTGCTGTTTTTTTATTGAGCAGCTGTTTATTTTCAGTTTCTTGGAGTTGGCAACACTGGAGGAAACTGCAAGATTCCATACTATGATGATTTAAATGATATGTGGACAGCTCAAGTTCACTCTGACGTAGATTTGAGTCAATATGAAGCGTCAAATTCTCTATGACGTTAACAAATGCGCACTTCATCCCACGCTATAAAATAATTGTGACGGAGTCGTGTCCCAATTGACGCTTTGACGCGTAGATGAGCTCGAGTTCGCACGATTGCGAAACAAACGCAGTTATGTCATCTTATCAGCTAGATAACGTCCACTGCTGGACATAAATCCCCAAAAAGGTTGGCTATGTCTTCGAAGACGCGTAATTTCGACAAAAATGCTTTCATTATGACATGTATGGGTTAAATTAACGTTTCGATAAGCTTCTACATATGTTTCGTGTTGACCGTAAGGTAGCCTATAATTACGAAATAAGGTTGATTCTCATGAAGGTTATCTTCTTTAAGGCAACTGGGTGTCAAAATGATTTAAATACTCATATTCCTTTATTTCGATACTAAGAAACAGCATAATAGCTTAATTGTATACGGCAGAAAGAGCAAAACATGTTATTTTAGCAGACACTCAGCTGGCAGTTCCATTACAATTTTTTTTATAGTGATAATTGGCAAACGAGCAGGCGGCTCATCTGATGGCAAGTGATCATCGCCGACCATGACCATTCGCAACACCAGAAGGCTTGCATATGCGTTGCCAAACCCTGCAGAAACCGTTTAGGTCTAGGATAGGGAAATACCAAACTGACAGCAAATGGAATGCCCATGCTGTCAGAATAGTCACTCCACCAACGATCTCTGGTAAACTTACTCACACGCAGAAATACAACTATTGTTGATTCACTGCGGTCTTCTGTAAGGCGGAGGTACTTCCCCAGTCGGACAGCTCAATTTGAGTGAGGAATCTCGCTATGACCTACGTCTCGAAGCCTATTTTATATGCTATTAAACAGCGTTTACACTCAGTCCACGAAATTAAAATTTTGTATTGTTTCCGAAAATTTAAGATAAATAACGCAGTGTAGGTATGAATCTACACACAAAATTAACAGACTTCGTAAAAGAAAAGAATTGGTACCTAATACACGAGTGTTGCCATGTTCAAAACAATTTTTAAATTAGCAGAAATAATGCATTGGTTATACGAACAATACATGAAATGGAATTATACGCTACTTACGCTATTTGCTTCATCATCCATTTCACGTTCAATCATCCAACTAATATGATATCATTAGTTGCCGCCAATGTTTGTCAAACTTTCGCGTTCAAATGAAATCGTTCTTCTGTAAATCATATGTCCATCAACAATTTGGGAGAGCTGTGGTAGCCTAGTGGTTTAGCCAGTGGACTGACATGTCACAGGTCTCGAGTTCAAACCCGGGCGCGCACCACTGACTTTTCGGAAGTTATGTGCGTATTTATCACATGCTCAAACGGCGAAGGAAATCTTCAGCAAAAATAAATGCATACGTGATTCGTCGTTTTTGGAAATTCAACCCTTAACGGGCGGAATTAGGAGGAGAAATTAGTTTTAAGTTGCGCGGGCGAAGCTGCGAGCATCAGCTAGTAATATATACATGTAACATTATAATCAATATTCCTATATATGATACAGCGCCATCTAGTTCCGAGCTAAGCAACGAGGCTTGTGGTAAGGATACTAGTCTGTTGATATACTACATATATACTTTTTTTTTGTAAATACGTACATATTATACATAGATAGATCTATGATTCGGATACAAATGTATATGCTCATCACACAAACATTCGTCCCTACCGAGATTCGAACCCGGGATCCATAGCACATCAGGAGTATTTACTACCGTTGAACTAGTTGGGTCGTCATCATGTATTCTACATGTTTCTTATCATTGTATTTAACATCTATTTAACTTGTGGAGTGCAATAAATGTATTGAAAAGGTACAGAAAACCTACATACCTGTTGGTGTGTCAAAACTGCCACTCTACACTGAACTGGCGTGGTGGAATATAGGCTACTCCCTCTCAAAATTAGAAAAGACCCGTGCCCAGCAGTGCGAACAGTAAATATAAATAATAAATAAATATTTCCGGCCATTATTACACACCGCCATCTAGTTCCGCGTGGTAAGCAACGAGGCTTGTGTTACGGATACTAGATGGTTGATATACTACATAATTATATACTTGTTATTTTTTTGTAAATACATACATATTATACATAAATACATCCATGACTCGGATACAAATGTATATGCTCATCACACAAACATTTGTCCCTGCCGGGATTCAAAACCGGGACCCATAGCACAGGAGGCAGCGTTAACTACCGCTGAGCTAAACGGGTCGTCATATAATATATCCTCGTAATAATTATGTTGTTAATGATGAGGGCCCGTCAATACTTAGGCATAAAATAGCTGACCTCCGGCCTCCATGAGCTGTGGCCAGCGGGTGGGCGCGACTAGGGGAGTCCGCCGCCCGACCTGAAAATGGCCCCAAGTAGGCGGCGCGCGTGTTCGTCACACGTGCGCCTGCGTGGAGGATGCGAGGCGAGCGATGCCTCACTTCTAGCCGGGATCCAGCGACCAGAGCTGGACCGAAGCCCGCCGGGGTTGAGGTGCATGCTTTTGCGAATCCCATGGCCCCGGCTATTGGGTTGGTGGCGTTGACGGGTGCGGTTTTTTAGTCGGTAAACGCTCATGCGGAGTCCGACACACCCTGTCGCCTCCCCAGGCGACGGGAAGGTCCGCAAAGGATATTTCCGCACTTAAAAAAAAAAAGGGCATAAAATAGCTAAAATATACATTGAACTAATATAAATTTGTTTAAGAACATATGGCCGTAGGTATTTCTTGTTCTTCATAAATTGTACATGGAAATACATATATATCTAATTATTTGATATCCAAAGATTTCGCTGAGTACTTTTGAAAAGAAAAAGCTGACCTTATCATATTTTCCTCGTGCAGTTAAAAAATTGTAATAAAAATAAATAGCTTAATTTAGTAATTGATTTTATCAAATTATTTTAAAATATATGTAGCAATTTGTCGCATTTTCGCATCAGTACAAATTTGTAAAATGGTCAAAGACTAAATAAATCGTTGGTTTCCCGAATAGAATTGTAGCGAATTTATCTACGCTCATATACTACCTACTCAAACTCAAGTAGGTATATGGTAAATACCCAAACGCTACTCAAATTCAATATTATTTGGGTATACATAAGTAATTCTACCATTACATGAACATACTACACCAAAACTACGGCGGCAACTGCGGTGAAGGGCGGGCGTTTTTGGGGGCTGTCATTATTGTCGACGTTCAAAAGAGCCAATTAAATTTGGCCTATTTTAAATTAATTACATTTTGACTTTGACTTTGAACTAATCTATACATATACCCAAAAAATAATCCCTATTGCCATTGATGACGACATTACGCGTGAACGAATTAACAGATTTTGATCAATTTTGGTATTGATAAAAACCTTGGAGGTTATATAGGGTATATAGGTTACTTTTTATCAAGCTACTACGTTGGCGGAGACTCGGGCTCTACTTACTCTCTGCTCTAATTACTAGCTCCCAGTAATTAAAAAAAACATTGAAGGAAAAACATTTATAAGGAGATTGGATAAAAATTACTTATACAGATAAAGTTTCAAACAAAGCTAGTACGAGTAAAAAATATGGTTTCAATTAATACTGTCGTATCTATTCTCTAGATACTACATACTTAGTCTTTTATTAGTCACGCTTTAAGGAATAAATATAATTTGCAGAATTTTATAAATAAATAGGCTAAATCGGTGACTCGAGCACAGTGTGGCTTATTAATCTGGATCTCGATGTAAAAGTGTAGTGTTCAAAATGAATAGAATTATTGCTAGTTTGGGCATTCACTTTTTATTGGCAACATTATCGGTAAGTTGAAGTCAAACTAGTTTTTTTAAGAGAAGGGCGGGCGTTTTTCATTTCTCGTTTTTCGTTTTTCATTCCTGTCTCTATTGACGACGTTCAAAATTACCAATTAAATTTGGCCTACTTTTAATAAATGATAATTTGATATTTACTGGCGGAATTTTTGCTAATGTTGTATCGAGTTTACAAAAAAGGTAAATGTCATTATTATGAATGCGATTAGCATAACTTAAAACTCTAGAGCCTTGGACGGGTTGCGGTATTGAGGGTCTTAAAGTTATTATTCCCTACGTTAAGATTTTGGTAATCTGAGATACACAGAACGAACTCCCCGTACCCTTTTAGTTTTAAGTTTGAAGTTAGATTCAATAGCATCTTGATGGGGTTATCAGCAGGTGTTAAGACTCAGCCATATTCTCTATTGCAATAAGGGTTTTTTCAATTGCATTTATTTTGTAAGGGCTTGTGGTTTATTAAATCTAATAACATCAGATAAACCATAACTGTATCGCAACCCCTCGAACTTTTAAATTCTTACAGCGGTGTTCAACATAGTCATTATATCTGTGTTACTTACCGTCATGTGAGCATGTGGTCAAACGCTAATCTATCTAAAAATCCTGGCTAAAGGTACTTGGGAGTGATCACCATCAGTGCAAGAACGTCCTGGGTCCTTTAAAATGTCTAACTCCAGAAACCCCATTCCCAAAATAAATGAGCCTTTTCTCTCCACAGACAGCAGACCCATTGAAGCTGATTCCTGGCGACCGCAGCGTGATAAAAACGCATGGAGCCACACACACTATTTCGAAATACTACATCGTTCCCACAGATTTTGTTGTCAACCAAGCCAATGGTACCAGAGGACTATCCCAAATACTAAAAGGAACTAGAAATGGGTACCTGAATGGTCTCATAACAGATGCTAAATTGGATAAAGAAAGCGTTTATGGTAATGATGATCTTGGCAGAACAGATGCGACTACAGATGTTACAGAAGATATTCAGCTTAAACCAACTTTTAAAGAATCATCGGTGAGTGAAAAACCACTTGAAATTTATTGACCTTCCATTAAATTGCCATGTATTACTATAGTTTTTGTAGCAGCAAACTGCCTCGTTGGTCTAGTGGTCGCAAGGGCGCTTGCTGAGGAACAGGCTTTGTCTTGGGTTGTATTCCCAGGCCCAGCTATTGAGGTGTTTTCTCTGAAATACCTAGTAGCAGCTCGGAGTAATGGGTTCGTGCCTGGTTGGTGGCAGTAAAGAACTGGAAGTAATATAATTTTGACGAGCTTCTTGGCTATAACAACATACATTTACCATTAATAACCTACATATAGCTTATCCCTCTCGGTTGAGAGGAGACCCGTGCTCTGGGACATTAAATGAGGATAAATAAGTAGGATTATTAAATAGGTAAATAATAATCCATATATTCTATTATTGTCGGCATTTTATCATTAGGTGTTCGAATAGCGATCGAGAATCGTACCCGTAGGTAGGGAGTACGATTGGGATAACTTGAGATTATTTTAAAACTGAGAAACATGATTGGGCTAGCACATAAAAAAAATAAAACATTTTGCAATTAAAAATTCCTCAGCAGCATTCAAGTAGCCAAGAATTCACTTTGTCCAAAATGAGTTGAATAAGTGTTGGATTTAATATACTTTGAAGTCAACATTTGGCTAGTTATATAAATTGATTGCCTCATGATAACATTTATGTCTCTTCTTTTCAGGTATCCGTTAGTCCTATAAACGTGAAGGCCGAAAATTTAGGTAACATTGATGTTAAATCTATTACTAGTGCTCATAACTTAAGTAGTAATATTGCTAGTGATGTCGATAACAAATATGAAGTTAAACCTACCGAACGCAATGATATTGTATATACTACCGAAAATGAAGATGTTAAGAGTAATGCTAACGATTTTTCAGATACACCTCCACTTAAAAATGTTGCTCTTAAGGTTTTTAATAGTATTGATCAAAATCTAGAAATCATAGGGAGTGTTTTAAAAAAATATATCATTGAAGATTCATCAGATAAAGAGAAAGAATTAATAAGAATTAATAAAATATATCATTTATTAAACTTTTTCATAGATTTATGTAACAATTTAAAGTTGGGTAACGCAACCGATGCAAACAATGATGATTTAACAAATATAATTTTAAAAAATAGAATAGAAACGAGTAAAGTTACAGGAAGTAAAAGCTATCCAAAAAATCATGACACAAATTCAACTAAAGAATGCATAATAAAATGTTTTCAACAACCATCTACTCTGGATTTAGATTCAAAAGATGTTTCTATTTCAGAAACTGATGGCTGGAAAAGCGACGAGAACAGTAAATTAGACGCATACATATATGTAGCAGATAGCACTGCGCCCAGTGTAGACAAGTTAAATTTACCTATAACTGACCCTAATTTAAAACCGCATGTGGTGGGTATAGCTGATGGATTTATCGATCCCTATACGTCAGCTACGATAGCAGATCCTAAATTAAACAGTAACAGCTTGGATACGCACAAAATTTACCGTCAGTCTTGGACTACGGAAAACGATCAAGTGAATGACATTCCACAGACTAAAAACCTCGAAGTTACTGATGATCAGCTCAGGTCTTTAGGCCAAAAAGTTAGAAATCTTTTACCATTGAATATAAACATAAAAAGAGGAAAGAAACCTCAGTTTATAAAAGGCAAACCGTATAATAATGTACTGTGGATGATTGAAGATCAAAATCTTCATGGTTACTCCAAATTGCCACTAATTAACGATGATATTTTAGAAAAATCCCCTCAAAATGGTAAAATTAGTCCTGTTATACCGACTTATATAGGCAAATCGCGTCCTTACACGTATGTTGTAAAAACAACAAATGTTTTATATACGCCTAAAATTAATAAGAGTAATAATTCTAAACTGAACTCCTGGAACCATAATGTAGATATATCACCGAAAACTACTTATGATCAATCTTCAACACATGGAAAGGTCTCGAATGAACGGACCATTGAAGAAGTACCCCTATATCATGGACTCGATTTATCGGATAAGGATTTATTTAATCAAGATCCTAATGTAATACTACAAATTCTTAATGGTCAAACATTACTGGATGATAAGGGACATAGACAAGAAACAAATGCACCCACTGATTTGCAGAATAACATTGAGTTTGTGACAAAATATCATTTTGCCAAACCTATAAATCCAAAACAAAATAAAAGCAATCATAATATTCCCTCAGGCTTTGAGAATTCTCTAGTTAAACAAGTTTATCCAGATCCTGAAATACCTATAGTAAATCATGCACCCATACTCCTTAATCATGACATTGAACATGATGAAATTCCTGCACCAGTCAATGAAATAGACTCTAGTACTAAGATTCCACCAAAACCATTGAATGATCCTGAATTAATAAAACCCGTTTCAGAAACTAAAATTAATAATAAACCATTAAATGGACCTGAATATACGACACTGGATACAAGCACACCTATTTATGAGGACCAAGCAGTTGATTCTAGCGCTGAAGAGTCTATTCCGGATCAGCCTACTGATTTAGAATCAACTTATGAATTGTTATCCATCGACAATTTGATATTACTTCACAATGCAATTATTGAAGCACAACAATATGGTAGCCCAAATAACGTTCAACAACTCAGTGCTCTGGACAAATTGAAAAAGATTAATAATTTATTACTTATACTTGCTAGTAATTTGATCAAAGCTAATGGAAACCCTAAATGGTACGAAATTGTATTGTCTAAAGCAAATAATCAAATACCTTTAGACGCGTACTTCCTCAACTTGATTCAACAAAAATGGTTGCATGAACTTATGTTAACACTATATCAGAATAACTTTGATCCCAGCATCCTGAAAGATCCTAGATTATCTAGGTTATTGAGAACTATCCAATTTCCGTATTATGTCTTGGAATTTTTAAAAACACATCCCAAGTTAGATATAGAAAATGGTACAAAAGATCCCGATGTTAGTAATGATGCGTCAGACGAGAATCTCTCAGAAAATAATAAACCTAATAAAATAGTTAATAATATCACGCCAACTGGAAGCTTAGTCATACGCATAGGTGACGTCGACCCAGGTTTAGATGCACGTGCAATAATTAAAATTCTTAAACGGTACTTAATTTCCAAAAAATATAATGAAGACCAAGAAAACAATGTTAACCAAGAGAATGCAATTGGAATGATAAAGCAGGTTGTGCTATTCTTAAAACAAAAAGGATATCAGGGTAGAGTCATACTTGATCTGATTAAGAAACTACATAATGCAATATTTTCGGAGGAAGGTAAATGTGTGCAAACACGCACTAAACATTTTATTCACACTGCTCACGATGTTATAGTACCCATTCTAAGAAAATCAGGATAATTAAGCCACACTTGTGATTGAACTTTAAAATGTATGAATATATATATGAATTGTATCTAAAATTTGTTTTAAAGAAAATTGGGTATATTAAATTTCTTTTTATTTCATTTATTTAAGTAGTTAATACTTACGTTTACATAATATGTATTGCAATATCCATAATTTCGGTTCTTTTTTAATATTTTGTTTTATCGGAATGTTTATTTTCAAATTTTGTAATTAATTTATTGTGAAAATTAATATGCATATTATTTCTAAATAAATATTATTTTCAGATCTATCTTTGTATTTCTTTCAAACAATGGGTCTGAATTTATCATTATAAACCTCATTCTTTTATTAATTAATTATACTTAATATTAATTGGTTAAGCGATAGAAAATTCTTGTCTGGAATAATATATGAATGTAATAGGACGTTTTAAATATTTTTAATGAATACCACATCTACAAAAATATTGCGCTAACTTAAATAGAAATTACTATAATTTTCTACTACGCAAATTACTTTACTGCCTTATCGTGTCAATTGTTAAACAATTTCCGAGTAAAAAGTAAATTAATGGAAAACAAACTTAAGTGATGTTATGCTTATAAATGGTAGATTATTTTCTAATTATTGATAGTCAAGTATATTGCAGAGACATGCCTCATTAATATGTTATATATTCAACATAAATTATTGCTTCACAGTCGAAGAAATATCGTGAAATAATTCTGCATTTTCATAAATGTAAAACTGTAAGAGATCTGATAAACAAACTGGCAAATATTTTACAAAAGCAATTCTGTTGTAAATCATGAGTAGAGATTTGATATAAGTTCAATTTGAAACAACAACGACAATTGCAAGTGATTGTTTAAAAATTCAATGGTGCAATTGAAGATGGGAGCCAAAATGAGGTAAGTAAAAAATTTTGAAGTCTAATCAAATGAGAAATTCAAAAAATGTTACCTAATGCATTTTTTTACCACTAGGGAGGCAAACACGCTTACGGCTCGTCTGATGATAAGCAGTTACTGGTGCCTATGGACGTTTGCAACACCAGAATTGTCGCCTGCGTGTTGCCGACGCTGTAAAAACCATTTTAGAGATCTTTAAAAAAGAAGTTACTATACTGTCAGGAAACAGACTAGTCAGACTACAGAATAGTCACTCCTCTAACGAGCTCTGGCAACCTTACTCACTTGCATAAACCCTATAGTTGTGTTTTACTGCAGTGTTCTATAAGGTGGAGGTAGTTCCCCAGTCGGGTTGCTCGATTTGAGCGAGAAATCACGGTATGCCTTAACGCTCTTTTCTTTACACAGTTCCATTTCCATGAATCCATTTCTAACTATTTCAATTTGAATTCCTAAGGTTCCCTACAAAGTTTGATCGGTATTAACATGTCAAATTTTATGTCCATGAGCGTATAACTAGACTCTTCCTCCAGGGGTCCCGGCCCCAGTGCTAGTCGTAGGAGATAAAAAAACAAAGGTCATCCTTCACCATTCATTTTCATTTCCCCAACAAGTTTGAGACAACTAAATGTGTTTTTTAGCTCCTACGCCTCGATCACTTAGCCCCGAGGCCTCCGCGCCTAAGTCTCCTTGCTATACTGTATTCCAATATTAGGGCTCAACATCCCAACTTAAGTTTCTTTATTTTTTAGCTCAATTTCCTTTACCAATACATGATAAGATGGGCACAGTCCATTGTCCATTGTAGGCAGTCCATTTCTTATCGGGGGACCAATATCCTGGGGTAGATCAGGTAACAGACTGGGACATTCTGGGGTTGGAACGGCCTACATGGCCCTCCGCCCTAGATACGCCCATGATGCCTTAGCTCAACAGTGGGACACCTACACACTGTTGGGCATAGATGTCACTACGTTTTCTTTTAATACCCTAAAAGCACTTATTTTTTAAAAGCGATGGTTTTTATTAACAAAAAACAGATAAATAAATTGAATTTTAATTCCTAAGTAAACAAGAAATGCAACGTTTAAACTCAAAAGTCATTGAGCTTCTTTAATGCAACCCAAAGGCATCTTGTGTGACGGAATTGAAACACATTTTCTAATTGCAACTTGTAAAAGAAAAGGTAATTTTTAATATTTCGTTTTAATTCCCCTTCTTATCGTTTCGAAGATTAACCAGTTTTATTATATTACGAGAACGTGGCAAATTTAATGGTGTTGTAGAGAAGCTACGTACAGATGATAATCCTGAAGATAATAATAACAATATTTATTTTCTAATTAAAAAAAAATACATTAGGAATATTTAGGTACCCATTAGGTACAGCTTAATCTAAAACTTTAATGAGAGCTGGAGTTTGTACTAGGACCCTGTGTCACAGATCTCCAAGCTCTCTGTAAGATGTAAAGAGATGAGATGAGATGGTAAGATGTGAAGATGTAGAAGCATAGAGGGGACACCAGTGACAGACAGCCTACACTGTATCTCCACAGTTACACCGAACGAGTTTAGAGCCTCAGAACATCTATTTGCACAAATTATTATGATTACTTTCGAACATAATTTCTACTATAAATTCAAGTCTCCATCCAGTAAATAAAAAACGGTTTTGGTCGTTGCCAGTACCCTTATTTAAAAAAATCGTTCGGTACACGAACAAGGACAAAAACGGAAAAGGATTTACTTGCCATTCCTTCTCCATAAGATCGAGTTTTTGTAAACGTGACATTCCAAAAGTACTCTCAATATTGATCTAATTTAAAATACAGCATTTGACTTTGTTATAAAATTATTGAAAAGTGCTACATTACTCAATTAATATAAATTCATTACTGATTCACATCTTCAATCCCTATCTGACATTATTATTACATTTATAATAATAATTATAAAACACAACATAACCCGCCAACTGAAACTTAAGGTCACACTTGGTTTATTATCGTGCATACCAGTGCTTTATATATCTATAGTATCAAGGTAACCCTGAGAAGTAATTCTTTAAAAACATAATGATACATATGCTTCAGAAAGCTACTATTATTAACACCTGTCGTATCACCCGGAATTTTCTATCATCTTCTACACTATCTTCCACATTTTCAATATAAACTCTCCCTCACAAGCTTGGCTATGGCCCGCATGTGAGTTTAATTAAACTCTTCCATAAAGGAGAATATATTGATATTAGAAATAATCACATCTGTAATTCAGGTCGCTGGAACCAGCTGGATGTGGGTGGCCCAAGACCGGTCGTTGTGGAAATCTTTGGGGGAGGCCTATGTCCGGCAGTGGACGTCCTCCAGCTGACATGACTGACTGACTGACATCTGTAATGATAACGCGACGACTTTTGCTTTATTATGCTATTCTTCGACTTAATATAATTGACAAAGCGTCGAAAAGTTTTGCCGTCAA
Source organism: Craniophora ligustri (assembly GCA_905163465.1). Taxonomy (NCBI): domain Eukaryota; kingdom Metazoa; phylum Arthropoda; class Insecta; order Lepidoptera; family Noctuidae; genus Craniophora; species Craniophora ligustri. The sequence continues at coordinate 8,342,123 of LR990981.1, forward strand.
GCCAGAACTTATTGTCCAGAAATAGCTACAGTTTATAAGTTACCGATTTATAATACAAATTAATTACCTAGTGATTCCGTAGAGAGAAACTATATTGCAATATTAAAAGCTTTATATTTAGTACATTTGCTTCTTATCAAATTCCCATCGTGTTTACAGATGTTGTTGATAAGTTCAGTACATATAAACCTATTGGCGTAGGCTTTATAACCTCTTCGAGTGGTTTCTGTGTCCAACAAATCTGCTCCAGTTTAAGTCACAATTAATGCTTTGCTTGTTTTCTTTTTACCACTTTCAGGATACCAATCTGTTTCTAACTCGTTCTTTTTATTCGATACTACATAAGTCATCATCCATTTTAATTGGTTTATCATTAGTCAGTATCAGTTCTTGTAAAAGCGTTTTATTGTTCGAGGTAAGGTCTCTCGCAAAAACTAAATCATTCCGTATAATTTCTGTGCTAAGTTCAGTGTCTGATAATAATGACTAGCTAGTTAGTAATTTACAGCTGTACAAAACACATATTGAATTGTTTATTTTATTTTTTCAATCACTGACCATTTATTGTAATGAACGCTGGAGAAATGTTTAACTATCTTAAAGTTTTTTCTGTGTACCCCAAGGTAGCATCTTGTCTCCTTTTTAATTCATAATGTCAATGCAGTTATTATTTAGCTCATAATGCAGGTTTGTACAGCATGTAGACGAGATCTCTCTGTTATAATAATCAGTTTTTTTATCTATAGCTTTAGCACATGCCTATTAAGAAATGCGTCCGTTTTTTTTCACAATATGATTTGTTAGATGTAAGAAATGTATACTAATACTAGCTGTTACCCGCGACTTCGTCCGCGTAAAATTTAACGAACAATTTAATGTTCATATTCATGCGTTGGTCAGCCAGCTCCCGCGTTTTTATGTCTTACGGAACTCTAATTCGTTTCTTGTTCTTAAATTAAAGTAGCCTAAGTTACTCCTTGTAACGATGGTGAAAGTCCCTAAAAAATCGGTCCAGCTGTTGCAGCAATTAGAATGAACGAAGAGAGAGACAGATAAACATTTTAGAAATTATTTTTTTGTGTAATTACCGTATTACAAACAGAAATTTCAATTTTAAGGAGTATAAAATATTTGCATTGCATCAAGCTTTTATGTGAGTTCAACCTCTTTTGAATAAAATCGGATTGAGTTTTCAAGCATGTGTCAAAATAAAAAGTAATTTAAATCAAAAGCACTAAGGAGTATTGATATCACCTCTAAAATAATTCTCTATCTCTTTTTAATCCCGTCAGAGATTAAATTTCGATAAAATACGAAATACGTCTTCCATCAAATCTGTTAAAGAATGTTTATGCAACATTTGAAGTAGATTGGACCAAGGAATCACGTTGTCTCGTACAAACTTGGTCCCCCTTTCCCCTCCCCCCCTCTGATGGGCAAGATTTCAAAAAATCCTTTCTTATCGGATGCCTACGTCATACAAAGACTACACTCGCCAAGTTGCATTGAAAATTAGAGAACTTTCATACTAACTTTGCACCCCCGTTTTACCCTCTTAAGGGATGAATTTCAAAAAGGGATGTCGGAAATAATCATGATTAGGATCTTATAACCCAAATATAACATTTTATTGATATAACTTTGAAAATCAAAGAAATTTCATATTACTTTGCACCCCCATTATACCCCTTTAAAGGATGATTTTTGAAAAAACATTTTACACGTGTTTCATGATTTTCAATGAAAAACCTTCAAACCGAATTTCAGTTGAATAACTTCAAAAACAGCAAAGTTACATACTAAGCTTACACCCCCGTTTTACCCCCTTAGGGGGTGAATTTTCAAAATTCCTTTCTTAGTGCTCCCCTACGCTATAAAAGGAATCCCTGTGCAAAATTTCAAGTTTCTAACCCTTATAGTTTAGGCCCTGCGTTGATATGTCAGTCAGTCAGTCAGTCATTCAGTCAGTCAGCTTCTCCTTTTATATATATAGATTATAGATTATAAATTCTGTAAGTAAAAGAAAGTAAGTCTGTCTGTTACCTCTTCCGGCTTTAACCGCTGTACCCAATAAATGAAATTTTCTATAAAGATAGCTTGAGTCCCGCAGAAGGACTTAAATTTTTTGTGCCGAAAATCAGCCTTTTACGTAGAAGTCGCAGATAAAACCTAGTAATTACTTAAATATTCCTAAAGTTACATTTTTGAAGCTTGAAGCTTTAACAATCAAAATAAATAATTATTGCGAAAGCTATTGGATACTGCATTGAAAGCTTCAATAATGATTCGACTGATGGACGTATGGACCTACATCAGTACCTAAATACTATTCACATCTATCTTTTACGTCAATATTCATGTCTAATTTAGGCATCGGGGTTAATAACACAATCATAATACCTTTCTCATGTGTCTATGAATATTTATATCTTCAAGCGATTTTATTCAGCAGTGCTCAATTTGACGAATCCTAATTTCTAATTAACTACCAGGAGAAAGTCGGTACGTCCGTCATCCATTCATGTACCAACATATCTAAACATCCTTGTCATAAATTCCATAAGACTTGAAAATGTGGAAAAATCTATATACTTATACAACAATTTCTAATTAAAAAGAAAAAAATAATTATATAAAACAAAGAAATGAAAATTAAAAACTTTTACGGTTAATTATGCACGACCAATACTTAATTCAGTACATAATGTTACGGATTGTGGACATGTTAAGACGTTAATTGAAAATATTGGCAAATAAAAAAACGCCTCGCCTCTTGAAAATATACAAAAATAACAACAATTTTTAAATAAAACCACGTTTTCGGATCATAAAAACGTTTAAAAATCGAATCAAATATTACACCAATATTCTTAATTTTCCAAATCATTGAAAACACAAACAATATTTATTCTCATAAACCATTCAATTTCGTACTAGATGCAAAACAAAACGACGATATTATGCATAATACAATTGCGTTTAATCATTCAATTATTGTTTTTGATTTCACGGTATATAATGTGACACGTCAATCAATTATATACAGTGTATATTTCAATATATTTTGCAGACGCTACTGAGTTTTCGATACGCCATAATGATTTTGCGCCTAGTGTATAGTTTAATTTTCTTTAGTTTAGTAACGGGAAATAGACGGGTAAGTGTTTTGAAATTGAATGATGCCTGATCGGAAGTGCAACAATGAGTATATTATTCTTCTTCCAAAACGCCTCAGTATACATGTTTTCTTTCGGAAGCAATCAGACCATTTTTGACAAGGTTTTTGTTGGACTGAAGCAAATTCGTTTGGTTCAAAATAATCAGTAAGGGTTGCGTCACAAAGTACCTGATGATAATAGGCTTTATTCGAACATTAGAACGAGCTCGGATTTCTCAATATATAGAATAACTAGATCATATTCAAATTGCCATTAAGATATCAAAACCAAGCAAGAAACTACTGAAAAACATCCAAAAAAGTGACAAATTGTCTTCAATTGTCTGGGGACGAAGATACACACTTTGAACTTAGATAAAAGTAGTCAGGCTGTAATATTATTCATAATAAAAAATCTTGTTTGTTGTATAAATTTCCCATTTTTCGAACAACCAGCCTGAGCTATGTCCTACATTTTTCAATGAACATTGCAGAATGAAATCGAATTAAAGACATTTTGATCAACATGTAAAGTCAGAATCCGTTCTCTTTTTAACTGCATCCTATTCTTCCTCTATAAGTACTTCCACAACCGTTTCATAGAATAATCAATTAAAATAAACAAAAAAAATGGTTTCTCAACATCCTCAGAATATTATTTTTATGATATTAATTTAATTTGATAGGTTCTAAAATGTATCAAAGCATAAAAGGCCATTTAAATTATTGTTTGAAGCTGGACGACACACAAAGCGCGCCAGTTTGTGACGATATCGCCTGTGTCAGCCCAAACAAGCTGGACGAAGACATAGCCAATGATTCATCATCGTCGTCTCTGGATTATTCTGAAGCAGTATTATCTCGAAATGCTCCAGTATTAACACCAGAGCCGATCACAGAAGAGGTAAGGCTCATTTGAAAGCGTTTTATCATCCCTATTACCTTCTACTAACTTGAGCAAACATCCCTCATTTAGATCCATAAGTTTTATCATCGAAGGGTATAATATTCATCTTCGTATCAGCCAAAGAGTAAAAAGTAAAGCAAAGTACACTGGTGATTAAAGATCCCCCTCATCGGTTTTCACAAGGACCAAGTACATGGAACATTACTTGAGCTCAATGCTTACGCCTAAACTGAGAAAAATCTGAGTAGGCCTATGACTAAACATACCATTTTCGCGAGAAAATACATAAAAAGAAATATAATGATAATCACGCTGACTAAATACATGTATCACTAATGTAGCCTTCAGACTTGTCGTTGTCTTGGATTTTTAAATACTTTGATAGGTTGTTTATTTAATATTATCATCGTCATCATCATATCAACCGTTAGACGTCCACTGCTGGACATATGTAGGTCTCCCCCAATCGTAGCGTGGCTAGGCCCTTGGCAAGGTGGACGGACGACCTGGTAAGGGTCGCTGGAATCCGCTGGATGCGGGCGGTGCATGAAGTATTAAGGGTATTAAGGGACAAATGTTTATATGTATATATACCTATGATGAGCATGGAAATATCCATGCTTATCATGATGACCTGTGTCATTGATGTTCTTATAATATAAATATCATCCATCTAGTATCCGAAACACAAGCCTCTATGCCTAGCTCGGAACTAGATGACGCTGTGTCATAATGTTCGGATACATAATATATTATAGATTATGGTAAAGATGATCATCATCAACTAGTTTACTGTTCCACTGTTGGGCACGGGTCTCCTCTCATTCGAGATGATAAAGGTTACATGCCTTAAAATATATCTATCGGAAACATCACATTTCAAAATTGAGCTACACAATTTCATCGTCCATTAATTTCAATAATATGAACGAGATCACGGTCCCGTTGATTTCTTCTTGTGCCATGAAAACGTTTGTCTGTTAAATACAGACATTTTGTTATTGCAAGACGTGGTAATTACCAGTAGAAGTACTTAGAATTATTATTGTACATCTTATTGAGACATAGGGCTCACCGACCATTGCCCTAATTATTCAATGCGTATGACCTATCTTTTGATCGATATCGCAGATATCGATCAAAGTGGAGACCACATGCGTACGCAAGTGCTATATGACGTCAAATAGCTAAGTAGCTTTTAGTCTTATGTAATCTCAGGAATGCCAATTTAAACATCCATTAATCAGCTTATTAGTCGAAGGAACAATCGAGATACGCCTACTAGCCAAATAGTCTAGACGAAGACATAATAACCTGAAGTAGGTAACCCAGCTGGATGCAGAATGCTGATGATGCTACTAGGTGTTTTGGTGTATGTTGGGAGAAATATATTATTACATCTATTTCTTCCAGTGAAGGGCGGGCGGTTTTGGGGGCTGTCTTTATTGTCGACGTTCAAAAAGAGCCAATTAAACTTGGCCTACTTTGAATTCATGATATTTTGAATTTGACCTTGACTTACAAGTTGGTAATCAAATTAATGGAATTTGCATGGATTCACCAGAACCGAATAATGATAAATTAGACCAGATAAGTCAGATACTCAGATGTCCAGCAGTGAACGAATATAGACTGATGATGATGATGATACTCGCATCTCGCGTTTTGTTCGTAACTGTATTTTTAATGTCTTATTTCAGACGTTTCACTGACTTCTTAAATACTAGTTGTATGACCAGTGAACTGTGAAGTCAAATGTCACGAGTTCGAGGCACTGGATTTTTTAAGTCGTAAGGTGAACGATGAAGGGAATTATCACAAAAAGACTAGCCAACGTGCCGCTAGGCTAGCTAGGCTAGACCACGAGGTCTGTACTTAAATCCCACTCCAAATTATAGGAGACCTGTGCCCAGCAGGGAGTAGTGAATCAGTTGATGATGATGACGTAAATACTGTTACCATACTACTGATGATAAGAGAAGGACTCAAAAGAAGAATCATGGCTGCAAAATTTCATCCCCTAAAAAATTTTGTCGTAGAATTGTATAATTATTGTTGCTTCAAAATATTTGTCATTGATGAACAGATTAATATTAACTTGGGTCATCGACCTATCATGCTTGATACTTGTAGGTTTCGTATCTGCGTGAGTAGCTGAAGTTTCTTTCTTCTCACTATCGAAATTTAAACGCGTTCTTGTCTGCCGCGCTCTAATTGGTTGGAGAGTTCAGAGCAGACCAATAGAAGCGCCGCATTTACGTGTTAACTGTATAAAAGATCCACCACTTAGCCACTTGAACAATCAAATAGGTTCGAAGACGCCTTTTTGATTGTTTCAAAAAGTATAGGTAATTCGTCTTACCACCAACTCATGCACATTATAACTCACACCATGAAATTCCATAACCAAATCGAATGCACCGTAACTATTGCACATTGGGACGACATTATATTTTAATAAGTAGATACTTTCCATTGTATCTATAATCATATACATTTCCCATAATTTTGAAATTATGTTGCCACGATTAATTTATCAACACATGCGTCATGCGATGATTACGATGAACATCGGTGGTCGAGTCAATTTCTTGGTAAGGAATTGTGCGGAAATCAAACTGACGAATCCAGACACTTATTACTAATCATTGACTATCTTATTGCTGTGTTAACCTAGTGGTGTGACCAGTGGACTGCGGTGACAAAGTTTAAAGGCACGCTACACAGAGTTTTCGAAGTCACATGTGAATTTATCGCATGCTCAAACGATGAAGGAAAACATCCTGAGAAAACCTGCATTTCTGAGAAAATCTCTCAATAACATGTGAAGTCTGCCAACCCGACATGGCTAGCGTGGCAGTACAGCCGCTCTATCTCTCTCTTAAAAAAAATCCTTTGACTTAACCATCCGGAGATACAGTTCTATAGTATAATGGTTAAGTAATGTGTTATTGTTTTTTTTTAGGGACTTCAAGATCATGAACAATCTCAACCAGATCCTACAAACTACGTATCCAGTTATCCAGCACAGTCAGAAACTAAGGCCCGTGAACACGAATCTAACGATCAATTTAGACAGCCGGTAAGATATTATCGCTAATTCGCTATTATCTTGTAATGCCCCTTATAGGACGAGAATGGCAAATAGGTTTGTGACCCGCTTAATGGTAAGCGATTACCGTAGCCTATGAACGTTTGCAACACTAACGGTGACTCTCGCGCGTTGTCGAAATTGCCAACAAACGGAATTCCCGCGCTGTCAAATTAGTCATTCTCCTAACGAGCTCTGGCAACCTTACTCATACAGACGGACACTCAAAGAAACACAACTATTGTTGATTCTCTGTGGTCTTCTGTAAGGCGGAGGTATTTCCCCTTCGGGCCGTTCTATTTAAGTGGGAGTTCGCTTAATTCGCCCTAATCTCTGACTCTGGCTATGAATTAAGTCACAGAATCAAATTTCTAATGCATGGAAGTCAGTCGTGGATTTACTTGCAGGCTGAATAAGCTGAAGCCTATGCCGGCAGATTTTCATCTTTGGCCGATTCGCAGTCTCCAGAGCTTTTCGGCTCCAGCGGCCATTACATGTTTATCCGCCTTTAGTTTTAGAAGCCTCCAAACAGCTAGCGCAATGAGCGGTACTTTAATAAGAGGAATTGGTTTTAGTGTGCTAACATGCCTACGTCACAACCCCCGCAATGTTGCGTAGTTTGCTGTCAAGTTGGCAGTTATCACAAATTTATAGGTATACTTATCTAATAATTCTCAACAGCACTTGAACAAAGAAGAATAGCTCATATTTCTTTCGCAATTTGAATCAACTGGGTAGAATATGCTCTATTACATAAGAAACCAACACATTTTTTATACAGAAAATATTCGACAAAAAAATCACTACAGTATTTCAACATAATTATTATTTCAGTCACTTAACGTAATAAATTGTGTATTACATTTTAGGTAACATCTGCCCAATATCCCGAAGAAGATTCGGCTGAAAAAACTGTTTGTTTCACACCTAAAATGGTGCAAAGAATGGTCAAGTTAGCACTAGAGTATGTCAGTGAAATTCCTTCAGATATCAATAATATTGTCAGTAAACTAGAGGAAGAATTAAATAAAATGCCGGATACAGATTCTATTGAGGAATTTGGCATAAAGAGCCGTATGTATCCAATAGATTCTAAAACAATACTCCAACCGTTGAATAAACCAAAATCGAAAACGAGGGCGAATTACATATTAAAATATGAAATCCCTTCCACGCAAGAGCATCGATGTGACGATGCGCTGGGAAATTTGATTAAACTAGCGTACAATGCGCAGAATGAAATAAAACACCATCCGCAATGCCGAGACTATTTATATAAATATGCCAGCCTTCAACCAGACGAACGCCCGAAAGGTCACGTGAATCAATCGCCAGACGTAAAATCCATTATAGGTTCTCTTTTGGGCCAAGTAGATAAAATAATGGTAAACCCTACGCAGGAATTTAATCGTCCCGATCAATCATACGATATCGATGATTTTGATGTCACCATGTCCGATTTCGCAAAGAACAGAGATCGAATGCAAATACAAAAGATACGAGAAATTCATATGCCGTTTAATTATGATATTAACATGCCTAAAACTAAAAATCATCCTATAATTAACCAGTATAAATTTCAGGAAAACAGAAATCCTACAGGTGATGGATATATAGTTAAAAAAATTACAGAAAAGAAAACTCCACAGATACATGAGATCAACATAGCACAAATGCAGAAAAACCCCATACCACTTGCCCATAAGAGTAGGGATGTATCCCTCAACTTTGATAGTGTAAATTTTGAACCTCAGGAAATTGTAGAGGTTTTAAGACAACTCTTAGATGGAAACAACAATCCTGATAATTGGCCCATATTCGATCGTTTCATGAATCTTGTTCAAAATAATCGGAACCATTTTAATCCAAAGACTTATGATAGTCTTCTCACTTTGTTGGATGTACGAAAGAAGCGTAAAATTCCAAGACTTAATGATATACTTTTACTTATTCTTGATGCTGAGAGAAAGAAAAAATGGCCATCGGGTAACCGAATTACAGACATACTCCCTTATGTATTACCAGATCAAACCGGATATGTGAATCCAAAAATAGTTGACGTTATATTAAGCTTATACCGTAAACCCATGAATGACAAGCACGTAGAACATATTTTGTTTCTCATAAAATTAATCAAAGAAGGAAAGTTGAATCCTCAAATAGAAAATATTATGTTTAAACTGATTAATGCAATTCAAAATGATTCATTCCTTCCAGAGGATGTAGATATTTTAGTAGGTCTTTTAAAACCAAAGCAGAAAGGCAATAACCTTAAAGAAATTGATATTGTTGATACCTTATCAAGATGGGACGAAATCGGTTTAAGTCCAAAAAAAATAAACCCTTTACTTAAAATATTGAAATTATATCTTCAAGGACGTGTAGATCCAAAAATTATTGATATTATACATTTCTTAGTAACAAAAAATAAGAATATAAATCCAGTGCATTATGATTTTATACTTTCATTCTTAAAACCCGATGAAAATGGGATACCTACAAGACGTATTGATATAATACACTTCTTACTGAACAATTTGGAACATCCACAACATAAAAGTATCCAACTTCAACTGTTACAAGACAATGCACCGGAAGTTTCAAATTCAAGATTTATGAAAACACTACTATATTTAAACAAGAACGGGTTATTAAATCCTCAACTTATGGATACCCTTGTTACTCTCTTGAAAAATGATATATCTGGACAATTAGATGATAAACAATTAATGTTATTGTTAACCCAATTAGGACCACTCAAAAAGAAGAATCCTCAGTTATTACCTGAAATTTTAAATATCATAAATGACGATGGAGTGCTCAATCATTTAGAAAACTTGCTAAAAACATCGCATAACCCTGGTGGTATAACCATTAGTGAATCGTCTCCAACTATTCTTAACGCAAAATTGTTCGAAGGTCCAATGTCATCCAATCTTCAATATTCTTTAATGGATAAAGTTAATAATTTGAAGACGCCTTACGGCCAAAGTCAATATCGAACACCAGACGACGGATATAAAGTTGACAACAACTTCATGGATATGTTTAAGTGGTTAGACACGGAAGGTCTACTGAATCCTGATCATGGATCTAATTCCGATATAGTGAACAATTTAATCAAGATTGTAAACATGGGTGATGAACGTGAATTAGGAGTAGTTGAATTAACATATATGCTGAAACATGAGAAACCTGTTATTTATCAACCTGTATATTATGTAAAATATAGGCTTCCTATATTAACTTTCATATCGAATATGAAAAATATACTAACGCAAAACCCGCAGCTAACTGCTGAACCCATGAAAGTGTTACAAGAACTGATAGTTATTTCCAATGTAACTGAAGTTTCACCTAACTTGCAAGGCTATCCTAAAGAAGAAATATTAAAACTGACTGTCAACGATGGAAATTTAGTTCAAGCAAAGATTTTAGATGAAGGGAACCTTAATTTGAATGAACAGATTATACAGGTACACGAATTAAACGCTGACATATCGCCTGAAGAATTACTACAGTTGAACAGAGTAAATGAAGCGAAATATTATCCGAATGTTATAGAATTTAGAGGTAATTATCCTGAGAAAATGACTATGCATGAAGATAAAAAATTGAAATTCCCTACAATACAATACCACGCAGTGCAGCAACCTACAAAGCAAATTCATCCGGACCAAGTCATGAATCGGAATACGATCGACCCTATTAAAGATCCTCACAATATCAAAGATGTTGATCGCAGATCATTTTAAGGGAAAAAGGTAGAATTTTATTTTTATTAAAAAATAAGGAACAAAATGTGTAGTTTTATTTGAGTACGGGAGAGAAAAACATACAATAGTTTTTTTTTTGTGTGGGCCGACCTTCTTGGACACTCGTGGCTCGAGGAAGGTGAAGTCTGACTCCACGCAGAGCGGGTAACTTACAGGCGTGTCTCGCCACGCTTCTTACGCGGGCCACAGGTATCTTACGCGATTGTACAGTTTGAGCAAGTCATAAATACGCATGGAACTTCGAAACATCTTTAACTTCATAGTCAACTGGCCACATCACTAGGCTATCATCCCAGCACAGCCAGCCATGGTCAGTTATGGTCCAGTTGTATACAAGAAATAGGGCGCGTAACTTGAGGTAACATTTTTTTTATTTAAATCCAAAAAAAGATTATTAATTTAAAGAGGTCATGAAATGATCGTTGGTCCGCCATATTTTTCTGCCATTTAATTGGAAAAAATAGAGCGCGCCACAATAGTGGCGGTAACACCCGCAATTTAGGATTGCGTTCAGAAGCCGCCTGACGCAGGTGCTCTCAAGACACGGTAGTTTAGGGAAGTACCTGTGACGCATAGGCTGGGAGCCATCACCCTGCCTATGCCCGGCTAAGGCAGGGCGACTGTGATCTAATCACGGACGTCGGCGGTGACCTCTTGCCTTCGGTCCTGATCCTGTGCATGTCGGGAGCAAACTAGGAGCAAGTGGAACGCCCGAAGGAGGCGGCGGAAAGAGAGTTAAATGACGTTCTCTCTCCCAATCCGCAGAAGACGCACCGGGCGCCGGGGGACCGGAAAGGATCTCCGGCCTCCGAGAGCTGTGGCCAGCAGCCGGGCGCCCAACGAATGCAAATAGCCCCCAGGGCACAGGCGCGGCAAGCTTTACCTCGCCCCACTCAAGAGAAAAGCATGGGTTTATGACCCTCTCTGCAAGGACTTTTCTTTTTTTTTATCGAAATTGAGCGCATTTGGCCGAATCTCACCTGATGGTACGTGATGATACAGCCGAAGATGTAGCACGCAAGCTCAAACAATGTCTATTCACTCTCACCTTGAAGAACCCTAAGTTCCACTCTCTAGCCGTTCGTATGATTAATGTAGAATTGAAACACTTCGTGCGAGTGTGTGGTCAATATAATAAAGGATGAAAACCCTCCCTACGTCTGATCGTTGGATGAAGGAATGGAGAGGGGGGTATGAGGTTGTGAAGTTCCTGGGCACACTCTCCGAAATGAATGAATGGCTCCAATTAGTAATGAGGCAAAACACCTCGATAGGTCTTCGGCTCCTAGGTGCAGTTCGACAGTTTACTTCATGTACTTCCCAATTTTGTCGTTTATTATCCACAAGACTGTTCGTCCAGTGCGAACAACTCGAAATGCGTCGTTAAGTTCTAATACTACTTAATTACTTAATGCGTCTCCCTCGCTCACTCACTCGCGTGTTCATTCGACGCGATCTAGTAGGTATGTAGAAGTTCGCCGTCCGCCGCCCATTCGCATGCTGTTCGCATCGGTTAAGGAGATACACTAATATTTTAATAGAGCGAGTTCGTTGAAAAGAAGTGTCTGAACGCAGCATTAAGTTAAAAAGTCTATCCTTCTCATCTGTTATAATCAACATATCAACCGTTAGGCGTCCTCTGCTGGATAAAGGTCTCTCCCAAGGATCGCCACGACGACCGGTCATACGCCGCCCGCATCCAGGCGTCATATAGTATAATAATAAATTATTTCGATGAGAAAATATACCTACTGAATTTTTTTTTAATATTTCTTTTCAAAAACATAGTATGTTGTTTTGTTTGTTTCATTATTAAGATACCTACTACCTAAGTAATTTTTAGTTGACAAATATCATATAATTTTTTTTTCTGTTATTATTCGCGGTTTTTAATTAGTAATTGTATCTGTTTATTTATTTTTACCCTCTTTAAAAAGGAATATCGATTCCACATACAAACTTGCACCCCCTTTTTCGCCCTTTAAGTGAATGATTTCCGGGAAAAAAAAACAACTTTGTCCTTCCCGGGACTCAAACTGTCTCCATACAAAATTTCATCTGAAAGATCGGTTTCGGGGTTTAAGCATGAAGAGGTAACAGACAGACAGACACACTTTCGCATATATATTATTATATAAGTATATTATTATTATTAATTTACGAGCTCAGCTCTTGTCGGTGGAGCAATCGCCACTGTTGTCTATCTCCTGCTTTCTGTTGTTTCTGTTCCTGTTTTCTTTATATAAGTGTTTAAGTGAGGATAACTTTGCTGGACTGGCTTTGCCATGAGCTCTAAGTACCTATTACATTTGTATCCGCGGCATACCCATCTTGGGTATGCCGCGGATACAAATGTATACTATACTTCCTACCCTACCTTCCTTATCGCTTTATCAAGAGTAAGAGCCTGCAAGAGCCACACATACGACACTAACTAATTTAAAAAAAAACATATGCCGAATATTCTTCAAGTTTGAAAAAATGAAATTGAACTTACGTTAATGTATGAGGACCTGGGTTAGTGGGTTTTATACCCGAGTAGCCGGACGGTTTGGAAGGTCCTTAAATCCAGCCTGTCCTTAAAAATTGCAGATGACTTATAGGTTTTAGGACGTGTTGTTGAATCCCTGCAAAAGATAGAAGGAATCCTACAAAACAATGAAAAAACATTGTACAGAATAAAAGCATTTTCATGGCACGGTTTCTGCTAGATAAACTTATAAATGAAAGATATAAAGGAAGAAGAAGAAAAACGTTTATTCTCGACCTTGCAGGGTTATATTGTAAATAATAAAATAATATAAATAAATAAATAAATATTCTGCGACATTTTACACATCACCATCTAGTCCCAAACTAAGCAGAGCTTGTACTATGGGTACTAGACAATGGATATAAATACTTATATACTTTAAAAATAAATAACTTAATTAATCATTTTATATGTAAGCATATACACTGAGACACTAACCAATACCGTACAAGGCCAAAAAAACGGTCCCTAGGACCATGGAAAAAGTCACCCAACGCCAGCAGCTACGTTTGTAGAGAAGTACAGCATAGTGGGATTTATCTCACGCTGCCAGATTTTCTTACTTCTCCGATTTAATTTCATGATTGAATTTCGCTGCGGGTTCCAAGACAGTTACAATCATTCCCCTGGGACACGTCGGGCTTCATTGTCTCGACGATATTTTGGATGGTTACTATTGCTGTTGATCCTCGCTGCAGTAGTAGGGACGTATGGTCGTGGGAACGTCCCTACACAAAAAAACGAGTCCTACAAGGCGCGAGCTGCGATAAAAAACGTAGGTATCCAAAGAATTTAATTACATCGTAGGTTTTTTTTTATAAAATGTTTGGTTGCCTGATGAACTTACTTATCAGCCACTGATGCCCAAGTAAAAGGATATCATGAAAAAAAAACTAAGTAGGTAGGTAGATAATCAATTATTAATTCTTAACTCACTATCAACATTCACTTTGTATGTTATTCTTATTTCTAAATTATATTGATTGCGTGGTACGGTCTTGATTTCTGAACGATCCGTCAAACGTCAAATAGAAGCATTGCAAATTATTGATTTTCAGGCGCGTTCCAATTAAAGTCCCTGTATTATTCATATTTTGAAGTATTGGTTATTTCTTGTTCTCTTTTTTTCTTACTAGAGAGAAAAAGAAAGCAATATCTCGAGGTTTGATAATAGACTCTGACAACCTGAAACAGTTTTAAAATCAATACATCAATCATGAAAATTTATGGCGGTGTACAAGCTTTCGGGAATTTCTGTAAATAAATAAAAGAACTGTGTTAATACGTTTCTGTTAGTGATATAATTGTCGGAATAGTAATTTGCTGTGTTCGTAAATATGTTAGGACAAAGGCCGAAGTTCATCAAGCCAGGTAAATCTTGAATTTTTACTAGTTAAGTATCTAGTTATAGTAGTACATTGCTTTTGTGTATATGCTATAGTACGTAGTTCCTGAGGGTAGTGTCGGTGCATATCTAGTCCCAGTTTTGTGGCGCAGCATCTATTCCATCTAAGGCTAGTTTAGTAAGTACCTTAAATCCTTTTCATTCATCTACATCTTTCACTATATTGGTTGCAAATATGGATGGTGTAAAAGTGTAGCTAAAAAAGCTAAACGCGTTAAACGCAATAGGGGGACGCCATATGCAGTTAACTTTCCTCACGGGCCATTTTGGTAAAAGTAAAGAACATTGGTTTGTGTTCAATTTATAATTAAAGCGACAAATTGACCACAGTCACAGTAATAACTTAAATTTTATTTTTAAAACCAATTTAAGATAACTTATACTGAATATTGCTTACTCTGGCTGTACAAGAGTTATTGTTGTTGAACATCATCATTATAATGTCTTTGAGTAAATACTCTAGGTGGTAATGATCTCTCCTCTCCACTGCAAAAGACTGCACATCTCAGATTTGGTGTTGTCATCATCATGTTCATACCAACTGTTAGATGTCCATTGATGGACATAGTCTCCATCAAGGATCGCCACTTTATTGTCCTATCAATATAAAATTTTCTTCATTTAGGGTCTATTCTACCAGTGGGTGTTTTAGGGACTGACTTTATTGTTGACATTCAAAAAGTCTTAATTAAATTTAGCCTACTTTGAATAAATTATATTTTGTCTTTGACATTGGAATTTCGATGATCCCTGCCTTATTTGATTATTGATATAAGTATCAAAGTATCCCCTTGTCTAAAATACTTGAATAGAAAGAAAGAAGAAAATAACTATATAGTTACAAAACAAGACAAAATACCAAACATTTAGACAACACTCTTCAACACTACCTTACATTGCCGTTGTTTGCTTGACATCCTTATGTCATAAGGATCCAGCAGAATATCACCGTCAGCATATTACATCCTGGCTCATGCTGAGCTGGACTGCTGTTTGGTGTCATTGGGCACACACACTTAACTATGGGTCTTTTATTTTACGAACTATTAATTTTGTATGTGTGTGTGTGTATTTCTTTTGCATCAAATAAACGATTTTTCTTTCTTTCAAATAACAAAACTAAATATTCAAGTCTTAACCTAATTAAGTGTTATCTTGTGATATGTCAGAATAGAACAATATCTCAGTATTATGCTGCAGGAAGCAAATCAAGCTGCAGCGCTGATATTATGATAGGGCCCGCTAATGAGGCCTTGAATAGTTTGTATAAATAAATAAATAACAAATATATTATAGTGATAATGAAACTAATAATCTGTCCTGAGAAAAGTAGCCATTCTTTCCTATATCTATTTTATTTTATCTTTATTTATTTTCATAGTTATGTGTTCTTTTCTGATATACCTACCAGGGGGGGACCAAACAGCGGCTTGCAAGCCAATTCCTCTTTGGAGGATTATTTGTGGCTCTCGATAAATTTACCCTAGCTCCCTTTTAACTTTTGTGCTATTTAAAAAATATTATTGCTCCGTATGTGTTTCAAATGTCTTTCAAAATTTAATTGACTCTCTCGAAAAATTTCAAGTTTTGAAAAATGGCTCGGACTATCAAATGCCTTGGCCACCCCTGTGATTTATCATTTTGTTTACATTAGAAATGAGTATTAAAACTATCAATAATCACTTACAGGAGAAGAAACACTATATCCAACAAGAAACAAGGATGGTGTAGTTGAAACACTGGTAAATCCTAATGTAGACTCAGTGTTGACTGTGGACGGTGACTCTAAAACATCGTTTGTTTACAATCGATATCACCACTTACCGCTAGATGCTCAACGACAAAGATTACCAGTGTTTCAATACAGAAACCATATCTTGTATTTGCTGGAGAAGTATCAAACGTTGGTGTTGATCGGGGAGACCGGATGTGGAAAGTCTACTCAAGTTCCTCAGGTAAGTTTTTTTCTTTTCAATTATTTGTCTTGATAATAGTTGTTGAGCTAAAAGTGACATAAGTTCACCGTGTATTATGGGTACCATGTTTACATACCGGACAATTTGATAACAAAAAATATAATTTGTATTAAGGTGGAAGCTCCACGCTAGACCGCGAAATTCAAATTTTCGTACGTTTTTTGCAATTTGCCGGTATTTGTCAGGCTGTACATTGAACAAAATATGATTCGCGCCTGTAACACATTGCATAAAATTGGATTGAATGACTTTTTCATGACATAGACAATGAATACAGTTATATGCACTTTTAGGGCTGTTTTCTAGATTTAAATGATTATAATTACAGTAACAAACATAAAAAAATACAATTGATTTAAAAATTACATCGGCTTTTTTTTGAAGTCGGTTAATAACATCATAATCGATCCAGCCGTTAAGGAGTTCAGTGACGTCCACGTGTACAAACGAATTATACATACATAGGTATAAAGATACATTAGTAAACTAAACACCATACATACTTTGTATGTTTCAACAGGCAAGTACATAAAACGAGTTGAGAATCATAAATGTGCTAAACAATATCAATATATGTTCATTTAAAATCCACGTATCTTACATGACCTTGAGGTCCTGTCAGCATTTATGCCATCGACCCCAGATTAGGCTCTCTTTGGCATGGAAATTTATACCCGACTAGCTGAATGAAAAAATATTTCGTACAAAAGAACCTCGGTGCAAAATTTTAAGTTTCTAACCCTTATAGATTCGGCCCTGCGTTGATTCATGACCTGCAGTCAGTCATTAAGTCAGACAGCTTCTCCTTTTCTGGGTTCCGCACCCAAAGGGTAAAAACGGGACCCTATTACTAAAACTTCGCTGTCTGTCTGTCCGTCCGTCTGGCTGTCTGTCACTAGGCTGTATCTCAAGAACCGCGATAGCTAGACAGTTGAAATTTTCACATATTATGTATTTCTGTTGCCGGTATAACAACAAATACTAAAAATATAATAACATAAATATACATATAAGGAGGCTCCATATAACATTTTTTTTGCCTAATTTTGTACGTAACCCATCGTGCGCGTGTCTGACTCGCACTTGGCCGGTTTTATACTAGGTATATGTATACAATTATACATATAGATATAGATTCGTGGATATTTTTAGAGAACGAATCCGATCCTAAGCGCCACTCTATTATGAAAACTTTGGCAATTTTACATCATTATCAACCCAATTACTGCCCCATTACTTGGGATCTCCTCTTATTTAAGGGAGATAAGGTTTCACCCCATCACGCTAGCCTACTGCGGGTTGGCAGACTTCACACACACATCGAAGAAATCTTTTAAACATGCAGGTTTCATCACGATGTTTTCCTTTACCGTTTGAGCATGTGATACATACGCACTAAACTTCCAAAAAATCAGTGGTGTGCGCATTGGGTTTGAACTCAAGACCTTTGATATCGCTGTCCACTGGTCACGCCACTAGGGTATCACAATTGTCTAGGTTATCACAACTCTCAATTATAATGATTAAATGAATAAAAATATTATATTTAGGTACTTTATTCAACTTTTTGTGAATAATTGAACCACTTAAGGTCTCCGAAAATTAGCACTGCCTCGTTGTTCTCATTGTCATTAATCCGGCTGCTGCGCAAAAGGTTTTGGGTGTGATTCCCAGGTCAAGTAAACTGTTCTCAGCAGCAGCTAGGAGGTTGGATTCGTGTCCGGTTGACGGCAATAAGCTCGTCCCCTATTATACCTATGTTTCCTAAAGCAAACCAGCGTTATGTGAGTGTACTACACCTCTGTCTAACCTCTCCTGTATGTTATGTTGTTTGCACAACAGAAAACGACATTTTGCGTTTGTGCTATCACATTACAAGTGTTGCGATAAGCTCCGAAGAATGTTCAGTATGTTTTGTCTTGGTTTGTTACTGAGAAACACTTCAATACACACTTCTGCGATCACTATAAAAGAAAAGAGGTTTGTTTGTTTTTAAGTCCTCAATATTCACTGCAGTTTTTGAAGTTAAAACTTCTTGAGGCGCGTTGAGCAATTTTCGGAACTCGTGAAACTCGCGTCATCGTCACCGCACGGTTCCCACGAGCTATATGTCATTAACGGGTCTCCTCTCATTTGAGAGGGATTAGGCTATAGTCCACCACGCTATCCTACTTCACATTGGTTGGCAGACTTGACATGCCTTCGCGAACATCTCTCGAGCCTGCAGGTTTCCTCCCGCTGTTTTCCTTCACCGTTTAAGCATGTGATAAATACGCACATAAATTCCGAAAAGTCAGGCATTGGGAGATTTTCCCGATGGCATGCGAAGTCTGCCAACCCGTAGTAGGCTAGCGTGGTGGACTATAGCCTAATTCCTCTCAAATGAGAGGAGACCCGTATCCATTAGTTGAACAATAATTGATGATGCTGCTGATGATGATGAGACCCATGAGGTACTTAAATATTAATTATTTATTGCTTTATAAAAAGGCGCTAAAAATTGTGCTGTTCAACATATTTGACTACAGAATATATTCTTACAATGATGTGACGTGTAATGATGAGACAAACTCATTAATTGCAAAATAATTAAATAAATAAGATCAAGTTTAGATTACCTTGGTACCGTCCTAATGAGAAAAACTATCCTTGTCAATCAGTTAATTATATTTACAATTAATTAACCATTCTTCGATTAGCTAATTGAAGGTCTTTCCCGAAACTATAATTTGGCGTCATTGTTTTCTCTTTGTAATCATCACCATCATCATCATCATTTCAACCGTTAGACGTCCACTTACACACGCTCTTTGTAATAAATAATATAAATAAATAAATATGTATATGTGGACATTATGACACAGCGCCATCTAGTTCCGAGCTCAGCAACGAGGCTTGTTTGGCGGATACTAGATGGTTGATATAATATTATAACTTTATTCGTTTAAAAATATTTATTAAAGTTATCCAGCAAAATTAACTACACACTCAGGCCTTTTTCCCATGGGGTTAGGCAGAAACGACAGAATGAACGCGCTACGATCCCTGCATACGACTTTGGCCACATTAAAATTAACTCAAAGTCAAAGTCAAAATTTTGTATTGCTCAGCGGTAAAAAACATAATTCTGCAGGTGAACCATCAACTTATCTATATATTTTTCTATCCTTAGGCGTGTAATTTAAAAAACAGGACTCGCCCACCGGTTCCGTACAAAATAAGGCAAAAAATGGCGTTTTTGGTATAAATATTTATTTTATTATTTATTATTAAAGTACATTATCGATATCGAGCATAACATTCGCGTTTGTTGTATGGAAGCCACCCTTAAATATTTATTTTATTTGTTTTTGGTGTTTGTTGTTATAGTGGTGACAGACAGACGGACAGACAGCGAAGTCTTAATAATAGGGTACGGAACCCTAAAAAAATGCCCGTCAATTCAAATCACAATTCTATTGTCACAAGTGTATTGTCAATGTTTTGTTTAAAGAAAACCGTGTACCGAAACATTATAGGTATATGTTTTTTGTGCAAAGTCAAAAATCAAAATATCATTTATTCAAAGTAGGCCAAATTTAATTGGCTGTTTTTGAACGTCGACAATAAAGACAGCCCCCAAAAGCGTACGCCCTTCACTGCTTCCTAGTTCCTGAGAAAAAGAAGCGGCGTAGTCTGTTTATTTAATAAAATAAGTGCCTTTGTATATTAAATTACCAAGGTCGAAGGTGAAAAACAAAACGTGACGGATATGTCACTGAAAATGATAAAATTGATGTTAATTTAACACCCATGCATATTTACTAAATTGTACGAAGTTAGCGCGTCTACTCTAAAATAGTTCGCATTTTGAACAAACTCGCTAAAAAAATATATGTTTTGTCGTGTTGACGTAAGTTGCGGCGGGAAACAGCGCCACCGTCGCTATTATCCGTGAAACATTGACCGCGAGCTTCTCCCGCATTAACTTAGTGTTGCTAGCTTTTAGAGCTTTCCAGAAGGCAAGGGGGAAAAAGGGTTAATTAAGATATCATCTTTGACTAAATTAATGATATAAAGTTTAAATATATTTTACAAATAATACGGAATTAGTTCTAATTATTCGCTATATTAATTTTATCATTTAACTGATATAATTAGCTATATGTATAAGGTAAACCATAAAATTTCCTGTTAAAACCTCCAGAATTGATATCTAAATAGTATTTTACCTATAATTTTGTTTAGTATTTACTCGGTATTGTATCAAAATATAATATATTTTACAATAATATATTTTATGATAACTATTTATTTGCGTAAAACAATATTATTATTATATTAAGTTTATAACGGCTATTTCGCTATTGAAGCATTTTAACATTTTACATTTATTAATACTGCCAATTGGTCAATTAGCAACCAAATATCGAATTACGCCAGCCTTTTCATCCGAGCCATTATCCTACCACAAAAAATAAATAAAGGAATTTGAAACCGAGCACCTGGCTACCCCGGTTCCCTAACCGAACGAACCGTCATTTCATTTAGTCAGACGCGGCGTCTCGCTGTGCTCGCATCGTGTAGCTTACGGCATACCAGCCTTACAGTCGATCAACAACAAATATAAATCAGATACTCGTAAACGTAAACAGTTTATTGACTAAAGAGTTGTTATTTGTCCGAGTTTTCGCCGTAATTCCTTACAACAAAACTGTTTTCACAACAAATGCGTTGAGAACGCCGGGATTTTGTGAATTCGTAAATCGATCTTAAGCAGAAAAATAGACCTTTTGGAATGAAGTGGTTCATAAAAACTTAAGTGATCAGTGAACTTTTCAAGTTTGAAAGACTATGTCAAGTGTGTGGTGTTGTGCGTGTGTAAAAACTTAATAAAAATAACGAAAGAATGTTGTTGTACAATTTTGCAGTTTGTTCAAATTATTTTTAGAATTTCTGTGCGTGGGTTCCGTTGCCCACACTAGTTCCAAATAATACGTTGAGAAACGAACTGTTTATGTGATAGTCTTCGTGTGTAAGAAGTGTTGTGCGAATCTTCAGCAGATTTTCGGTGAAAATGATGTGGCCATCATCGCAAGCGAGTAAAATATTGACATTTCTACTTATAAGTGTTTTCGTGTATTGTATTTGTATGGATACGTTCTTATTTTTAAGGATAAAGAACTATAAAATAGACATATTCGATGTTCAAAGTAATGTCACACAAGAAACTTCGACGATAAAAGACGCGAAGTTTTTGCCGAATTACGAAGATGTAACATGGGTTCCGTGTACCATAAATCCGTTATGTCATCCTACAGTCAAAGCACTAATGGTGGACCACATAAATCATTATATTTACGGCCCTTTGTGTGCGATAATGGACATAGGTCTAGGAATTTCCGACAACATGCTTGTTATTACACCAAACATGATATCTTTCTTCCATGTTTTCATCGCAATTATTGGCGCGAAATTACTGACGTGCCCGAGTTTAGCCACACGCAGATTCGCGATTGTTTTGTTCCAAATTCGAATGTTTCTGGACGATTTAGACGGTCACGTGGCTAGAGAAAGAAAGCATATAAAAGGTGAGAGGTCCGAGGTCGGATCTTTGGGGTATTGGGTAGACGGTATCTGCGATTTGTTAGGCGTAATTGCTATGATGATTGGTATTATATGGTACCTCAAAAACAATCCGCCGAGACGTGGTTATAGAGGCACGCCAGTCAGTACTCTTCCTTACCACCAATTAAAAGAAATAAATTCTACCGAGGACATAGAGAAAGATCACAGCAATGACAATGGTATATCGTACAAAACTAAAGTTACCTTCCAAAGGATTGTTCAAGTTATTGGTCTGTTTTCAGGACAAATGGTACTATCATCCCTAGCCTGGAACAGATACATAGATATCTACCAAGAGTTATTAGAGAATTGTACCGATTATGATGTGTTTAGACGCGAAGGTACGTTCAAATCTGGTAAATTCTTCCTAGCGTCGGCTATATGGAGAATTCTGAATCCTCATAGCTACCTCCACGTATTATCCTTGGCGGTATTTTGTGATAAAACCTGGTGTTTCTTGAAAGCTGTTCATTACACCGGTTATTTAGGGTTGGTGGTGGCGGTTGGCAGTTCAGAATATTTAATTGATAATATAAGGACTTATGTAGTAAATGGAACTGATAGAAGATTACTATAATACGTCTGTTTTTTGCCGCCATAAAAATTTAATACGCAACTGATATGAAAATGAGAAAACTTGTGAAAGAATAGTAATGATTCATTATTGATTTGTTTGAAACAATTTGTTCTAATGTTCAAAGTAAGCGTAAATTTCACTGCGATACCTACTATAGCTATCATACCTTATAATTTAGGGTCGGCGACCCGCGAGCGACACCTCTCAAAGTCAAAGTCAAAGTCAAAATATAATTTATTCAAAGTAGGCCAAATTGGCTCTTTTTGAACGTCGACAATAAAGACAGCCCCCAAAAACGCCCGCCCTTCACCTCTTCCTATTGCTTTTGCTGGAAAGAAGAAGCGGCGCAACAAACTCCCCAGCAACACATTTCTGTCTGTTTATTTAATGAATGAGTGTCTCTCTAGTGTTGCAAATGTTTATAGGCTACGGTAACCGCTTACCATCAGGTTGGCCTTAAGCTTGTTTGCCATGCTCGTAGTTTACATAAAAAAAACCTTAGTCTTATGTACCTAACAGAGTACCTATATGAATTTTAATCTTTATTTATTCATTGTTATGGTTGTTATAAGATACTGAATAATAAAATACAAATGGGAAAGTCCAAATAACTGTTGAATACACATTTTTAAACATCGAATAAATTAGAGCTATTTAAATTCCGCCATCTTTAGCGGGCTTTGGATGACGTCATAAACCACTATCGGTGTGGGTCGGTTGTTTACTGTGTTTTACAGTTATTTTCATATAGATTTTCTGACCATGGAAGAAAAGAAGTTTCAAACTAAATTGATTTTAAAAATGTGTCGCGTTATTTGCCCGCGCTGGGCTTCGAAACGAATAAACCAATTTTAATGAAATTTTGTAGGTACGTACACGGTGTTTAGCTTTGTCCAACTTCACAGATAAGATAGTTTTTATTTAATTAATCACTATATTTTTCTATTGCCATTCAACGAATAAATTAGACACAGCAACGGGTGGTTGGGTGGCTGGGTCGGCCGTGAACTACTAGTCTTTTTAATTAAAATTTAAGAATTAAAATTACAATACTTAAATAAAGAAAATTAATATTTCATACGATAAAAAATAATTTTAATATTCAAAAGAGAAAGTAGATAGGTAGTATATTTTGCCTATTAGGTGCTCACATGAAAAAAAAGTGCAACTTGCCAGTACTCAAAAAAAAATTGGCTATCAAATGCGGGTAGTTGTAGAAACTAAATTATGCTCCTAAATTCATAATTCAAATTTCGTAACAAATAAAACTGTAATATAAACCCTGAAAATAATTGTGCTCTTGGAATTCTAAATCCTTAAAAAAAATAACGTAATAATAATTTGGTTCTTAGAATTCTAAACTAAAATTTCGTGAAAGTAGTAGTCCCTGATAATAATCTGAGTATCTTACGTGCCGATACATTTCAAAGGTTATTTTGGTGAGCGGATTAATAATAGAATGTTTTTGTTCTAAACCAGTTCTGTTCCGGTTTTTTTACGGCGTCGATTCGCTTATCATAGAATCTATAGTTTTTATAAAACGGTATGTTGAAGTATATTTTTTATACACTTTCACACCAAACCTAATAAAAAAAAATCTAAAAAAACGTTGTCTATGAAACTTTTACCTAACTTAAAGTATAAGTTACGTAAATATCAGTGTCACAAATCACTCAAGGAAAATTAAAAAGGGTCGGTTAGTGAAGTAAATTAATTAATTATAATAGGTAATTAGTTTATTACCTACGGGGTTGTTTGTTATTTATTAATTAGGTATCCATGAAAGCCTAATCGCTCTCAAAAGAGGAGACCCCTACCTAGCCGTGGAACATTAATTGGGATGATGATGTATGAAAGAAGTTACAATTAGGGTAATTTTTTGGTTTTCACGACTATTTTTCATAAAGGGGAACTCATATAGTCACAGGGGGGGTTTCTATAAATTACGTCACACGTTACAGAGGGTCAAGAAAGTTTGTCAGTTTGTGTGACAAGGGCTAGAACATCCAGTTCAAAGTTCGTGACTGACGTCACATGTTATTCAAAATCAAAATATCATTTATTCTAAGTGGGCCAAATTTAATTGGCTCTTTTTGAACGTCGACAGTAAAGACAGCCCCCGAAAACGTCCGCCCTTCACCGCTTCCTAGTGTTTTTGCTGGGAAGAAAGGGCGCAACACCCTCCCCAGCAACACAGTTCTGCCTATTTGTTAATTAAATTCAAGTCATCATCAGCATATCAACCGTTAGACGTCCACTCCTGGTTTAGGTCTCCCAAAGAATCGCCACTATACTTCAACTCGCAATATACAACTTCATAAATTCCAAGAAAATTGTGCTTTAACAATCACAAATTCCCATCATACACCAATTAAATTGTTTACTCAGATTCTAAATTCTAACACAATTCCGCCTAATTGCCAATTACTCGGAATTTAATGTCTAAATGTGGGTAGTTGTTGATTTTTAAATAATTAAAAATACTTAATTATGACATTTACATTATATGGTTTAAATCTTTCACATAAATTGTAACTAAATAAACATTAAATATCTCATTATACCTTTCTATCTATCTACCTTTCATTGCCGAAAATGTTAAAGGCAGAGGTGTACTAATGTATACCCACATTTCGCCGGTATGTTTTTAGATCCCATATAATAGAAGGGGTGCCTATTGCCATCAACTGGGCACGAATCCAAACTCTCCAAGCTGCTACTGAGAATTTCATAAAAAACCCAGACCGCTAGCTGGAGCAGTCGCACATTACAACCACTAAACTAACGAGGCAGTTTGCGATGAAATCCGTAAAAGATTAATATTATTACAAGATTTGATTCTGGTTTCATTTTACTTTATAGTGTGTTGACCGGAGCGACAAATAAAGCTCCTATTTTTCTTATAAAGTAATGTTGAAAATTGCGCACGTACTCCATTTTAATGGATCTGACGACCTAATTAGTCCAGCGGTAGTTAACACTACCTTCTGTGCTATGTAGGGACAAATGATTGTGTGATGAACATCAACAATTTGTATCCGAGTCATGGATGTATCTATGTATAATATGTATGTATTTACAAAAAAAAGTATATGTAGGTATATAATGTAGTATATCAACCACCTAGTATCCGTAACACAAGCTTCGTTGCTTAGCTCGATGGCGCTGTGTTATAATGTATAGAACTATTTTTTTATTTATTGAATGTAGATTGGTTAAAAATATGATTTGATATGGTTCGTATCGCCACCGTTTCATATAGCTCCTATTTCAGTGTACTTATGTACTCAAAGACAACAATAGGGCTATTATGTTTTTCAGACCGTGAATTGTATAGGAACTTGTACAATAAATATAGAATAGATAAATACCTCTGGCAACACAGTTGCGATTTGTTTTAAGTTCTTGTCAGCCCATTTATAGTCTGCAGCTTCCTCGCCACATTTTTCATCTATGTACACACAATCGAGACAGCCCTAGTTGTTCACACACACAGATGTAGGTACGCAATGTATAAAAGTATAAACGTCATCTTAGTGTAGTTGTGTTTGTTTTGTCGTAATCTTTGTTTTCTATGTATATGTATAGTGTCCGAGTTAGGGTTACTGAAAAAAAACTTTATTAAGTGATTGAAATAAATACATTTAATTTGTTACTGGTATAATTAAATTGTAATTGTTTATAGTTATTTTCCTCATGTAAAGTGCCTAATTAGTTGAATTTATTGATTAATCGTTCGAATAATAACATTATTGGTAAATATTATTCACTGGTTTTTAAAAATACATTAGTTAATTGATATCTTTTACTAAGAATTCACTTTGGTAACCCGTCAATATTTACTTGTATTTATTACTAGCTCAAAACGGCAATGGAAAGTATCTTGGGTAAACTTGCAATCATGAGAGATTTTCTCGATAGCTTAACACCTCTCAAATAAGAGGGGAACCGTGCCCAGTGGTGGGACAATAAATAGTGAGATGACGATGAGTAGTGCGTGCTAGTGAAGTAGGTGGTAGTGCCTCCATTTGAAAAGGAGGATCCTCCGACCAGGCGAGATGTTGTGCCTGGCGGGCTACTGCCTAATGGTTGATGTTGGGTGGTTGTATATATGCTATCTCGCGTGCAAATTTCACTTGCGCGATGTAGGATTATTTGCTTCGTCGCTGAGTAACTTAGTTCGTATGTGGCGAGATAGATGTCGCTACAGAAGTATTTTACATGGACATTCCTGGCCGGGGTGTAATCACGAACCCTTCGTGAATTGAAAACGACTTCTTCAGCAACGGAATTGATAAAAATTACTCTTATCCATACTCATATTACGTCTGTCTGGCCGTCTGTTAAGTAACTCCTTACATTTAAACCGCAGAACCGATTTAAATGCCTAAAAAATTTAAAATTTAAGTCCCGAAAAAGGAAATAGGATAGTTTTTATACTTACGAAAATCATCTTATATAGGTAATTTAACTTATTGTAAAAAATAAATAAACAGATTGGATAATAAATAAGCTAAGATAGTGTACAAATATATGCTTTAGGTACCAACGCCAGTTCTCAGTACGCTTTATACAAACAAAATACCGTTTAGAAATTCAAAATGCGCTGTAGTTACGACTGTCCAACTTTAAGCGATGTATTGTGCATACAAATTTGAGTGCCTAAGTGAGATTTCTGTTAATATTGACTAGTTTTTACACGATTTCTAAACTTGTTGATGACCGTTTATAAAAAAAACATACTCGGTTTCTAGCACCTTACAACAATCTAAACCAAAAATGTAGATATAATAGATATTATTTAATTATAACACCAATACAACCAATACCTCAGCCTCAGTCTGCCCGTTACCATGAATTATGTAAGGACCCGAAAATTCGGCATGAATTAATATAATTATACCTACCGCGATAAATCCCAATAGAGTAAATAAAACAAAAAAAAAAAAACCAACCTCAAAATAAAATTTATCAAAAACTGAAAAGAAAAAGAACAAAGTCCAGTAGGTAATATTTAACAATCGGGACCCATTATTACGAAGTCGGATTTTTAATGGGTCCCGACTGTTAAAATACTACTACTGAGCTTGATTTTTTACACATAGACTCCATCCGCGCAATTTTCGAAATCATAAGCCATACACTGCAGTTTATTGCAGGTTGGCGTTAAATCATCAATAGGTAAACAGTGTCACCGATTGGCTGTGCTGTTCTGAGTACTATCTAGAGTACCTAGGTACCTAACCTAAGTACTCAAGATAGCCCTCAACAAGCCCTTGCACCACTCGTTAGATAAAGTGGTAACAACGCAAGTTTAATTGCAAAAGTCACCTAGATTGTAACGTAGGCAGATGGAGTTATAGTATTAATTGTGGACTGTCATAGTCAACTATTACTGATATTCGACAGTCTTGGTGGCTGTAGCATTTTTTACGGTATCTCTTCTTAAAGTTATTTGATTCAGGGATCGGTTAGCAAAATACTAAGCTTTAAAGTTTTAATTCTTATTTGAGTCAATTCATCTTAGAGATCCTCGAATACTTCTCCTCAACTTTCTCTGTGCGATCCTCTGTGTGTCTAACTCTTCTCAAGAGGGTGTTATAGTCCACTTTAAAATTTACTGCCCCAATATTTTGTCATAAATCAACTGAAATAAAAATCGATATACTTAGCGTATCAAACATCTATCATCTTTAACGCAATTATCGTTGTTTAGCTCTAAACTAGATGGCACTATGTCATAATATCCGAATATATTTGACTTACCAATGCAGTGGGCATTGCATATTTATAGCTGCAAGAACCCCAAAAATGCAAACAAGCATGCGATCTTTCAAAACATTGGTTCTCATATTTACGTAGTACTAATCTAAAATCTAATAATCCGTAGATTCCGATCGCTCACGCACACTATTGGGAATGTAACGGATTTCAGACAGAACATCAATGGAAATGATATTTTACGGTATCGTATGAAGTAAATATTGGCGTGACCTGGTTTCTTTATTGAGCGAGGGTCCTTTTATAAACCAGAAAATGTAATTTGTCATGGGATTGAGGTACTTTGTACCTGCCTAATGCTATATGTACATGTCCTCAGTATAACTGTCTGTGTGTTTTAGTGAATAATTGTATAGTTGTTTTATCTTCACGGAATATCTTTATTGGGATTTATGTAAAAACTACCTCATTCCCGCGACTTCGTCTGCTTAGAATTATTAATTTTATCACATCTGCTTTTGCATTAATCTGCTTATTTATTTCTCTTTCCTCTTTTAAAAAATTATCGTTTCCGCATTCAAACTTCCACCTTTATCGCCCTTTTATTTTGATTTCCGGGACAAACCATCTAATGTAACCTGGGCCTCAAACTATCTCCATAGCAAATTTCATCTAAATCGGTTCAGCGGTTAGAGCGTGAAGAAGTAGCAAACAGATATACTTTCGGATTTAAAATGTTATAGTATGGACTAGCGTAGGATGTAGCCTTGTTTAACTAATAAAGTAATAACGCCGAGATATCGATCTGTTTGCCGATCACGTGGATACGGTCAGTTATTTTTTTAAACCTTTTTTTGACCCTGATGTTGGCATAGATTTATGACACATTGTTTTTGCTTTCTTTGAAGTTTAGAAGGTAGGGTACCCTATATACACCTATATAGGATGTATACAGGCTCTTTACTTACCATGCCTTCCGGGACTTTTTGTACACCTATAAAAGAAACAATCTCACGTAATATATCAAAGGCAGTGTATTCAATTAAAGCTTTCTTTCGGTTTGATTTATTTTGTCATCTTGAAAACTTATGGCCGTGTTTCTCTACAAATTAACACAAAACAATATTTTACTATACGTATAAATCTTCCTCTTGAATCACTATATTTATGGATAGCGTATTAAAATCCGTTGAGTAGTTTGAAAGTAAAAGAACAGTACGATAGTTGGCAGTGTTCAAACTTCAAAGGGTGTTTTATATACCCCATAAAAACAGATCAAGGGTACAATATGCCCTTAATGCTCGCCCCTTTTGTATTGTCAACCTTGATTAATGGAAGTGATATTTTCCTACCACAACTTCCTTTTCTGATTAATTTTATTGCGTGTTTCAAGATGGTTGAATCGTTTCTCTTGAAGCTTGTTTCCGCATTTGTTTGTGTGGTATCTATCATAGCACAACATTGGACAAGATTTACGCTGACTGCGGGTTCATTTCTAAAGAAAAAGGCTTCAAATTTTCATTTTGGTCAAGGCTCATAGTTTGTTGTGTCTACTTCAAATTGACACAATCACTTTCGAAATAGGCTTCAATTTTCAATACATCTAAGGCAAACCTTTTTGCTTCTAACAACAAGTTTTATGTTTTATAATCATTGGGAGTTAAACATTAAAATTAGGCGACAAGTTTCTAAAAATATATTTCCGAAGTCATTCTCACGGTAGTCAATACTTACTTTCTTCGTCGGCTCAATGATCCGAAGTGGATTTTGGCCTCCAACATCAAAGCGCGCCATTTATTCTTGTACTGGGAGTAAATAAAAAAAGAATACAAATCAATCTTCTTAATACACATATTTTGGAAGGTTTCCTTTCATAGTGATTCACATATGTGGATAGTAATGTATAACTAATGTTAAGTTTCCGGATCCTTAGGATAGTCCTTTTAGAATTTACGCACAACATCCCATTTTTCAGATTCCCCTTGCGAAATCTCCTATCTCAACCTTCCACCATTCATATTCAAATGCGGTGGAAGACGCAGACGGAAGTATTAGTCTTGTAAAAAGATTTCTAACCTAACATTCAATCAGTTCTAAATTTCATATATCAAAAGCTTAGTTACTTAATTTTTTGCTCAATAGTTATTTAATTTTACAAGGTCACAAAATCAAGTCCAACTAGGTTAAAATGTACACTTCCGAATTGGCGTTAAAATTGCGGCAGTTATTCACAGCATGTTACCGAATTCTTTGCATACTCTCCTGCCAAAATGATCTGGCACATTGCCACGCCCGGTTACTTTTATGGTCCTTTTGGCCCTGACTTGACCGGTATACCTACTTATGTAATTGGTCCTGACTATCTATCAATGCACAGTCAAAACCTTAGTGTTCCTTTATGTATTTGTGTGTGTGTTCCTGTATCTCTTTTTAGCGGCATCCGCTAAGAAAAACAAAGGTAAATAAAACAATTGGCAAACAAGCCAATAGTGTTTCTTAATTTCAAGACCAAATTTCTTACACAAATATTATCGCATATTCGTAATATTTCCTGATATATAAGGCTATAATGGTAGAATAGAAAATGACACTCGACCTCATTAGATTTGAATCTACCCTACAGTCAAACAGCAACAGCTGTAATCACAATCTAGTTAATTACAGGTTTGACGCTAGGCGACTTTCAATTCGCGTTGGCGAATATGTCTATTAATGTATTTTTAACAGACTTATATTATTTTACTGCCTCGTTGGTCTTCTGGTCGTAAGTGCGACTAGCGATTTCGATTCCCAAGTCGAGCAGTGTTATTGGGTTTTTTATGAAATTCTCAGTAGCAGCTCGAAATCCGTGCCCTGTTGATGGAAATTGGCTACCCCCCTATTATATGGGATCTAAAACATACCGGCGATATGTGGGTGTCATTATTACACCTTGGTCTACTGTTCGGGGACAGGCGTGATGGTATGTTATATTATTCTGGAAGAAATTGAAAATTACAGAAAATTTTGAGGAACAACAATTATCTACCGATATTTTTCTATAATAGTAGTTTTTATTTTTGAAGAGAGAATAAAAAAATTCGAATGTTATGTACCTAACTACCTACATTGGAAAATATTTATTCTCTCTTGAAAAAAATAAATAAACGTTAACTTAAAAATGTTATACGTTTCGAAAAATCATTTGGTGGAACGAGAATTTTAATTAATACAATACAAAATGTGCCTAGAAAATAAATGGTATTTTATAATTTAAGTTGTGCTAACCTGTTTCTTTGCAATCAGGTTTTAGGTTTAATTATTGTTTATCAATGTTTAGCTCTACAGTATTATTTATTATTCAATTTCACAGTAAATTCGATCGTCTGGAAAGTAATCGGTAGCCCTGATATTATTATTTTATTATATATTTTTTCTATCGTGCATATGTGAAAACCCAAATTTTTACATTGTTAGACTCACTTATCAAAATACTTGAACCTTAAAGGATGCTATAATTCTCTGAGTTTGATTCGGCATTTCTTCTCGTAGATCGTCATAAAATGCAGACGCCATCAACAATCCAAAAGAAATGTCATATTATATGATTTGCAAAAGTGTCTTCAAAAGTGAAAAAGTTTTTACAGGGTCGGTAATGCGAGTGACAACTCTGGTGTTGCGGTTTGGTTTACCAGTTTTGTGATTTAAAATAAAATCTACAAAAAAAAATGCATTGCGCAAAGACAATTGTCTAAATATTAAAAGACTGGCTGATTGAATTTAATTTTTCCTAATTCCAGACACTAAAAATGCACACAAGTCATTCAAAGATCAATCCTGTATTTAGTGATTCTCGACTTGTAATTGGTCTAATTGTCTGGATTGTGACCTAAGGACCTTTTGAGCGACATAATATGTCATCGATTTAACGGTGACGGGCATTATTAAATATCTCAACAATTTGGAGCAAATTCCTCGTCTACATGACTAAGATTATTATTGTACCCATAAAAATTTGAACGGAATAAAAACCTTAATTCTCTGTATACCTGAGGATTATGACGCTTCAAGTTTGTTAGCCTTTAGTTGAGCTGTTGATAGCCCAGTTGGTGTGAAGTCACGAGTCTTGAAATTTTAGGCAGCCACTATCTTTTGTACGCTAAAAGAATAGTTTTGAGGAAACCTGAAACATTTTCGCGTGGTGAACCTATAGCCTAATCCCTCTAAAATGAGATGAGACCAGTGGGAGAGTAAATTGATGATTATAAAGTCGTATTAGGAGTTGAGCTTGTTAATAAAGTACTAGATTTTTCCCCCGTCTTTGTCTGCGTAGAAATTTCAATCCCCTTGTTCTTCTTAACGATTTCCGGGATAAAGGCTACGTTAAAAAGTTTTGCAGTTAAAGCGTAGAAGAGGTAATAGATACACTTTCGCATTTATAATACATTTAGTATGGATTGTAAAGCGTGACTGCGTGACGTCATAGTTTCACGTGCGGGCGTTTTTTCTACACACCCATGTGGCGATGTGTAAGATTAAACAATTAAGTTTTTTTTTTGGATGTATGGGCCATTGCCTTTGGCTTAATTTTCCAGTTATCGTATGCCGCGAGATTGTGGTCGTGATGACGTAATCGTATTTTTAGAACGTTTCGAGTTCAAGTTCAAATATCGAATAGGCTTTCATAGACAAGTATATAGAGGTCAATGCTTTTCGAGTCGCCTTCCAAATAGTTTGTAACTCTTAGATCTATTATAGATTCTATCAAGTCTATAATTCGCATAAGTGTGAGAAATTTGTCTTTTTTATAGATATGTATTAAGATGTGGAATAATGACATGAAATATGTAGATGAATGAGACGAAAGCTTGAGTTTATTATTGAAAATTATTTTCATCAATATTTTATTTCAATGGGTCATTCGTCCACTAGTCGTAGCCGCGGCTGCCGACTGTTTAGTTCAGGATTCCTAGGTCAACCAATGCCATAGTTAAAATTTGTGTTCTAATATACCTATTCGTTTCGGGAGTATTAAATGGATTAATACATCTCTTCAAATCGAATCAAATCATTTATTTCAATTAGACCAATACAGTCGCTTCTGAATTGTCAAATATAATTGAATTTAGTTGCACGGTTCCAAAAAGTAGGTCTTATGGAGAAGAACCGGCAAGAAACTCCATAGATACTCGTTTTTTAATTAAATACAAAATTGTTGGTTTTGTTTTACAAAGATTTCTGTATGTAATATCAATATGAGACTGGTGCAGTTCGATCTCTGCCTAACCCTTATAGAATAATGCGGGCGTGATAGTATTCAAATTATTTCCTCATATAATTAAGCTCCACAAATCCTATCTGGTTTGCAATCAATATTTTTTTGTATGTAAATATATTATTATTCAGGTCAGCTTTGAACGAAGAAATATTTAGCCCGTTCATCATTCGCTCAGTAGCTCATTACGTAATTACAAAACGTATTTTTAGTCTGTGGTTTGTGTTCAATATCCGTCAGTTTGTAAATCGTCTACGTACTTTGCCAACATAACAAACTTTAATACCAGAATGGACAGTTTTTAACTGTAATTAATAATTAAAGTTATATTTTTTTTGCCCATACATTAAAGTTATATTCTAAAGCGTGATTTTTAATCAAGAGGTCTGCTCGTGATTATGGATTCTGTATAAGATACGAAACGACCGAATGGAATAATAATAATAAATATATTAGGTCATGATACAGTGCCATCTAGTTCCGAATTAAGCAACGAGGCTTGTGTTACGGATACTAAAAGATTGATATAGGTACTTCATAGGTATATACTTTGGGTTTTTATTTGGAAATACATACATATTGTATATAAGTACATCCATGACTCGTATACAGATGGTGATGCTCATCACACAAACATTTGTAGATTCAAATCCGGGACCCATAGCACAGAAGGCACCGTTAACTACCGCTGGTTTAATCGCGTCGTCATAATTATTTATCGCGTATATCAATAATATTAATTTATGGTGAAAAATTCGTAAAAATTATTCGTTTATTACATACATTTATGTACTTTTGAATGGGGAGAAGCTACGCTTAACAGTGGGAATGAATTTAATGTAATATGCCTCTATATTATATTGTAAAAATATTCTATGTACATTTACTACTCAAATTTAGACAAGGGCTGTACAATTTGAGTGCACCATCTTTAAATATAATCTCTGCTTTCTATGTGCCAAGACAAGGCACAATAATCATAAACTGTGATGATAGAACCTATTATACCCTTCAGATAATTTCCACTTGAATGAGAATGGAATAAAAAGGTCTATAACACCTTCTAAGGCTTCTCAGAACGTGGAGAGGCATTATACTTTTTCTATTTTTGTCACAGAGGCTTATCCACGGCGGTTTATTGAGGCATTTACTGCTTAGAGCTACTATTGTCATACCGGTACGCGTGACGTCATTTGTGCGTACCTGTCAATAATTGCTCGATATTTTTTTAGCATACAAAGTTATACAATTTAACAAGCCATTGTAAATGCGATATAAGCCAGGATTATAATATTTGATATTTATTATTTAAGCCCGACGTTTCGGGTCATTTATAGCAACCATGGTCACAGACAGACTAAATGTTTGGAGTTTTGGTGTCAGGATTACTAACAACAACCCAACATTGTATGGGTGTGGAAACCTGAATGATTGAGAGATTTTTTCGATGATTTTCTCGATGGCCAACTAAAGTTTGCGAACTCGCTGGTTGGCGTGGTGGACTATAAGTCTATTCCTTCTCAAATGAGAGGCGTGCCCAGCAGTGAGAAAATAATGGGTTGATGATGATGATAAACAACCGAAAATGGAGCGTATTGCTAGCACATTGCGACCTCACCATAATAAATGAAGCAGTGCTGGTATTCTGCTTGGATTGGACCTTGATGCTATGAGCAATTTCATGGGCATAGACGACTAGTCGACCATAAATAATCGTGACATCGTAATACGTATAATTATTCAGATAAATAAGAAATTATATTGTTACGATGCGATGTAATAATTACACCTACATAGTTATTAGAATAAAATTGTAGAAGTATAATTTTATAGGCAATGTTCTTGTCTGGAAACACAAAAATTACAAAGTATGTTCTGTCTGTGATTTGGTCTGCGTAGAATCAGAAATTGTATCCAGTATGCCTTTTTATGAACTTGCCTTTTTATTACTAACCTCTTTTAATAAAATATCGATGCTGAAAACAAACTTTCACTTCACTTTTTAAGGGGTGATTTCCGTGTCTGTCCCCGGGACTATCTCTTTAGCGATTTAGACTTGTTTAAATTGGTTCAGCGGTTAAAGCGTGAGTTAACAGACAGATAGACACTTCTCTTACTTTGGCGATTTTTGTTGCATATTCTTTGATTTATAATCATCAGCCCATCCTTTCCTTGGGCTGAAATCATCTCTATAACAAAATGTAATACAAGCTTTTACTTTTATCTGTATGATACTAATACCCTGTATAATTTCATAAAGGGTTTTACGATGTTAGTTCAACATAATCGATCCGTACTCATTAGAAGAATTGATCGAGTAATAAACACGCCATGTGTGCATAGGAATTACGTGGCTGGTTGGGTCGAAGCGTTCACTTCACTTCAGTAGATAACTTGTTTGAAAAAGTTTATTTGAACATCAGTTGAGGTATTTTAAACTCTAATTGGAGGTATAAAGGCTCCCTTTCGTGGCAATGTTTCTAGAAGTAGGTATTTCCAAAAAATATCCATGTAGTGTAGGTATCAACGATCTAGTACTCTTTTGTCTCGTTTAGATGTCTAGATGGCGCTGTGTAAAGAAAATGTTCAGATTTATTGTGACGTCTTAACTCCATAGAGTTTGTACCCCCAATAGGTTCGGCAGAAATGACTTATGGTCTGACACTGACAAGTCAACAACAGTTCCCTGGTATCATATAGGTACCTATTTGTAGGGTAGTTTAATATTATTAACCGTGCCCAAATTACAGCTCCAAAAACCCAATAACACCGCTCGACCGTGGAAACGAAACTCAGGACCTCACAAAACGTGTACAGACCTCCCAATCCGCTTAAAGGAGCCTTGGAATTTAAATTCCTGATGTTGAATGTCTCCGTCTAAAAAACCTTGTTCTAGACAAGGTACAAGTTATTTAAATACTATCTAGAACCAGTTTTCAACGACTAATGAGGCCAGGTTTGACCTGCGACCTTCACCAAGTCACCCACTCAATGCTTTTGGAACCTTATTATTAGAGCTGTCTAAGTTGAGTTTGCTTTGACAGTTTTGAAGTCTGGGACTCCGCCTAGCACACGCGGGTATATCATGACCGTTTGGTTGTTTTTTTAATACCAAGAAGATGGTATAGAAGCTTAAGTCCCGCCTGATGGTAAGCGGTTACCGTAGCCTATAGGCGTTTGCTATACCAGATGTGTCGCTAGCGAGTTTCCGAACCTGTAAAAACTTTTCTGAAGAACTCCATGCTGTAGTAGTCGTTGGGGAAAATCTCGGCAGGTACTTCGTTCCACATCCACCTAGATGCTATATATATTTGTCGGAGAAACATTATTTCTGTTGACATCGTCATTAGTGGTTAAGAATTTCGTGGGCATCATCAGGGTTAATTACAAGCACAAACATAATGATCATGGTTTTGCACTACATATTATTTTAATTCGGATTAAATAACAATTTATCACTTCACAATAATATCGAGAGAAAATGCACAGTTAAGACCGAGCAGCGAGTTCAGGGCACCGGTCTTACTTTTACCAACAATTAATACTCTTTCAGTCTCTCAGACTCTCAATCTCAATGATCCAACTCGATCAGTCGCTATTTCTCAATAATGTCCAATACTGTCCGCGTCCCTCCAAAAGTAAAGATGGCGCCTCGACCACGCTCAAGCTAAATGCTCTGCTCTGATTGGTCTATAACTGATAACAATATTTTTTACTTTTTATTAGACTAAGGAGGTTTTAAGCTATGGAAAAATGTAATAAATCATTATTTGCGTTATTCTTGCAAACAATAATCAAACCGACTTATAGCTTCCTCCGACACGGCCGTCCTGACATACCACACGCCCTCGTGTGATGTTGAAGGTTGCGCATCGTCCTTAACTGCAAAAAAGATATTGTTATCGTTCGGCCACTCCTGACCAAAGGAATTATTATTTTATCTCCTGCACACCGATGATCAGATATTATCTTAAATTAGCTATACGCCTTTTGCTATCGAATCTGACTCCTTATAGCCCAGACGCTACACACGAAATCAAGTTCATAGTATCGAAACAGCCACCTCGCCGTTATACACGTTACACATTTTAGATAATTGGCCACCTCGCCTTTTATCCAACAGATTTTAGGTACTTTTCAATGGCCACCTCGCCTTGCTACGGCCACCTCGCCTTGCTATGGCCACCTCGCCTTGCTATGGCCACCTCGCCTTGCTATGGCCACCTCGCCCTACTACGGCCACCTCGCCTTACTACGACTACCTCACCTTGCTATGGCTACCTCATCTTGCTATGGCCACCTCGCCTTACTACGGCCACCTTACCATGCTATGGCTACCTCATCTTGTTATGGCCACCTTGCCTTGTATCCGCCGCCTCGCCTCTCACAAAGACTACCTAAACATTAACAACCACCATGCTCCTAGGGTATCTTATAGGCATGAGATATACCATGCAACATTATCTTGCAACGTACCCGGGTTCAAAGGTATGGGTATGGCCGTATACCCAGTACCTAGGTACTAATATGTGTCCTCCACACCGTATCCGGTGACGGCGACTACTAAATGATCAGTTGGTCATTGTGATGGGCTCTGATGTGACTTGCAAAGCGATACTTCACCACATTAGTGTAGACGGTATGATGCCATTCCGTACTCTTCATTCCGTCCTCCCAACCATCAGTAGATATGTTACAGGCCGCGAGATTGCGTTTCAACACGTATTTGTAACGCAGATATTGAACTCTTTGTTTGCGCTTTCCGCATGAGAGTTCGGAGTAGAAGAAAGACTTTGGCAATCTACTATCATCCATGTGTACGACGTGTCCACTCCAGCGGACTCCAGTGTTTTGTACTTACTAAAACCCTATATCAAAATACCTACAGGTTTTCCAAACCTGGCCTTAGCGGTCATCATCATCATCATCACCTTTAGCGGTCGCCTTTTAGAAACTCGATTACTTTATACACAGACAAATAACAACACAACAATCAAAATAACAAAAACAATACAGAAACACGATAACAGTTAAATCCCGCCAAAAATTCAATCTGACTTCATAAAATATTCACAGGCAAATAAACTGACGTAAAAAAAAGTTAACATTGAAATTAATAATATTACTATTGTCGACCAATTCCAATATTTTAAAATAGGTACTCTAAAATGACCTCTATCTTTATTAAAAGTAAATAACTCTTTTTAGTAATTCAAAATGAAATACTCTTTAACATCATTACACAATTAACTTCTTAATTCCGATATGTATAAGGAACAGATTTGTATCACCGAATTATTTGTTAGAAAATGCCTAAAATATTACACGTACGCGTGTCGGGAATCGCCGTAAGTATTCGGGTAACTTCGTACTCTCCGCGAGCGCGAGCATTATGAATGACCGCGCCGCCGTACTGGATATGACGAGAGACCCGCGTAGGTCCGTACCGTCATACGATTTAGTTCGGCGTTTTACTCGATAATACAATAAAATTTTACTAATCGGGTACGGCCGGGTTTCTGCTATACATACCCAGTCTGCGTACTGGTAAGCTCACATTGGGTATTTATACCTGTACCAGTATATCACACACGCAGAAACTCCGATATCATAACATTTTTAAACAAATTACAACAACAGTACAACAGCAGCAACATACAACAACAGTACAACGATTTTGCCATCATCGTTATCCGTTTGATTCCGTTCGTATTTTTTTATTTAAACGTTATCACTTACTGAAAACGAAGTAACTTTTGAATAAGTACTAGAATTAATTTACTTTCCTGTATACCACGATCCGCAAAAGCAGAAGTCCACCGTTACCAACCAGCGTCAGTATTTACATCACCAAGTTTTTCTCGATATTCTGTTTATCTACAATGCCTTATTATTGCGACTGCACCTCGCTTCCAGATGTATTCGAATTTCGAACCACGACTAACAAAGGCCGATCTGCTTTGTGTCCGTATGTATGAAAAATCTGAAAATAAATTGAAAAACGACAGAAAGCGGAGGTAGTTATCCCACTTCTGATGTCGGAGAAACATTATTTCTGTTGACATCGTCATTAGTGGTTAAGAATTTCGTGGGCATCATCAGGGTTAATTACAAGCACAAACATAATGATCATGGTTTTGCACTACATATTATTTTAATTCGGATTAAATAACAATTTATCACTTCACAATAATATCGAGAGAAAATGCACAGTTAAGACCGAGCAGCGAGTTCAGGGCACCGGTCTTACTTTTACCAACAATTAATACTCTTTCAGTCTCTCAGACTCTCAATCTCAATGATCCAACTCGATCAGTCGCTATTTCTCAATAATGTCCAATACTGTCCGCGTCCCTCCAAAAGTAAAGATGGCGCCTCGACCACGCTCAAGCTAAATGCTCTGCTCTGATTGGTCTATAACTGATAACAATATTTTTTACTTTTTATTAGACTAAGGAGGTTTTAAGCTATGGAAAAATGTAATAAATCATTATTTGCGTTATTCTTGCAAACAATAATCAAACCGACTTATAGCTTCCTCCGACATATTTATATAAATAAATATTTCCGGACACTTATGACACAGCGCCATCTAGCTCCGTGGTAAGCAACGAGGCTTGTGTTACGGATACTAGATGGTTGATATACTACATATATACTTTTTTTTTTGTAAATACATGGATATACTATGTATAATATGTATATATTATACATAGTATATCCATGACTCGGAAACAAATGTTGATGCCCATCACACAAACATTTGTCCCTACCGGGATTAGAACCCGGGACCCATAGCACAGCAGGCAGCGTTAATTACCGCTGAGCTAAACGGGTCGTCAAATAGATATGGTTGATTATCATCATTAGCCTATATTCGTCCACTGCTGGACGTCGGCCTTCCCTAGTGATAGCCACAGAGCTCGATTTTATCTATGGTAACGTTATATAACCTACGTGATATCGATGTGTGACAGTAAAATCTTTTAAAAAAATATTTAATTAGGTATGTTTCGTATTGTTCCTGGACATTATGACACAGCGCCATCTAGTTCCGAGCTAAGCAACGAGACTTGTGTTACGGATACTAGTCCGTTGATATACTACATAATTATATACTTTCTTATTGTAAATACATACATATTATACATAGCTACATCCATGACTCGGAAACAAATGTTGATGCTCATCACACAGACATTTGTCACTACCGGGATTCGAACCCGGGACCCATAGCACAGCAGGCAGCGTTAACTAACGCTGGACTAATTGGGTTGTCATCATTGTATTTTTGGAAGTATTTTAAGTAATATACTTACCTAAATAGATAGTTTTGTCAAGCTGTTATTATTTCCCGCTAAATTAAACGCCAGACGTTATTTCAAAATTGATTGTATTTTTTATTTAAATCTGAATATAAATTGCTCAGTAGCAAAAGTCGTTGAAAATGAATAGAAAAAAAAACACATTAGTATTCAACATTGATAACATTCCTGTCAAAATAACACTCTCCAACTACTTGGTTTGTTTTGGTTTTAAATGTCAAATTTAACGTCTATCACGTTGTGATAAGGTTTATTTTCAAAATTTACAACTTCAGTTTTTCAAGTCACAAGTTATAAGTATGTGTAAGTTTCGAAATTATAGTTTATTACCTTGTAATAGAGTTTATTTTCCAAACTTAGACCTTCAGTTGCTGTCATGAATTTGTGTTTGAACACTTGTTGTGAACTTTACTACCGTGTAATAAGGTTTATTTTCGGTATATAATGTGGTTTATTGGTTGTGGTTTCTAGTGTGGTAGGTACTATTTGTCATAAAAGAAATTATATTCCGTGCAGGCACAGATTGGTATAGTGCTTTTTGTAATTAATCATTTATCGTCATTGGACATCGATGGCGTTAAATATCGATTTTTATAGTTATTCTTGATGTTCCATTCGACAAAACCCTAGGTCAATTGAGAGAAAACTACCTTTTTACGGATTTTTTCGCGGTATATTGATATTATTTTATCCCAAGGTCTGCGTACTACATGTACGCGAATATTATAAAAATTTGGACAATTTTGTAAATTTTAATTGTTTTAAAACTAGAGTTGCCATCTTTCAATTGTCAAATTTAAGTTTTTGAACTTTTGTTTTTAAAACAGGATGACGCGTAATAGCAGTGTCATAAATTATAACAATTGTGCCTAGTTATTTTACTGTTAATGTTTCTTTATTTAAACGATTAAAATGGAATAAATTTACTTAATTTAATTATCAACAAAAAAAAATAGGTAACTGAAGTCCTGTATATTTCATATTAGGTTTCCAATTATTTATACTATCAAGTTTGACTATTTACTGCGATAACTACACATATACCTACTTACCTACCTAATTAATTTATTATATTATTAACTAGCCTCGGTGTATTGAAGCATAGTTCTTGGAAAATTCTAAGTTGCCAAGCTGCAGGTTTTATGATAATAAGCTGGTTTTGACGACCCAATTAGTCCAGCGGTAGTTAATATGATAACACTGCCTTCTGTGCTATGGGTCCCGGGTTCGAATTCCGGTAGGGACAAATGTTTGTGTGATGAGCATGAACATTTGTATCAGAGATGTATAATATGTATGTATTTACAAAAAAAAATTATATATGTAGTATATCAACCAACTA
Source organism: Craniophora ligustri (assembly GCA_905163465.1). NCBI lineage: Eukaryota > Metazoa > Arthropoda > Insecta > Lepidoptera > Noctuidae > Craniophora > Craniophora ligustri. The sequence goes on from LR990981.1 coordinate 8,384,794, forward strand.
GTATCCGTAACACAAGCCTCGTTGCTTAGCACGGAACTAGATGTCGCTGTGTGTCATAATGTCCAGGAATATTATTATTATGTTTTTAAAGTAAAAATTCTCAGGTAAACCTGGATATCTGTTAAAGCCGCACGGGTATAAACCAAGTGTGACCTTAAGTTTGAGTTGGTTGGTTATGTTGTGTTGTGAAGCAATTGTTGTCTGACTCTAGTTGTAAGAACTTTCGGACTATTCGACAAGTGTTTAAAATAGATGCCTTTTGCCTTTATATTATTATTATTATTATATTTGTGGCGCTGTATTCAATAATAATAAACTCTCACCCTATTACATGGGACCTAAAACATCCATTGGTGTACATTAGTATACCTCTGCCTAACTCTTCGGGGACGATGATGATATTTAATAATCATACATTTTGAATAGTAGTTTGTTTTAACCGACTTCAATAAAGGAGGAGGTTATCAATTAGACTGTGTTTTTTATGTTTCTTACCTCATAACTTTCGATTGGGTGGACTGATTTTGATGATTCTTTTTATATGAAAGTTGGTGTATCCCGTGTGGTCCCATAAAATGGTGAGGATCTGATGAGTGGATCCTTGGGATATCGATTTTTTTTTTCAATGTACAGTTAGGCTAGTACATTAATCACCCTGTTTGGTGATTAATCAGTTGTCACATGCTTTTAATCAAATTCTAATTCAACAAAGTACCAAAAGAAATTTTAACCTTTCCATTTTACATTACATGGTCGTGTAGTTTATTGAAAGCATGATGGATAGTTTGTGGCAATAACATTTCTGACATGACATTAACTAGCAGTATTTAATACCCTCATTGAAGACGGCTTTCAGTGGGTAGGTAAATAAAAATCGAGAGTATTAACCATCTACGAATAGTATATGTAATACAAGTAGAGGATTCGATCTCGGTTGATTTTTCTAATCCCGGGATTTCGGGATTATCCAAAGTTAATCTCGGGATTCCGGGATAATCCCGGGATTGTATTTGTATTGGAAAGAGGTAACAAAAAGACAGTAAAAAATATTAAAATCATTTTTTTATGTATCTTTTAGATTTGTGAGGACATACAATGTTTAAATTTTAAATCTTCAAAAAAACGGTAATACATAATTACACTTTCTTCTTATAAAATAAACAAACTAAGCAATTCTCTAAATAATTTATGAAACTAACAATAACCTTAAAAAAAACAACTTCTTTATTCTTATTTAGATTAAACTACCATGTAAAAGCACTATATGCTAGAGAGATCAAGGTTTATAGGTATATTTTTAATAATTTCATTGATTATCACCAATTAACAAAAAAATATCAATACTTACACGACTTGAAGCGGGAATTAACGTAATGGCGTTTCGGTTCACGTACATTTTTATTGTCTTATTTAAAAAATGTGTCAATCCTGAAAATCCCGGGATTTATTAAATTTGATCCCGAAAATTTCGGGACTAGGATATGACCGAATGATCGAATCCTCTAAATACAAGCCTCGTTGCTTAGCTCGGAACTATATGACGCTGTGTAATCATATATTATTTATATGTATTACTATAATGCTACCCGTGCAAAGTGGGTCACAGTTTACATTATAATATAAAACTAACATATTTTCATTAAATTATGGTACTACATATTTAGATTCTAATATCACTATACGAGAGCAAAATATTTGTTTTACCATTTACAACATTAGTCCTTTGGTATACGACTCAAATTCCTGTCGCTCCCTAGATTTCTAAAATTATCAAATCCTGTTATCGTTACATATTAGTACTGTATTGTCTAACTAAAAATGGTTCGATAACTAACCGACATTCGCTCGACCGGACGTACTTTTTAATTTTTTTTATGGTGATAAGGCCGCAAACGAGCAGGCGGCTCACCTGATGGTAAGTGATGACCGCCGCCCATGGACATTTGCAACACCAGAGGCTTGCAAATGCGTTGCCAAACACCTTAGAAACCGTTCAGGTTTCTTAAAATAGGGAGTTAACTGAACTGACAGCAAACGGAATGCCCATGCTGTCAGAATAGTCACTCCCCCAATGAGCTCTGGTAACCTTACTCACTTGCAGAAAGACAACTATTGTTGATTCACTGCGATCTTCTGTAAGGCGGAGGTACTTCCCCAGTCGGGCAGCTCAATTTGATCGAGAAATCTCGCTAGGGCATAGCAACCTCCTACAAAATGATGCTATACTATAACGATCAAGGATGCTGGTTTTTAGCTGAACTGAACTCATACACGATTTACATTGTGTTATAAACTAATAAATAATCATAAATCACCATCTAGTTCAGAGCTAAGCAACGACGCTTGGGTTACGAGTACCTAGTACCTACTAGGCTTTTTTTCGTATTTTTGTTTTGTATTTTTTTTAGTATAAGGTGGAAGCTCCACTCTAACCCGCAAAATTCAAATTTTCGTACGTTTTTTGCAATTTGCCGGTCATTGTCAGGCTGTACATTGAATAAAATATGATTCGCGCCTTTTATAGGAATTATAATCATTTAAATCAATAAAACAGCCCTCAAAGTGCATATAACTGTAATGATTGTCTATTTCATGAAAAAGTAATTCAATCCAATTGTATGCAATGTGAGGGTTGTATGGCATCACAGTTAAATACGTTCTTCAAAGTCTAGTTCAGCATTGCTTAAAAAACTATGTAGTTATATTATGTAAGTCTCTGGCGTTTTCCCAACACGTGGCAAGTCCAATACAGTAAACAGGTTCGCTACTTAGTTGTAGGAATAAGGGGGATATTCATGCCAAGTTGACTCAGTGTTTAGAATATTTTTTAGGAGTATCAAAGGCAGCCTAAATTCTTGGAACGTATAAGAGCCAAAATTCATTCGTAAAAATAAAGTGGAGAGAAGTCACATTCCTCTTAAGGTGTCAGTATTCTTAACGGATTATAGTTGCAAAAACGGGGAAAAATTTCCCCACTCTTTCTCATCCTGTCTCTCTTATGTGAAAGATGAAGATGCGGGATTCAGGTAGGTATGTTATAGAATTTAAATATGCTGTTACTTGTCAGTCTAGAACTCGTTGAGACTACTTCGAATAAGACCATAAAAGTCCTGATTCTTTGCAACGTTATTCAAAAGAACTGCGCATGATTAAATACATGATTTCAATAAGCGCCAAATTGGTTCCTGTAATTTGAACAAATCTCTCAGCTTTTACAATCTCAGTTTTATTCATAAACTCGTCATGTCATATTGCGTGTTGAAATTGTATATAATGGAGGCGGACAAACAGCGTGTAATCATATACAGTATACGTCAAAAGTAATGGATCTAAACAATATTAAAAGGGTTATTTATGATGGTAGGTTTACTGTTGAATCGAATCTAATAGAAATACGTTTTGGTGTACGTAATTAAGGACTCTGCAAATACATTAGAAATCTTTGTTTATTTATTGTTGATCATTATAAAGTCTATAATATTCCAAAAACTTGAGCAATCCAGTTATTTACGAAGTAGGAAATAAAAATAGAATACAAATAGAACTGCTACTATTTAACAATGCAACACATGTAGATAAAAAACTTTCTTTAAATAGATAGGCAATAAAAGTGATATGTTTGTATATTTTTTATTGTTTGTTCAATCGTAAACTTTTGTACAATGACACGTGCCTCTGAATCTTTAGTTTATAAGGCGTTTTTCTTAGATGTATAGTGATTTCATGTGTTTAGTATTAATTAAATATGCCTTGTGATAGGACTCGTCGTGCCAACGATGCTCGGACAAGTAGCAAACATATTGTTAACGCTAGATGATCGACTGATTTCGATGTAAGTGACTGTTGGTTGCGATTTTGTAAATAGTCCATGCTGCTATAGTTAGTTGATCAAACTTAAAAGTATAGACACAGCTTCCTTAGCAAATCCTTCATGATGTTCCAGACATCAGCTGCTTTGGAAGATTAGATGCTAAAGTTAAAGTAGACAGCTTTTGAAAGAGAGAAAATCATTGTATATTTCTTATTTTACACATCAATGTCCTAATTGTTTGTCACAGTCAAATATATAAAGCAAGAAGAAAGAATGAAACCGAATATCGGTTTGAGGCTGTCTCTATACTTTTTGGTCTAAGATTGTTTATAAGAGTTTCAGTACATGTTGTATTCGTACGTTGATGTGATTTTCTAAGGATAATTATAGTGTTTATGCAAATAATTATTTGTTTCCCGCGTATAACGTGTTATTTGCTTTGAGGATTAGAATGAAAGAATTAGCAACAAACTATACAAAATGTGACCCTTAGTTTTTAGCTATAATAAATCTTGAAGAAGTAGAGTTAGAATCCAATTTCGTTACGAGCTATAAATCACAAGTTCTAGGAAAAAATGACGCGAACTAAAAGCTTTGCAATATAAATAAAGAGAATTTCGTTTGAATGACGTCAGATAACTTACGATTTGTCAAAATTTCGAACAATGTTACTAGAAATAAAAACGTTCCAAGTTTGTTGCTAATTTATGTTTTATAAAATGCCATCATATCTTAAAATGTCAGTCATATTATGTTTAAATTTAATATCTGTGATTCATTGTTTAAAATGCGGGTAGTTTACTTACATTTTGCTTTATTTCTAAGGTGAAATTGTTTGAGAGATGTTTATTTATAATGTTGCGCGTGAGATATATTTAAGAGGGCAGTTGGACTGCCTGTAAACTTTATTGTTTAATTTTAGATTTTATTGTCGACAATTTTGGAAGATAAAATAAAAGATGTTAAGAAAATATCAGTCATTACTTTTTATTTAACTACACAAGGTAAAACCAACCCAAACCTTGCTTATGTCGAATCCAAAAAAAATGAGGATATTTTTAATAGTTTAAGGTCTGTTTCGACGGTAATTGAAGAGAGAGGAAAGTTTCTTGAAGTTTCTTTCTGCGTCCTAAACCTTTGAAAGTATAAATTAAAACTTTGTCTTACGCCGTGAGTTCAAAATGACAGTGAATGGTATTGTAATGGGAATTAAGTACGAGAAAAGTTACAAAGAATTTTGTCTCAAGAGAGAATAAATGCGATTTTGACTACGAGTCAAAATCGCAATCAAAAATATGCAACTGCTCAAATATATATCTCGAGATAAATACATGTTCAACATCAACCCATTAATGTCCTACTGCTGGGCACGGGTCTCCTCTCAATTGAGAGGGATTAGGCTGGAGTCCACCACGCTAGCCTACTGCGGATTGGCAGCATGTACTGAATTACTAATACATAGTGCTATCTCTTCCACTATGCTGCACTTGCAAAGCTAAGAAGTACTTACTTAAACCTATGTATATAGGTACCTACCGTTTAGTTTTCATTTCAACTGTTAGACGTCCGGTCTCCCCCAAGGATCGCCACGACGATCGGTCATATGCCGCCCGCATCCACTGGATTCCAGCGACCTTTTATTACCAAGTCGTCAGTCCACCTTGCCGGGGGCCTGCCCACACTGCGTCTTCCAGTACATAGTACCGTTTAGTTATTTGGTAAAATATGTTTATAATACTTGTACCAATGGGTGAAACAGTTGTTTGTTTTATGTGCCTAGTGTTATTGTTATAACAAAAGCCGGCACGGAAGCTGACATAATACAAAAATACAGATAAACCGCTTGTTTGATAGTCGTATCTGTCCTGTTCAACGTGGGTAGAGCTTAGTCAGAATCGCAGATGGCGCAAGTAGGATCAAGTGGGCGGTTCCCAGTTTGTTCAACTTTAAATAGCTAGAAATCATACACGCGTCTGCCGTCGACAGCCGTTAACGCACCGACTTTAACCATTGACGATAACAATAGGTATTTGTTTAAAGATCGTCGAATTAAATCGGTCTGTCGACGGCTGCTGTGATAGCCTAGCGGTGTGACCACTGGACTGAGACGTCAAAGGTCTCGAGTTCGAACCCAAGGCGCGCACCACTGACTTTTCGGAATTTAGGTGCGTATTTATCACAAGCTCAAACGGTGAAGGAAAACATCGTGAGGAAACCTGCATGCTTGAGAGATTTGTCTTGATGGCATGTGAAGTCTGCCAACCCGCAGTAGGCTAGCGTGGTGGACTATAGCCTAATCCCTCTCAAATGAGAGGAGACCCGTGCCCAGCAGTGGGACGTTAATGGGTTGATGATGATGATAATAATGACAATGATGCGGTACTGTCCCGTCACGCTGACGTTAATGTGTGCTTACTTTATGAGGATAGGGGGATTTTTCCCAATTTAAACCATGTATTAATACCATGTAATGCATATTTTTCCTGTAATGACATCAGAGAGGATATACTGAGTCTCAATTTATAATTTATTTATTTATTAACTCAATATCACTATCATTACAGGATATAATAGTGTGGTTATAATTATAGTTATTAGGTATTCATACATATACAGACGGCCCAATTAGTCCAGCGGTCCTGGGTTCGAATCCCGGTAGGGACAAATGTTTGCGTGATGAGCATAAACATTTGTTTCTGAGTCATGGATGTATGTATGTATAATATGTAGGTATTTATTTACAAAAAAAAAGTATATAATTATGTAGTATATCAACCATCTAGTATCCGTAACACAAGCCTCGTTGCTTAGCGCGGAACTAGATGGCGCTGTGTCGTAATGTCCAGAAATATTTATTTATTATTTATTCATCATCATCAATCCATTATTGTCCCACTGCTGTCCCCTTGTGGTCTTAGCTAACGTATTTGTAATGGGCTTTAGAATCAGCAAAATTTAACGGCAGGAATGGAATGCATCATCAACCATTATTATCCTACTGTTGAGAAGGGGTCTCCTCTCATTAGAGAGGGATTAGGCTATAGTCTACCACGCTAGCCTACTGCGGGTTGGCAGACTTAACACGCCATCGAGAAAATATATGAAGCATGCAGGCTTCCTCACGATTTTTGTCCTTCACCGTACTAGGACGTTTTATGTTTTTTCTGTTTTTAAAAAAATGTTGCCCCACTAAGATTTTCTCCTGTATCGTGGGTGCGTTTACAAACACAAATGTACACATACACAAACGCCCAGACCCGGAACAACTACCTGTAGAACGTACAAATATTTGCTCCGTGCGGGGATCGAACCCGCAACCCGTGATGCACAAGCCGATTGCTCAGCCACTGCGCCACCGAATCGTCAAAATAGCACGTGATAAATATGCACGTTTGAAATGCACTTGAAACTTAAATGCGCGCGCTATTATTCTTTCAACCATTATAATATTGATATCTATTCTGTACTCTGCTATTTCATAATGAAATACATTTATCAGTGTGTATTGATAATTACCAATCAGTAATTTTAAACATAAGTGCATTTCATTTTCTGTTATCAGCGTTAAGTACGTTGCTCTGTTATATGGAGTGAAACAGGAAAACACACAAATATGTTTGCACAATCGTTATAGACATACAATGCTGAATAGTCCTGCGTCCTAGGTAGTGCGGTAGTGAAAGCTATAATATTAGTATTACATATTATTGATTGTAAGAAAACGGCATGGTAAAGATAGATATATATTATAAATAAATGTATTGTAGTCTATGAAAGTTTGCAACAACTGAGGTATCGCTCGCACGTTGCCAGTCATGTAGAAACCTTTCACTTTCTTTTTTTTGGGAACCCCCAAAAATAGAGAACGTTTTAGGCTTCTTAAAACTTTTGAAACTCGCAAGCTGTCAGAATAGTTACCCCCCCAACGAGCTCTGGTAACCTTACTTACTTGCAGAAAGACAACTATTGTTGATTTACTGCGGTATTCTATGAGGCGGAGGTTCTTCCCCAGTCGGGCAGTGAGAAATTTCGCTATGCCCTCTCAATAATTTTTTGTTTGCTACGCCTGAGCTACTATCTGTCGCGTCACATTGCCTCGCTAGGACAAAACCTATTATTTCACCATACACCATAGCTTATAATATATGATCAAACGAACTTGCAAGTGAAGTTCGATCATTATTATGATGAGTTGCTTCATTTGAAGATATGATTATAACAACGTAGTTTCCCTACTTACTCGGTAACCTCGCACGTATTTTAAAGATTTTAAAATAATTGTATGACGTAATTCCGGTTTGTTCCTTCTTGGTTGACACTTGTGATTTCTAGCTCATTTTTTAGAGTTCAGTGACAATTATTTGATTCAAAACTTTCTCTATATAGGTATTTGGGATTATTCTAGCATCAGGGCGGGAGGGTGATCATATCTTCAAATGAAGCAACTCATCATAATAATGATCGAACTTCACTTGCAAGTTCGTTTGATCATATATTATAATTCGTTGCTTCATTTTTCAGATATAATTATAACAACGTAGATGTTAAGAGTCGGAAAGTTTTGAAGTTGAAAAAATAAAACAATGTTTGTCAAAAAATCGTTTTATTTATTAACAAATCAGTCTTATTAATTACGTATTCATACACATAATTTTAATGGTAACTTAAGTAACGAATAAGTTAACGTTAATTTTAAATAATTAAATTTAAGTTTAACTTATATTATGCTTTACAATCTAAGTTCTGTTTATATTTTTGAACTGTAATTACATAATTGTATTTGACGGTAAACAAACCGATCTGGCAAAATCCCCTTCGTTTATAATACATCTATTGTAAAAGCGTGCAAAGGAGTTGGATGAACTAGTCCATCCTGCTGTTTTACGAATAGTTTCTATATTAACCCCTGCTAAGTTTGCGGCCGAGGTAGACGCATGTCGTGTGCTGTGTGCACCGAAAACGTTTATATCGACACCGCTTTCAGACAGCATTTGCTTTATCCATCTGCTAATGGTTTGTGTGGTGACGGGTTTGTGAGGTTTCTTATGTGTTAACAATAGATTGTTTGCGCTCTCAGATCTTAAATTTTTAGTCATGGAGACGTAATCTGACAGAACTGTTGCTGGACAAATACTCGTATTTTCCCTAAAGTATGGCAGAAGCAGAACTGGTTGATCTCTACCGGGTGCCGATGTCTTTATGATGTCTGTTATAATTATTTTTATGCAATTATCTAATAAGTGTATGTTCTCGAGTTTAATTAATGAAAGCGTTTGTACTCTGTGTGCTGTACAAATTGCTAGTAGAATTACAAGTTTTTTAGTTATTTTTTCTAGTGATAGCTCACTGTTAGGGAACCATGTTGAGATATAATTTAAAACTAATTGGGGATTCCAAGTGGTAGAATATTTAGGTTTCGTGGGTCTTAATTTATACGCGCCTTTAAGGAGACGTGTTATAGATTCGTCTGAACCAATATTATTGCCTATAAAGGCAGATAATGCAGACCGATGTGAATTTAGGCTACCATAGGCACACCCACTATTAAATTGCGACGCTAAGAATGAGAGAACAGAGGATTTCGGGGGGTTAAATATATTGATATCATTACCCGTACAATACTGCCACCAGAGTTTAAGTGAAGTATTGTACTGCTGGATTGTGTTCTTAGACAGGGATGAAAGCATCAGCGTGGCTGAGTTTACACAGGCGCCCCGCCGGCTGAAAGCTTGCCGGAGAGCTTCGCGACACCCAGGGTAAGGTTCTTGTGTAAGGGGTGGTACTCCCTGAAATGAGATTGCAAGAGGTTTTTATTGGGGTTTAAATATATAACATCAGAAACTATAAGGTTTTGCAATAGTGGAAACCATGGTTGTGATGGCCAGTTGGGATATACTAATATGCCGTAGGCATTGTCATCAATAATTTTTCTAAGGCATTTTAATATAAGAGAAAAAGGTGGAAAAGCATAGAAGTAATATGTATGCCAATCTACTGTAAATGCGTCTACGGATACTGCGTCGGGATCTTGTTTCCATGAGATGAAACGGGTGCACTTTGCATTATCGCGAGATGCGAATAAATCTATATCCGGTTGACCGAAATGTTTTATAATTTTTTGGAATGCTTTCTCAGAGAGTGACCATTCAGTATCCGGATTAGTTATTCTAGACGCTGCGTCAGCTCGGTTATCTTTGGTGTTCACGTATGATGCGTATACCCAAAGGTTGCGCTGTTCACACCATTTCCACAGGGATCTAGCCAAGTCGTTTAAATGGGGATATTGAATACCTCCCATACGATTTACGTAGCTGATTGCTGTGGTGTTATCCATGCGTAGTAATACTGCACTATTGACAAGGTTGTCAGCAAATGACTTCAGACCCAGAAAGGCTGCCATCAGTTCTAAATAATTGATATGACAAGGTTTTTCTGACGGCTTCCATTTTCCATGGACTTGGCTGTTCTTGCAAACAGAACCCCACCCTGACTTCGACGCATCGGTATATATTTCAATATCAAAGTGTGGCCGTCGCATAAAATTGTGAGCTGTGTGAACGTTAGAGAGCCACCAGTGTAGATCGTCTAACACTGCATTAGGAAGGGTAATATTGACGTCATAATTGTTATTATACTTTAGTAATCCTAGGAATTTCTGACGCTCTAGAAACTTAGTGTATACCCAAGCGTACTTAATGGCTGGGCAAGCGGCCACTAAAATACCTATGAAGCGAGCTAGTTCGCGAATGGAGCATGGCTGTAATTTCGTGAACCTACTAACCAGCTCGGCAATGTGACGTTGCTTATCAATCGGTAATTTTATACTGAGGTTTCTGGTATTATAACAAAATCCTAAATACTTGCAAGACTGTTGCGGTTTTAACATACTTTTATCGTAATTAATAACAAATCCTAGAAACTCGAGAAGTTTTAATGTTTCACTGACATTATTAACGCATTCATTGTAAGTGTTTCCAATACATAGAATATCGTCTAAATAACATACCGACTGAAAACCACGGTGTCTTAGGTAAGTTATTACTTCTTTCATAATCTTAGTGAATACCCGCGGAGCTAAGGATAAACCAAACGGCATGCAATTAAAGTTATATGTACGAGTTTTGTGTGCATTATTGGGCTGAAACTGAAATTTCAGGTATTTACGGTCTGTATGCCTAATGGGCAAGAGGAAATATGCATCTTTTAAATCGATGGTGGCAAGGTACCCGTCGCGTGGTATCAGTTTGCATGCTGTTCGGTAGTCCTCCATCTTAAAATGTTCATTCTTGATTAGCTTATTCAAGGTTTTTAGATTTAATATGAAACGTTTTTCGCCGTTAGGCTTCGGAGTGAGAAATATTTTAGATACAAATTGCTTTTTAGAGGATTTGCACTTTGAGATAGCCCCTAAAGACTTAAGCTTAGTAATGGCTTTCATCATATCAGATCTTTCGGTATTTGATAAATTATTTTTAGGTATTATTGACTGATATACAGGCTTATTAAAAGGTATAGGGTAACCATTTTTTAACCAATCAAGAATAACATTGTTATTGGTTATTTTTAACCATCGGTCATAGAAATGGGTAAGTCTACCCGCATGTACCTGCGTTAACGGTGGCTCGGGGCTTTGTCCCGGGGCTTGTCCTGTGCTGCTGTACGTTGAGCAGGTTGCGCTGACGACGTGAACGGACGGCGAATCCCAGTGGTCGGCGGCCTCCTGTATGCACCCCGCCCCCCCCTGTTCGCCGGGTACCGTGGAGGCGGGTTCCAGTTTCCCTGGTAGGAAGAACGTGTGTTAGGCTGTTGAGGCGGTTTTGAAACCTTTGCAGGCTTTTTTATAGAAAGGCCTTGTTTTTCGATGGTCTTAGCCGCTTTAATTTTCTCTGATAGGGACAAGCCGAATAGTGACTCGTCCCGTTCCGAATCATTAGTGATATTTAGGAAGGCCTTGTCCAAACTAGGAGTGATTAATTTCACTCGAGCTTGTGTTGCAAGGTAATGTGAGTCACACAGTAAACGGCAGCCATTGCTCAAATGTTTCATAGCTTGGATCTTATTGTCGCTTGTTAGAAGCAGATCCATACCTCGGTTGATAGCCGTGATACCGGTACCTAACTGTTGCTGAGATGCAATCAAAGTCTTGTCGCGATTGCGAACCATGTCCGGTACGGCTGCTGAGATTTCAGCATTCAGTTTGGGCGCTTGTAAGAGCCTACAATTATCTGGTACAAGATACTCTTTCAGCAACTTATCTTTATTTTCTTTTGACATTCCCTTCCTTAGTAAGGGAAGCCACAGTTGTGACAGGTTGCAGTGGATGTTGTCGCCATAGTCAGGCGAGTCGGACGTGGACTCGCCAAGTGCCGACAGTAGATCCGGGTCTAACTCGGGTTCTACGCTGACAGTGGCCTCTTCTTGAAGGGCGGTCTCTGTTTGGACGCCTTGTTCGGGGTGGTCTCCAGGTCCTGGTTCCACGTCATGGGGTATAACGGAGGACACAAGTAATGGCTCCATAATGGTTTCAGGATCTTCGTTACCTAAAATTACAAGTTGTAATTAAGGTTGCGGAATAACTCATTTGAGGGTAGATTTACAAATAAATCGCACGTTAACGTTACATCTAGTTTAGATTGTACGTATTTATGTGCTTGTATGTCATCGTTGAGGACTCGCAGTCCACCCCGATGCATTAAGAACCAACATTAAGACTTTTGTAAAATGACAAAGTTATTGACTCGCAGTCAATCCCAGCGCATTTACAAAACAGGTAGCTTTCACTTTTTCACTGTTCACCAATATTAATTGAATTTTAAGCTTACCTTCATCCTCTGATGATGATATTTGTAATGGTCTTATTCGGCGTTTACGTCTTTCTTTTTCTTCGATTTTTCGGATTTTTTTAGCATAGTGCTCGATCCTGGACTGCGCGCTTCTTTTTGGCATGATGCTTGAAGAGCGCGTGCGATAGTTACCGCGCACGAAAAAGGAATGAGCTAGAAATCACAAGTGTCAACCAAGAAGGAACAAACCGGAATTACGTCATACAATTATTTTAAAATCTTTAAAATACGTGCGAGGTTACCGAGTAAGTAGGGAAACTACGTTGTTATAATCATATCTTCAAATGAAGCAACGAATTATAATAAACTGTAATACGAGTAGTGTTTCGCACAGTTAGCTTTTAGAACGTCCGGTAGATAAACAGTTATGTATGGCGGTTGGTTAACGTATGACTAGTTAGATACATAACTCAACAAAGGGAATTATCTTCTTTATTTAAAAAATACATTGTCCCACTAGGATTTTCTGTGTCGTGGGTGCATTTACAAACACAATTTTTTTACATACACAACAAAGGTCAATGTCTAAATATAATTTGTTCAAAGTAAACCAAATTTAATTGGCTCTTATTGAACGTCGACAGTAAAAAGAGAGCCCCCAAAAACGCCAGCCCTTCACATTTTTGCTGGGAAGAAGAAGCTCTTTGCTGTAGGTATTTTTGTGATCTTACAAAAGAACTTTCAAACCTCAGCTGTAAGAAAATAGAAGACATGGTTGACTCCCCTCCTAATGGAGTTTAACCGACCACTATCTTATTGTCCAACTGTACGTGCTGTCACGAACGAATGCTTCATAACAATATTATTTCATGAAAATAAAAAACATATCTAAACAAGAAAATAATGTCACGCCTCGACCTCAACTGCTATAGCTAGCTACCTTGAACGAAAAAGGTCACGATTAGAAAAAATATGCGAATGTAATTTAAGCTCTAAGGTTCTCAAGTTAAGGCCGATTTTTTGAGGTGTCGTAGTTTTGTTTGGGGTTTCGGTACGGGTGTTTCAAGCAGCTGTGATAGTTTGGTAGTTTTATCAATAGTCTGTGAAGTTAAAAGTTTCGAGTTCGCTCCCAACTCGCTTGTGAGACGGTACGCGCGAGATTTCGAAGCGACTTGCTCATTAATGGTATGTTGAAAGGATGAATGATAGGCGATTGACGAAAGGAATTAATAAGACGGATGCCCGGAGGGGGCGCCCTAGAAGGACATACACCGACCTAATTGGTGAACTCCTTCAAAAAGGTCAGGTGCGCAGTACTCGTAACCAGCGCGCGTGCATGACGAGATGTATGAATGTGGACGAGGCAAAAGTGGTATGCAGGGACCGTAGCGCGTGGCATTCTGTAGTTTCTACCTACCCCCATGGGAAAAAGGCGTGAGTGAATGTATGTATGTATGCTCATTAATGATATGCTCAAACGGCGAAGGAAGACATCATGAGAAATTCAATAATATACATCGATAATAGTAGATTTATACTGCCTTCCACACACAGTTTCCCCCGCATTGTATAAAGATAAAAAGTAGCCTATGTGTTAATCCGGGTAATAAACTATATTGCATGCCAAATACCATGCGAATCCGTTAAACTGTTTTTGCGTGAAAGAGTAACAAACATCCACACATAAATCCGTACACGCTTTCATAATATTAGAAGGATTATGGAGTAATTGTTACCAAGAGCTCTCGATTCATGAGCGAGCCTTAATGGATCGATACACATTAAGCTACTATGTCTGACCCTGAGATCACTATTTAAGGTGCTGTTTCACTAGGGCTACCAACTTCATTTTGATAGAAAGAAAAGCCATTTTGAATCCAAATGGAATAAGAAAATAAAGCCATCGACATGATAAGAAGAGAAAAAAAGGTATTTTGTAATAATTACATAAACCAAAAATTATACCATATTTGGCAAAAGTTTCAAAACTGAGGTTAGATTCAAATGGATAAATAAGGTAGAAATCGATAAAATCGATAAATCTTCGCACATCTATGTAGCGACATCTATCTAGCTACATTCGAATTACTAATCCTACATCGCGCAAGTGATATTTGCACGCCATATAGGATATATATGTACATCCACCCAACATCATCCGTTGGGCAGTAGCCCATCAGGCATGACACCTCACCTGGTCGGAGGATCCTCCTTTTCAAATGGATTCACACCTCCTTCCCTCCATACCTACTTTATTTCTGTGCAAAAGTATTATTCATACTAAGTACTAACATTACAAATGCATAAGTGAGTCTGTCAATGACCTCTTCACGCTTATACCACTGAACAGATTAAAATGAAAATTGTTTTGTACATCGTTTGTATCCCAGAAAAGCGCGAAAAGGGGGCTGGAAGTTTGTATGTGGATCGATAATTTCTTAAAAGAAGGTAGAAATAAATAAACAGATTGATAAAAAATCGAATTGGGTTAGTTACTAATTATACGCAGATGAAGACGCGGGCAAAAGCTAGTAAAGTATATTTATCAAATAAAAAGAAACGTTATTATAAAGTACTAGCTAATTCCCGTGACTTCGTCCGCGTGCAATTTAACGAAAGAAAAAAATTCATGTTCATTCACTTTTCCCGCCCTCGTATTCTTAAGTTACGCGGCTTTAGTTCCGCGGAACCCTACTTCGTTTCTATTTCTTACATTAAAGTAGCCTAAGTTACTCGAAAGCGAGTGAAAGCCTCGGTCCAGCCGTTTCAGAGATTAGCTGGAACAAACAGACAGACAGACGGACGGAAAGACAGACATAAATTTCAAAAATTGATTTTTTGTTGGAAGTACCTTATATTATTTCATATTATGCGTTTAGTAAAAAGCTGTTAATTTGAAATTATAAACAGACACTTCAATTTTATTTATTTGTTTAGATGGTTGGTAACCCTTTGTGTTACTGCTGCGTACCAAGACCTTATACGCGTTGACATACCTTCGAGTGTACCTATGGGCTATTGTCAAATTTTGATCGGGTAAACTTGACCCTATCTAAACATAAATATATTCGGTTGAGTGAAATTGTTGATACTTTATACGTATATATAAGTACCACAAATAAATGAATAAAATAAATATATCGCACCCTTAGAATGAGTGACCGAAGTCAAAAAATGCAATGTGTGGAAAATGAGTAAGAAAGATTAAAAAAAAGTATAGAATCAAATATATTTAATTGTATCTCTTCTGTTTTTCATAGGAAATGATTTTGTTTTGCGGGTTTATAGATTGATCTTTTATAAAGAGATTGGTAATATCATATTATGACAAAATCAGAAATTCCTGAAATTTTGAGTTAGGTCACTTTCATTCTAAGGGAGACATAATAGACATAGTTTGTATTTGTAAATCTAAACATAAATATTTTCGGTTGAGGTATAGATACGTACCACAAATAAAATTTATTATTGAGGATTCAAAGATACCAGAGTGGCCTATACAACATTTTACAGATACCTATGGTCTCACATAACAATCATGGCACAGTACCTATTTAAAAACATAACCACTACTATTAAAACTATAAAATAATCGTAAAGTCTAACAAGTTTTTTATCTGTTGCGCGAAAAAAGTAACAAGATACTATATCATTTTTTTATCTACCATCTTGGCAAACAACTATTTAGCATAATAAATAATTATGTACTGGCTCGTTGGTTTACTAGTCGTAAGTGGGACTATTTAGCAAAAGCTAATGGCTTCGAAGGCTTGATGGGCCAGGTCAAGCAGTTCAGCAGTTCAGTGGGCCAGTTCTCAGTAGTAAATAAATAAATAAATAAATAAATAAATAAATAAATAAATAAATAAATAAATAAATAAATAAATAAATTAATTAAGAAGAAGATTTTGCTTGTTGATGGCAATAGGTTCGCCCCCTATTACTAGTGACCTAACAAAATGGTTAAAAATGTTCCTCGGTTATGAAGGCTTGTATAATAAATAAATATTTCTGGACATTATGACACAGCGCCATCTAGTTCCGTGCTAAGCAACGCGGCTTGTGTTACGGATACTAGTTGGTTGTTATACTACATATATACTTTTTTTTTGTGAATACATACATATTATACATAGATACATCCAAGACTCGGATACAAATGTTCATGCTCATCACACAAACATTTGTCCCTACCGGGATTTGAACCCGGGACCCGTAGCACAGGAAGCAGCGTTAATTACCGCTGGGCTAATTGGGTCGTCGAATAAGAACAGGTCCCAGTGAAGCGCTCATTCCCATTGGCCTTGGAGGAATCTAGCACCGAGTAACACAGGGACACTCTTAGCCATGATAATGGTGAAACAGCCGATGATGAGAGGCATTGCGTGATGATCAAGGTTTGCAATTTTTCTCCCATAGTTCGCCATAGTGGGAGACGAGAGCGAAGCCGATGATGGATGCTAGAATGAGGTTAAACCAACATGTTAGGAGAACTCATGAGATCTAAAATTCTAGATTCTTCTAATCTGTTGAACGATTAACTTAACAATCAGTAATTCAGTATTAAACAATTCAAATAACGGTAGTTGCTACCACCTATTTATATGAGATTTTTTATTCATCATACACAAAGAAATTGATTTATCTCATTGCACTTATTGATATACGAGTAAACCAGCATTCAAAGGAGCATTTGATACATACTTCTGTCTTGAAATAAAACTACTTTTTACGGATTTTATCGCGGTATATTGATATTATTTTAACCCGACGTTTCGGATCCTTTACAGCATCCATGGTCACGGGCCGACTGAGGTGTTGGTCGTCTTGAAGTTATAATTACTAACAGCGACCTTACATTTTCAATTGTTATTGACAATCCGATTTGCACAGAACGAGCTCACCGTTTCCTTCGGTCGTGCAGTTTTGTTCTTGGATTTAGATTTAATAGAATCTATGATGGGGCTCCAAGCAGGTGGTAACCGCGTACCGCGGTAAAATCCTTAAAAAGTAGTTTTATTTCAATGTCTAATATTTGCGTAAGTGTAAGAAATCAATATACTTCTGTCTTCTTCTGCGACAACTGTACACGTCTGTCTAACCCTTTGGGGACGACAGGCGTCGTGATATAAATAATCATGGTTGTTTTTTTTTAAACCTACGCTCCCTAACATTGTTGCTCAAGTCTGTATTAGGTCCTTAGTAGCTGTGTTCTTGCTAAGGACATCGACCTTATACAGAAACTAGTTTGACATGTAATAAATTCTGTTTCAATACTAACTTTGTTTATTACATACATTATACACATAGTCATCATTAACGACCTACATTCTGTCTCACTGCTGACGGGTCTCCTCTCATTTGAGAGGAATTAGGCTATAGTACACCAGACCGCGCACACAGAAGCTGTGATAGTCTAGTATTTTGACCAGTGGACTGAGAAAGACCAAGGTGTCCAGTTCGAACCTAAGACATATACCGCAGACGTTTCAGAAGTAATGCGTATCTATCAGATGCTCAAACGGTGAAGGAAAACATTGTGAGTCTTTCTCAATGGCATGTGAAGTCTGCCAATCCGCAGTAGGCTAGTGTGGTGGACTATCGCACCAAGCCATGTTCAGTACTATAATATATGACTGGGTTGTTGACTTCAACAACAAAAGAAGTGAGATCTAAATGGGTGCGAAGTTCAATGGTCAGTGCTGAAATTGATTTATAACAACATAAAATATTTTGTAACAGCTTAAAATATTATTCCTTCATATAACTAAGGATAATATTTTGAAGCCTAAGGTCTGACTTGGCTAGTTCTCATATACAAATTATTAATAAACGTAACTATTAAAACAGTCATAGAAGAGCCATATATTCGTTGGCTAGTTTCTACCAGCAAGCAAGAACTTACAGCTCTGGAACTTACGAAGGCTGTATAATTTAAACGAGAACTTGTCTCCAGTAGATGATGATGATTGTGTTATATACCTATTCATCATCAAGAACCGATTTGTTGTTCCACTGTTTGGCATGGGTCATGTGAAAAGAACAAGCCAAAGACCACCACACTACCCTAATGTCTAGTTGGGAGACTTCAGACGCCATCTCATGCAACGGTGCACCTTGTTTTGACAATTCGAAGATACCTGTAATATTGGTCTAATTGAAATAAAACATTTGAATTTGATCGATATAATCTCTAAATATGATAGAAAGTTTGATGGACTGCAGACGCTCTTAATCATAGCATGAATCGTGGCGTCAAGATGTGTTAAAACCTCTTTGGTCAGCGTATTTGGCTCAAGTATCTCTCCAACTAGATTAAGTTGCATTTCTCTGTGACAGGCTGCCAGATATTGCTTGTTTAGTCGCTAACCACTAGATAAATGGCCTGGCAACGCGCCAACATCTACAAATGAAAGGGATAGGTATTATAGCTTTAAACGTTTATAGGGTTTAAAGAAATTTATTTCTCATACAATCATTAAAGTTCACTTATTCATCTATATATACTAAAGTGGTATGCAGGGACCGTAGCGCGTGGCATTCTGTAGTTTCTGCCTACCCTCATGGGAAAAAGGCGTGAGTGTATGTATGCATGTATGTATGTATGTGTATATACTAATATATTTTTTATACCTGGTGGCAAACAAGCTTTCCGTATCCGATAGATATTTGCAACACGAGCTGTCGCCTGCGCGTTTCCGACGCTGAAAAAACCGTTTTAAGGCTTCTTAAATAGGGGAGTTACTAAATATAATTTCCATTAACTGACAGTAAATGGAAATTCCATCCTCTTCTAATGAGCTCTGTTAACTTTACTCACTCTCAGAAACACATCTATTGTTTTTTACTGAGGTCTTCTGTAAGGCGGAGGTACTTACCACGCAGCTTAATTTGAGCAAAACGACGCCCTACCTCTCTTGAGTATTATAGATACGTTAGTATGTTGGTTTGCCTGTAACGTCTTCACTCTCAAACCGCTTAATCGATTTTCCTGAAATTTGGTAAAGAGATATTTAAATCCCGGGAAGGACATACGATAGTTTTTATACCTCTTCTTCTCAAATCATCTCTTAAGGTGGAAGTTTGTATATGGAATCAACAATTTATTAAAATATACTATAAAACTTTAATAAGTTGCAGACTGTATCAAAAATAAGCTACCCAAATTACAAATTCTAAGCGGATGAAGTCGCGGACAAAAGCTGGTGTATGAGACTCTCTCAGCATAATATACTCGTTAGCAATACCAACGTATGACGCCAAACGGTTGTTAAAAAACAAACAATTAATTACCACGCCTCTCAATTAATTAAAAAACCGTCACAATGTAATCAACCCAAATTAACTAGGTTATAAAACACGTGCCAGTTCTTTTAAATACGCCTCATACATGCATGCGCATATAATCGGGCATTAAAAATATGCGAAAATAGATACATATGACCTATTTACAGGCTATACGAAAAAACAATAACTTGTCGTAATTTTTTATATGAAAAGTTATCCAGTTTCCTTTGAAAAATGGATGGATTATATTTTTTTCCAGAAATTTATTGATTAATTTTTTATTTCTAACGGGATCGTCACGACCTTGGTCAGGTCATCTGTCCATCATGTTGGAGGCTGTCCCTCTTCCAATGCTTCCCTACTCCTGCCCCAGCAGCCATTAGTCCTACTCCTACTTCTTGTTCAGCCACGGTGCCAAGGGTATTGTCCTATTAGCTTTGATGGTATATCGTCAATCCCTCATTCATACTTAATATTATAAATGCGAGTGTGTCCGTCTGTAACCTCTTCACGCTTAAACCGCTGAACCGATTTAGACGAAATTTAGTATGGAGAAAGTTTGAGTCGCGGGGAGGACTTAGGATAAAGGATTTTTGTCCCCGAAAACATCTCTAAAAAGGGCGAAAATGTGAGACGCAAGTTTGTATTCGGTATTGATAGTTTCTAAAATGAGGGTAGAAACAAATAAGCCGTTTGATAAAAAATATTTATCAAACGGATTGGATACGATAACGCAGATGAAGTCGCGAGCAAAACCTAGCATTATAAAATAATATGATAGCCGAACGTTCTCTTGACCGTGTTGCCAGTTTCAGTTTTTTTTTCATGAAACCAATCTATCCGATGGTTGATTTTGGCGGTGTTCCAAAATTTTGGTTTGTTTATGTATCGTCCGCAATTCTGTATTGACAACGTTTGCTGTTGAGAACAATACTGGTTAGAAGAAACCGTATTTGTTTTTTGTTTTATATACCTTCACGCCTGTCGTCTCCTAAGGGTTAGGCAGTGGTGTACTAATGTATACACACATTTTGCCGATGTTTTAGGTCCCATGTAATAAGGGGCGAGTTTATTGCTATCAACGTGGATCATATCATAGAAAAACCCAATAACACTTTTCTCGACCTGGGAATCGAACCTATACCTGTAGACCATGCCAAGTTTGGGCTTTTTTTTATATCACAAAGGACGCAAAACAAGCATACAGCCCGCGTGATGGTTAGCGGTGGCCGTAGCCTATAGACGTTTGCAACACCAGAGGTATCGCACGCGCGTTTCTGACCCCATATACGGAATGAATGAATACGGAAGTTGCTACATTGACAGCAAACAGAATTTCCATGCTGTCAGAATAGTCACTCCCCCAACGAACTCTGGGGGACTCTCTTAACGGGCTACTTTATTGTAGAATAGGCAAGCAGAATTACAACCGATTATTATCCCACTGCTGGGTCTCCTCTCACTTGGGATTAGGCTGTAGTCCACCACGCTAACCTACTGCGGGTTGGCAGACTTCACATGCCATCGAGAAAATCTCTCAAGCATGTAGGTTTTGCTCCCGAAATTTTCATTCACCGTTTGAGCATGTGATAAGGGAAGGGAGTATACTGGATTCTAACTTCATTAGTTGGCAGTAAACGGCGTTTATCTGCTTGAAAGATCGACCTGCGTTCGCAGACGGTGACTTGACTAATGCATTCTGATTTGCATTCGGGTCAAGGTAAACTAATTTACAGTTGAGAGTCAAATTATCTAGCATGTGCATCTGAGTAATTATAAATAACCTAATATATCTGAACATGATAACACAGCGCTATTTAGTCCCGTGCTAATTGATGAGGCTTGTGTTACGGATCATCATTTCAACCGTTAGACGTCCACTGCTGGACATAGGTCTCCCCCAAGGATCGCCACGACGACCGGTCATATGCCGCCCTCATCCAGTGGATTCCAGCGACTTTTACTAAGTCGTCAGTCCACCTTGCCGGGGGCCTGCCCACACTGCGTCTTCCAGTACGTGGTCGCCCCTCTAGAACCTTCAGGCCCCATCGGCCGTCCGTTCTTCGAGCGATGTGCCCTGCCCACTGCCACTTGAGTTTGGCGATTCTTCGGGCTATGTCAGCAACCTGGGTTCTTCTACGGATCTCCTCATTTCTGATTCGATCACGCAGTGAAACTCCTAACATATAAATATTCATGACTCAGTTATCAATATTCGCATGCTCATCACACAAACATTTGCCCCTACCGAGGCTCGTTTCCAAGCCTTTACATAAAAGGCAGCCTTTAATATCGTTGCGATCTTTATGCAAAACGGGCTACAATCCGACTGACGCCTCTCCTAAATGCGATTGAGTTCGCGTTACAGCGCACGCAGTAATCTGATTTGTCGCGATTTCTATTTACTTGAAGACCTTCAGTCTTATGCCTTGACACACTGAAGTATTCTAAACACATGGTTTTACAAAAAATACCAAATTTTGAGTGGAAAATTCTGGCCTTTTTGTGAGACGTGCCCGCCATACTAAGTACCTACTACTGCGTCTTTTGTAAACCAGGATCAACAATAGTTACCATCCAGAAAATCGTCGAGACAATGAAGTCCGACGTGCCTCAGGGGAATCATTTAAACTGTCTTGGAACCCGCAGCAAAATATAGTAGGAGTAAAAAAATATCAGTTTTCCACTTCCAAAGCCAGTCAACTGTTTACAACTGTAACCCAGTTGTAAACAATTGATTTTAAGTGATTAGTGATTGGTCCTAATAATGAACCCATCATATCAGACTATTGCCTTCCACTGCTGAACGTAGGCCTCCTCTAAATACAGCCAACCATCCCACTCGTGGACAAGCTGCCCAGCTTCTTCAAATCGTCGGTCCACCGTGTCGCAGGGCGTTTCATACTACGTTTGCCCAAACGCTGTCTCCACTCTAACATAAGACAAGAGACAATTCTTTATTATGTGTTGAATATTACAATTAAACTTATATCTAAATTACCTATTTCAATTATATGAAATACATTTTGAATTAATGTAAACCTTAAGTAAGTATATGTTTATCACCACCATCATCATCATCACATCAACCGTTAGACGTCCACTGCTGGACAAAGGTCTCCCCCAAAGAAGGACCTTCACCAGGTCGTCAGTTCACCTAGCCGGGGGCCTGCCCACGCGGCGTCTTCCAGTACGTGGTCGCCACTCTAGAACCTTCAAGCCCCATCGGCCGTCCGTTCTTCGAGCGATGTGGCCTGCCCACTGCCACTTGAGTTTGGCGATTCTTCGGGCTATGTCAGCGACCCGGGTTCTTCTACGGATCTCCTCATTTCTGATTCGATCACGTAGTGAAACTCCTAACATAACCCTCTCCATCGCTCTCTGAGTGACAGCGAGCTTCCTTATAAGGCCAATTGTATATGTTTATACATATTTTTATATAAGTACCTACTGTAATAACCTAATAACACTTTTCCAATAAGTATGATTGAAATGCCTAGTTCTAAATACAGCATGTTTCTTTCCAGTACGTCCACGAGATTGGCCACAAGGTGTGTGTGACTCAGCCGCGCGTGGCCGCGGCCGTGTCGCTGGCGTGCCGCGTGGCGGAGGAGCGTGGCGTGACGCTCGGGGAACAAGTTGGATACGCGGCCGCCAATACCAATTGTCGGGACACTAACACTGGCATCGTTGTGAGTAATTTTCTATGACCATAATCATCAGCCCATATTCGTCCGTCCGTCTATTTGCGGGTTCGATCCCCACAGGGTTTAAATATTTAAACGGTCTTTGTTGAACGGCGTTTGTGTATGCGAAAATTTGTGGTTTTAAATGCACACATGACAGGGCGAAATCCTAGTGTGAGGCAATCAGGGATAAACGAAAAATATTAGGTTCAAATTTTGACTGTATTCTTTCTTGTGTGTGTTACGTGTTTGTCCTTTATCTTCGATTTTGTTGATTCCGTTTGAGTCGTGTTTACTACAGCTCCAAGGCGATCTCATGTTTTATTGCCTTGTGACTGAACTATAGATTTTGAAGACATACTTCCCAGATTTAGAATTGGAACAGCTACCTTGCTTGATCGTACAAATGTTTGTTGAACTCCTCTCAGGTCGTTTTATGAGCCATTCTATCTTTTATTATAAATTTACTCTTGTTTCAGTTCATGACTGAAGGTGTCCTGTTGAGGGAGATGTTTGCATCACCGCTGCTGATGCAGTACTCCTGCATATTACTTGACGAGGTGAGATACTTCTACATAGAAATCTTCATGATCGTCTGTGGAAATACCGGGAGGGGGCGCCCTAGAAAGAAATACACAGATCTAATAGGTGAACTCCTTTAAATGTGGGCGAAGCAAAAGTCGTATACAGGAATCGTATTCTGCTGTTTCTGCCTGCCCCCATCGAAAAAAGGCGTGAGGGTTTATATTATGTATGTAAATCATCATCAATAAACCATCAGGCGACGAAAAGTTTGGAACTTTGCGCATATTGTGACAGTTTTATATTTGTTGTTACAATAGCCACAACAAATCAAATACGATTGTCCTGTTTTGAAAACCATAATCCCAATAAAATCCCTGCTCCGTAATTTGACACGCTGTACCTGGCAACACTAGCCAAGAATATAAATAGTTTTGTATGATTTCAGGTTCATGAAAGAACACAGATGACAGATGTTTTGATGGGTCTTCTGAAGAAAATTTTAAAGGTAAATATTATTTTATTGTATACTAGATTTGGTCCGCGTAGAATAAGTAATTTTATTCAATCTGATAATTTATTTCTTACTTAATAAGTTATCAATTTGGTATACAACCCCCGTTTTTTTGCCTTTTTAAGAGATGATTTCTGAGAGCAAATCTACTATATTCTTCCTCGGGACTCAAACTATTTCCATACAATAATTTCATCTAAATCGATTCAGCAGTTTAAGCTTGAAGAGGTAAAATACAGACAAACAGAAATATTTTATTTTATTGGACAGCCTATATACGTCATGATTTTTGTCTTTACAGAAACGCAAGAACCTTAAACTGGTTGTATCATCAGCGACTATGGACGCTGAGTTTCTCCGTGACTTCTTCAACCTGACTGAAAAGAAGGAGAAGGACAGAGCCAGTACATCCACCATCATGTCCATGCAAGGAAGAATGCACCCTATAGATGTGTTCTACGCTGAAGGTAAATTATACTTCTATCATCATCAACGCGGTAGTTAACACTGCCTACTGTGCTGCGGGTTACGGGTTCGAATCCCGGTAGGGACAAATGTTTGTGAGCATAAACATTTGTATCCGAGTCATGGATGTATATATGAATAATATGTATGTTGTATTTACAGAAAAAGTATGTATGTAGTATATCAACTGCCTAGTATCAGTAACACAAGCCTCGTTGCTTAGCACGGAACTAGATGGCGCTGTGTCATAATGTCCAGGAATATTTATTTATTTTTTACTTTTTCAGAACCGGTACCTGACTACGTGAAGGCTACAGTTGATACTGTTATTAAAATACATGAAAACGAGCCTTTTGGGGATGTCCTTGCGTTTCTTACGTCACAAGTAAGTAAATAAAATTTAAATAATAACATAATAACATACCATCACGCCTGTCGTCCCCGAAGGGTTAGGCAGAGGTGTTCTAATGTACACCCACATTTCGCCGGTATGTTTTTTTAGGTCCCATGTATTACACGCCTATTGCCATTAACCGGGCACAAACTCCGAGCTGCTACTGTGAATTTCATAGAAAAACCCAATAACAAATTGCTCGACCTGGGAATCGAACCCAGGACCTCATGCTCGGCAGTCGCTCTGTACGACCACTCGACCGACGAGGCAGTCATAATAAGTTATATAATAATAATAACAATAAGTTTATTTGTTTTCTCATAATCGTAGATATTACAGTACAATTCACAATAGAATACACAGTACAGAGACTGGTGTCTATGGTAGGTAAAACCTGTATTACAGATCACCAGGCAACCCTCCGCCGTACATTATAATGCTTCACTTAGAGCAGATGTTTTTTTAATTTTTTTACAAAACATTTTTTTTATTTTTTAAATTTTATTAAGAAAGAAAAATTCAACCTCAGGCGGGACTCGAACCCGCGTCTTCTGGATAAGTACTCCAGACACTCTCGATTCGACGGTTCGAGTCCCGCCTGAGGATGAATTTTTCTTTCTTAATAAAATTAAAAAAAAAAAATATCTTAGCTTGAAATATGCTAAAAAATACAAAAAGATTGTATTTTTTTATTGTTTTTATGATTTGGTATTAAAAATACTTATAACCCTATATTTTCACTCTTCTACCACCAACCTCTCAGGGTCAGCTAGTATAATTATAACATCTTAAATCTATCCTATTTACTCGCACAGGAAGAAATCCAAACAGCCCTCGAAACACTGCGCACATACGCCGACCTCAATAACGACACGAACAAGACTCGAACCCACTTCCCAAGCGGCATCAGGGCGGCCAACATGCTGGTTGTGCCTATGTACGGCAGTCTGCCACACTATAAGCAGATAAAGGTGTTTCAGAGAACAGATAGTAATGTCAGAAAAGTGGTCCTAGCGACCAACGTTGCTGAGACTAGTGTGACGATACCCGGTGTTGTTTATGGTAAGTACATCTCATATATGTAATAACTTTTATAATGAAAAATAAGGTTGTTGCTTTCTAAAAATTTTTTTTATGACACATAATTACAAAATACTTTTACAATCACAACTTACTTCTACACTTTAATACAAAATAATAATTAATTATCATGCGATGCCCAAGTCAATTTAAATCTAAAGGAAGGGATCGAATAAATTCTACAATGGACTTGGTATTACATGGATCTCACAACTTTTTATGGTAGAAGAACTGAGTTGCGCGACTTGGTTTTTTTACAAGTATGTTTTTATCGCATCTCATTTCTTTTTGTAGATTGTGGCGTCGGTATTAGTGACGTCGGTATTTGTGACGTCGGTATTGGTGAAGTAGGTATTGATGGCGTCAGTATTGGTGGCGTCGGTATTGATGGCTTCGGTATTGGTAGCGTCGGTATTAGTGGCGTCGGTGTTGTTAGCGTCTGTTTTATTGGCGTAGGTATTAAGGGCGTGGGTAATGGTGGCGTCGGTATTTGTGGCGTCAGTATAATTGTCGTCAGTACAGATGGCGCCGGTATTGGTGGCGTCAGTATTGGTGGCGTCGGTATTGGTGGCGTTCGTATTGGTGGTGTCGGTAATAGTGGCGTCGGTGTTGTTGGCGTCAGTATTGTTGGCGTCGGTATAAATGGCGTCGGTATTAGTAGCGTCGGTATTTGTGACGTCGATATCGTTGAAATCGGTATTGATTGCGTCGGTATTGGTGGCGTTGGTATTGTTGGCGTCAGTAATGTCAGAGTTGGTATAAATGGCGTCGGTATAAATGGCGTCGGTATAAATGGCGTCGGTATAAATGGCGTCGGTATTAGTAGCGTCGGTATTTGTGACGTCGATATCGTTGAAATCGGTATTGATTGCGTCGGTATTGGTGGCGTTGGTATTGTTGGCGTCAGTAATGTCAGAGTCGGTATAAATGGCGTCGGTATAAATGGCGTCGGTATAAATGGCGTCAGTATTGTGGGCATTGGTATACATAGCTTTAGTATAGATAGCACTGGTATAGATAGCATCAGTATTGTTGGCGTCGGTTTTGGTGGCGTCGGTGTTGTTAGCGTCGGTATTGGTTGCGTCGATATAGAAAGCATCGGTAAAGTTAACGTTGGTAAAGACAACGTCGGTATTGGTGGCGTCAGTATTAGTGGCGTCGGTATTGTTTGCGTTAGTATTGGTGGCGTCGGTACAAGTGGCGTCGGTATTAATGGTGCCGGTATAAATGGCGTTGGTATAAATGGCGTCAGTATTGGGCGTAAGTATTGGTTGCGTTGCTATTAGTGGCGTCGGTGTTGTTTGCGTCAGTATTGTTGGCATTGGTATAAATGGCGTCGGTATAGATAGCGTTGATATTGTTGGCGTCGATATAAATGGCGTCGGTATTGAATGCATCGGTATAGATAGTGGCGGTATTGGTTGCATGGGTATAGATAGCATCGGTTTAGATAGCTTCGGTATAGATAGCGGGGGGAATAGATAGCATTGGTATTGTTGGCGTCGGTATTGGTGGCGTCGGTATTAGTGGCGTCGGTATTGATGGCTTCAGTAAAAATGGCGTCAGTATTGTTGGCGTCGTAATTAGTGACGTCGGTATTGGTGGCGTCAGTATTGATGGCGTTGGTATTGGTTGCGTCGTTATTATTGGCGTCGGTATTGGTGGCGTCGATACTGTTGGCGTCGGTACTGGTAGCGACGGTATAAATGGCGTCGGTCTAAACAGCGTCGGTATAAATGGTGATGGTATAAATGGCGTCGGTATTAATTGTGGCGTCGGTATTGTTAGAGTCCGTATTGATGGTGTCGGTATTGATGGCGTCGGTATTGGTAGCGTCGGAATTATTGGCGTCGGTATTGATGGTGTCAGTATTTTTAGCGTCGGTATAAATGGCGTCGGTATTGGTTGCGTCGGTATAGATAGCATCGGTTTAGATTGCTTCGGTATAGATAGCGTCGGTATAGATAGCATCGGTTTAGATAGCTTCGGTATAGATAGCGTGGGTATAGATAGCATCGGTATTGGTGGCGTCGGTATTAGTGGCGTCGGTATTGGTGGCGTCAGTATTGATGGCGTCGGTATTGGTTGCGTCGGTACTATTGGCGTCGGTACTGGTAGCATCGGTACTGGAGGCGTCAGTATTAATTGTGGCGTCGGTATTGTTAGAATCGGTATTGTTGACGTCGGTATAGTTTGAGTCGGTATTGATGGTGTTGGTATTGATGGCGTTGGTATTGATGGCGTCGGTATTGGTAGCGTCGGAATTAGTGGCGTCGGAATTAGTGGCGTCGGTATTTTTAGCGTCGGTATAAATAGCGTCGGTATTGGTGGCGTCGGTTTTGGTAACATAGGTTTTGATAACATCGGTAAGGGAGGCGTCGATATTGGTTGCGTCGCTATTAGTGGCGTCGGTATTGCTGGCGTCGGTATTTGTGGCATCGGTATCAGTGGTGTCGGTATTGAAAGCGTTGGCATTGATGGCGTCGGTATTGTTGGCATCGGTATTTATAGTAGTTTTTTGATTTCGTCAGAATTGGTGCCGTCGGTATTGGTAGCGTCAGTATTAGCGACGTCGGTATTGTTGGCGTCAGTATTGTCGGCGTCGGTATTAATGGCGTCGTTATTAGTGGCTTCGGTATTAGTTGCGTCGGTATTGGTAGCGTCAGTATTAGCGGCGTCGGTATTGTTTGTGTCAGTGTTGTCGGCATCGGTATTAATGGCGTCGTTATTAGTGGCTTCGGTATTAGAGGCGTCGGTATTTGTGACGTCGGTATTGTTGATGTCGGTTTTGATAACGTTGGTACTGGTGGCGTTGGTATTGTTGGCGTCAGTATTATCGGCATCGGTATAAATGGCGTTGGTATTGGTGGCGTCCGTATGAGCGGCGTCGGTATTATTGACGTCGGTTTTATGGCGTCGGTATTTGTTATTATCTATAATCATTGAGTGCAGCCTCTGCATCGGTGCTACATTGCCTATCGGTACATCGAAGCATTGAAGTGTTTGTACAAAAACACCTCTGTGTCAGTACGATTACAGGATCAGACCTCATCTTCATCAACCTATCCTTCATCTACCCTCTTGCAGCGTGGTGTGAGACAGGCAGTGTTATCTCTCTAAAACTGTTCACCGCTGCACTGGAAGAAGTCTTTAAGGTTTTAGACTGGGAAGGGCTAAGCTTCAACATAAACGGTGAATACCTCACTCACCTTCGCTAAACCCGCTGAACAGCCTAGTAATGCTCAATTACCTCCACAGAACTTCTGAACGTAATGTTGAATGTCCATGTTGAACTAACTATAGATCTCCGATGAAGGTCGGAAGCTCCGTCCTCGAAGTTTTTGACTTATGATTTAAAATGGCGACGATGATGATGATCATAATGATTGAACATAATCATCTAGGTCCCTTTCTACATCTATTATTCTAAATGATTCAGTCACTGCAAATTTAACTTTGTAATCATATATATTTATATAGGATTACAAAGTTATTTATGCAGTTGGTGTATCAAAAAAACTGGATCGAAATTGCAAAATGTTTTAGTTTTCCCTTGATTTGTACACTCAACACTCATTGTATTCTAAATGTGAAGCTTCTATGTCTGCTAGAAGTGCCTTAGGGTTTTGATGATCGGTCAGTCAGTGAGTGACAAAATTAAGAAACTTTGACTAGTTATTATTCTTAAACTACAAGTTCAAATTGAATAAAATTTGAAATATACCGTGTTCACACAATGCGTGCTTGAGTAATGAAAATTCAGGCTTCTATTTTATTCCACAACGAAGTTATAGAGGGTAAAAAATGGCCCGAATTGGTTCGAGAAAAGATAGTACGGCCGTGCCGCTTTTTTTTTGCTCGACTTGGCGGGGGCTCTGCCGTGCCCCCTGATTAACTTGGGTTGTCAATTTTAATGGAAAAGAAATATAAGTTTTATATAGGTATTTTAAAAGAGAATAACCATGGTTTATTTTATAAAAATAATCTTATATATAAAATTCCCGTGTCACAATGTTCGTTCCCGTACTCCTCCGAAACGGCTTGACCGATTCTCATGAAATTTTGTGAGCATATTTAATAATTATGTAAAAAACAAAACAACGAAACAACAATAATTGTGTTTCTGCGAGTGAGTAAAGTTACCAGAGCTCGTTTGGAGAGTGACTATTTTGACAGCAAGGGATGTTTTCAAGGGATCACGATTTTTTCCTTCACCGTTTGAGCATGTGAGAAATAATCACACTCTCGAGTCTTTAAACGTGCCATGTATTCATAAAATGACTGATGATGATGATGATGATGATTTATACATATATTTGTTCCCAGTGATCGACTGCGGTTTCCATAAGCTGCCGTACTTCGAGCCGGCCGTGGGAGTAGAGAGCCTCAGCATCACGCCCATCTCGCGCAACAGCGGCGTGCAGCGGGCGGGCCGCGCCGGCCGCACCGCCCGCGGGAAATGTTACCGGTAAATACATACATACACACATCAACAGAATCTAGGGATATCTTAATCATAAATTATCTACGACTTTATTGTTTTCAATCTATTTAGGTTCTGTAAAAGTAAAGTAAGAAAGTAAGTAAAGTTTATATATAATTTCCCTACCTTTAATACCTGAAATTGGCACAAAGAACCAACTAGTGCCATACTACAAAAAAAAAAAAAAGTTTATATACAGATTGAAATCTCTTTTATTCTATTTTCAAAATTTCAAAACGTAAATTAAAAAAAAAAACAAAAGAAAAACCAAATACTTCTATCTAATGCTGGGAACACTTTTCCACTTTCACACACACTTACACTTTTTCACTCACTATTTTTATGTATTTCAGGTTATACACAGAAGCGGAGTATGAGAAGTTACCTGCGTCGGTGCCGCCCGAGATGTGCAGGAGCGATCTGTCTGGGATGCTGTTACTGCTGAAGGCTTTGGGCATACACAACTTGCTCAGGTAATTTACGATTATGCAGAACACAATGTCAAAGTCAAAGGTTTTATTTATGAACTAGCTGACCCAGCAAACGTTGTTTTGCCACATTATAGGGGTTGGTGGACTACCCCTAACTTTTAGGGGGATGAAAAATAGATGTTGGCCGATTCTCATAGATACCGGATAAGCACAAAAAATTTCATCAAAATCGGTCAAGCCGTTTCGGAGGAGTATGGCAACGAAAACTGTGACACGAGAATTTTATATATTAGATTAGACCTATGTTAACTAAAAAAACCTGGTGTGCTTTTTAAGATATTTTCAAAATGATAATCCTTCTACTCATATCTGTCAATAAAATATTTATTATAACTATTGACAACATGCACCCTACGCTTTTTTTTACAATAAAAAAATATTTTTTTCTTATTTATACTATTCTTAATTCAATTTCTTTTTTTAATATTTTCTTTTTTTTACTTGGATTTTCTATAAAAGTGTATTTTTTTAGATGTTTTAACCTATTATTTATTTGCTTTTTATGCAGTCGGGTTTTTCGTTTTTTAAATTAATTAATTTACATATTCCAATTTCCAAAAATCCGGACAAAATGTCAAATTTCTAAAAACAGCAACTTTAAATCGTTAAAAATCCTAAATGGTAGTCCTGATGATTAAAAATTATTTTTATTTTTAAGTTACGTTTGACTTAATGACTAATGAAAATGCGCCTTTAAAATAGGCTGTTATGATGATGACTATAAATGATGACTTTTACTCATGCATACGAGTGGTAGACCCCAGAAGCATAAATCAAAGTCTGTACAGTAGCGTAGCGTGGGTATTTGCCGCCCGGGGCCGTCTATAAATTTGCCGCCCCTTTTCTAGTAGTTTAAAAAAGACGTGGCACTTGATGCCGCCCCCTTTCATATGCCGCCCGGGGCCATGGCCCCCTTTCCCCCTCCACGCTACGCTACTGAGTCTGTACCTTCCATTAAGGATGCTATTACAATTTTCTACAAATAACGGTGTTTTTCAGGTACAATTTTAATGTATAAGCAATCATATATGTGAAGATATTATGGTCTCAATTTAAAGGTAATCTATTCATCTTCAGATTGGCATCACAAAAATTGTATCACATCATACAATTTTTTCCCATAAATCCGTTTTCACCATCACAATAATCACAGAAAATGTGTAAAAATAGGGTCAGATTACGTACCATTTTAAAGTAAACTTAGAGCATATTTTATCATCAAAATTATATAAAATTACGGCATATATAGTCCGCTATACGTCCGACTAATTATTTTGTACCTAAATCATTACATTTTTCAATAAACAGCAAAAATATGAACGCTTGCAAATTTCTTCATACATTTTTCACTCGCGGACTTTCATTCCGCGCTCAGACGCGCTTGTGGAAGCATGTGCGTATCGCTCTGTCGCAAAAAATAAATTACGAAAAAGTCTGTGTCATACACTCATATAGTCGTTTATCGTGACCGGAAAATGTTGATACTTTTTCAAACCTAAATAAAAGTAAATACGACTTTAATAATATTATTAATTTTATTATCAGAATGTTATTTAGGGATTGATGAATAAGATCGGGATTTGGATACTAACGGCTAAGCAGTCGTTGACAAGGTTGAGAAATGGATGGGTGGAGTTAAGTCATATTAAACCTGTGATTTAGATTAGGCCTGAAAGTAGATGGGTAGGGTTAAGCTGCTGTTGGGCAAGTTAAAAAATAGATGGGTGAGGTTAAGCAGCTGTTGGGCAGGTGAAGAAATGGATGGGTGGGGTTAAGTCATATTAATACTGTGATTTAGATTAGGCCTGAAAGTAGATGGGTAGGGTTAAGCTGCTGTTGGGCAAGTTAACAAATAGATGGGTGAGGTTAAGCAGCTGTTGGGCAGGTGAAGAATTGGATGGGTGAGATCAAATTTTACTAAAAAAAGGCGAGAATAATTGGGATTAAGAGAGTGTAGGTGAGTCCAAGAAAAGGATGGGTAGGGTTAAGCATTTGTTAGTGAGGTCGAGACTTGATGGGTGGGGTTAAGATGTCAACTCCGTTCCTGACGGGTGTTCCCTGACTAGGCTTGTTCTAACTCGGCCACTGAATGACTGTACTAGTAGGTAAAACTTTCAGATGCACTAGTTCTGTCTTCTGGTACTATTAGTACCACCTACACCAGTACCATAGTACAGTATATAGTGAATTACATTTTATATTCCTTCATACTTTGCAGGTTTTGCCTATAATTCTTACAATACCCGATTATTCTTTGTATGAAATATTATCATGCATCCCACTTATTCATACACTGATTTTATATCGCTCCCGCTCGTTTAGTCGCGTTTCGAGTATTTCAAGTATCTACAGTCCTACAGTTACTCAATAACTCAATTCTTTATTGCATTTCATAATGTGTACATTAGTTGGTAGGCATGTTAAACATTGGATCAATTATGGACCCTGTCGGGCACAGCAAAAGATATTTTTAATAGGAGAGAGGATGAAGGCGCTCTTTGTCAAATAAGATAAAAACTATATAGGTATATTAAATTAAATTGTATCATTAAAATATGTATGATTATAGTATCGTATAATATAATTATTTTATAATAAGTATTTCTATATTTGTTTTAGATATGTTTATGTATTTTTATTTTATTTTATTTATTGCACGTTTTTAATTTTTTGTAACTATAAATTGTAATGATCTACATATTTTCAATTTTATTAAGCCTTGTAGAATGTTATTATTTTTATTTGAAAATATATTCTGAGTTAAATTTAAAATGAAATATAGGTATCATGTTATTGTAAATTTTATTGTTAAGTATTTTTTGGTATAAGTATGTGTAGTTTATACCGCAGACTGTTATTTAAAATTTAAAAATTTTAAATTTACTATCTTGTAGCGTGCGACTACTCGATCAGAACCAGAAACTAAGAATACTGACATCTCGAACGAACGACGTAGTACTAAAAGAATTATGTAATAATAAGGAAAAGTAATAGTTTGTTCTTGTCAGTGTCGGGATTAATTCTTATTAGTACTTAGTACGTGAACTATACAAGCCTATCTCTGACCGTAAACTTTTGACAATCTTTTTATTAATTTGTAATGTATATATTTAACTACTTAATTATGTTTGTTCAGGTGGATTCTTGCAAGTCAATTTTGAATCTTCAACCGATTGAGCTGAAATTTTGTATAGACATGTTTGGATGTTTAGTTGTGTGACGTCATTCCGGAACACCCATGGCGGACTAGTTATTTGTGATGCACTTTACAACATGGGGATCAAAAACTTACTAAAAATAACTCAAAAAATAAAATGACGTCTCTCTAAATACAATTTCTACATTTTTATGCTTTCCTACAATATGGATATCAAATTATAGGCTTGCTGTGAATAACTCTAAAAATATTGTAACATCACTCTAAATCCAATATTATGGCGGACTAAATTTTTCGTGGCTTTTTAACTAAATTTAGTTTTCTTATTGTAGTTCTAGTTTTCATTAATAAAGGTAAACGAATATTTTTCCATTATGTTTTTTTTTACTTTTAAAAACATAAATGCATATTAATCATAATTAATGAGATATAGCAAAATAGACCGAGTCATGAATGACTCGGTCTATTGTGAATGCATTACAGCGCATTGAATTCACATATAACGAAATAAATTAATCTTTAAGATATTTTACTTAGGGATATCTGCAGACCAAACGTAAAGTAATTCGTATCGAATGTACAATAGGTCACCAGGTAGCAAATAACTTAATTATCACGAAAATAGTACGATCACTAAACTCTATCAATTCAAATAAAAATAATAACAAGGATCAAGATTATTTAAGCGATGTATAAAATCGAGCGCTCAGTGGTTTCAATGTGTGCGTGCCCGTAATGTTGCTGTGTGCGACTCTAAATACCTAAATTTGAGTTCGTCGAAAATGTAACAGCGTCCTTAAACAAATATTTTATTTCCCAGGTTCACATTCCCGACCCCGCCTCCGGCCAAGAGTATACTGTCAGGTCTGGAGACTCTGTACGCGCTGCAGACGATAGACAAGCGAGGGGAGCTGACGCCGCTGGGCGAGATGGTGGCAGAACTGCCTCTCAAGCCTATGTGTGCTGCCATGCTGTGTAATAGTGGTGAGTTTAAAGCATAAATTATATATATTTATTTTGAGAGGATGTTGAGGTATAACTTACCTTTCAAACGAAACAAAGAAGGAGAAGAGAAGAAGAGAATCGGTTCACCCAATCGAGAGCTACGATGCCAAACACACACACACACAAAGACATACACACACATACACACACACAGACCTGTCAAAAGACTAAACCGACGACATGATTGACGCTAGTGAGGGGCCACATTTTTTAAAGAAATATAAACTATTAGCTTAATTAACCACCAGCCTCAATTATCATTGTTATTGATAATAAAATAAAATAATATATTAATCTTATTTGCAGGTGAGTGGGGTTGCATAGACGAAGCTCTATCAATAGCCGCCATGCTGCAGGTGGACAACGTGTTCGTTAAGCCCAGCGGTGGGAAGGAGAGTGTCGCCGCTAGAGTCAGCAGGAGAAATAACTTCGAAGTATGTATGACTTCTATTTCATTGTTTAATTGGGCTCTATGAAAAACAATTGTGCAACTATGTATAATATGTATGTATTTACAAAAAAGAAGTATACGTGTACTAGTCAGTTGATATACAACCATCTAGTATCCGTAACACAAGCCTCGTTGCTTACCACGGAACTAGATGGCGCTGTGTAATAATGTCTGGAAATATTTATATTTATTTATTTACTTTGTTTTGATTTATCGGTATGTTTTTAGGCAGTTGCATTGTTTGACCGGGCACAAATCCAGTCCAGCTTTTAGAATAAATCTTATATATAAAATTCTCGTGTCACAATGTTCGTTCCTCCGAAACGGCTTGACCGATTCTCATGAAATTTTGTGAGCATATTGAGTAGGTCTGAGAATCGGCCAACATCTATTTTTCATACCCCTTAGTGATAAGAGTTGTCCACCAACCCCTATAATGTGGCAAAACAACGTTTGCTGGGTCAGCTAGTAATGATTATAAATTTTCAGGTTGCAGAAGGCGATATAATAATGTATTTGAACATTATGGATGCCTATTTAAAATTGAGCTGTTCTCAAGAAGAGAAGAGAGCGAAGAAAGCGTGCAAGGAGTGGTGTCAGAAATATTATATCAACTATAAGATCATGGAAAAGGTAAAGTCAAAGTCAAAATATCATTTATTCAAAGTAGGCCAAATTTAATTGGCTTTTTTCTGAATCTCGACAATACAGACAGCCCCCAAAAACGCCCGCCGTTCACCGCTTCCTAGCGTTTTTGCTGGGAAGAAGAAGCGGCGCAACAAACTCTCCAGCACACATTTCTGTCTGTTTATTTAATTTAATTAATATAGGTATATTTGGTTATGGCTGTGGGCTGTGGTAGTCTAGCGGTGTGACCAGTGGACTGAGATGTCAGAGGTCTCGAGTTCGAACCCAAGGCACGCACCACTGACTTTTCGGAAGTTATGTGCGTATTTATCACAAGCTCAAACGGTGAAGGAAAACATCGTGAGGAAACCTGCATGCTTTGGAGATTTTCTCGATGGCATGTGAAGTCTGCCAACCCGCAGTAGACTAGCGTGGTGGACTATAGCTTTATCCCTTTCAAATGAGAGGAGACCCCTGCCCAGCAGTGGGACAATAATGGGTTGATAATGATGATATTTTGTTATAAGTATAAGTATTACCAATTTTGTTGGACATTTTCTCTGAACTGCCCCGTTGGTCTAGTAGTCGTATAACGCGACTGCCGAGCAAGAGGTCTTGGGTTCGATTCCCAGGTCGAGCAAAGTGTTATTGGGTTTTTCTATGAAATTCTCTGTGGCAGCTCGGAGTATGGATTCGTGCCCGGTTGATGGCAATAGGCTCGCCCCCTATTACATGGGACCTAAAACATACCGGCGAAACAGTGTACCTTAGTACACCTCTGTCTAATCTTTCGGGGACTACACGCGTCATAGTATGTTATGTTTTTTAAATGTTGCTCCACACTATAATAATTGTCTCCTGTATCGCGGGAGATATTGTCAGATATTGACATAGCGAGATTCCTCGCTCAAATCCCGCTGCCCGGAAGTACCTCCGCCTTACAGAAGCCCGCAGTGAATCAACAATAGTTGTCTTTCTGCGAGTGAGTAAGGTTACCAGAGCTCATTGGGGGAGTGAAAAGAAAGAAAGAAAAAATATTTACTTATGACTCGCACAGGTAAACACACAGTCGAATTACATAAAAGAAGTAAATAAAATAAAATTTAAAAGCCTGTACGAGACCAAAAAGGCCCCTATCTCAGCATAAATCAAATCAAATCAAATCAAATCATTTATTTCAATTAGACCAATACAGGTGCTTTTGAATTGTCATATTTAATTGAATTTAGTTGCACGGTTCCAAAAGGTAGGTCTTATGGAGAAGAACCGGCAAGAAACTCCATAGATACTCTTTTAAATTAAATACAAAATTGTTGGTTTTGTTTTACAAAGATTTATGTATGTAATGTAATATCAATATGAGACTGGTGCAGTTCGATGTGATAATAATGCTACGACATTGAATGTCGCAGCGCTGGTATTATGATAGTGACTATTCTGACCTACTGTAGTGTTGATTGTACATATCCTTGCTGGAATTAAACTAATAATTAATATTTTTTTATTTATTTATTTTTAATTTCCAGGCCTGTGAAGTCCGAAACAGTTTAGAAAAGCTAATAAAAAACAAATATCAAATGGAAAACAAAGTTTTCGAAGGAATAGATTTGGGATCAGGTAAATACTTTAAATTACTAAAAGGACTGTATATTTATAAATAGAAAAAAAAAGACCTAACGGGTAGTATAATAGTCAGTCACCTTTTTAACCGACTTCAAAAAAGGAGGAGGTTCTCAATTCGACTGTATTTTTTTATATATTTGTTACGTCAGAAATGTCGACTGGATGAACCAAGTTTAATGATTATTATTTTTTCATTTGAAAGTTGGTGCTTCCCGTGTAAGTATAATTAGGTCCAGGTCTGATATTTGAAGTCGGTTTTTTTGATAGAATTATTTTTCTGTTAGTGAATTGATTTTTTGTGATTCTTTGTAAGTAATAAGGAAGACATGGTTGAGTTTTGTTTTACCAGTAATGTTCTTTAAATATTTGTTCTTTATTTTGAGTTACCATTTCATAAAAAAAAAATGCAATGAAAAAAATATATTACTTTTTGAATCCTTTTTCAGCATCCATAGTCATGGGTAGATTTTAATCCAAAACTTCGGCATTAAATATCTAATATCAATATTTTGCGTATTTCTTAAAAATATACATACACATAATGTCCATAACGCCTGTCTTCACCGAAGGGTTAGGCAGAGGTGTACTAATGTACACCCATATTTCGCCTGTATGTTAAAGTCCCATGTAATAGGGGGCGAGCCTATTACCATCAACCGGGCACGAATCCAAATTCCGAGCTGCTATTAGAAAAACCCGATAACACTGCATGTAAAAATATTAATAATATTATTTTCTTAGAAAAGAAAAGAGAAAGAAAGAAAGAAAAAATGTTTATTTTAGACTCGCACATGACATAACAATTACATTAAAGTACAAACATAAAACAAAATAAAACTGATAAAGCCCTGCGCGAGGCCAAAAAAGCCCCCTATCTCATTATGCTGCGTTAGCAGAAGTGCCCACGCAGCGCTGGTATTGTGATAGGGCCGGTGACATCACGAGCAACGGCTCGTATACGGCCAACATAAATTATAAAAAAGAGAAAAAGAAAGAAAATAAATAAATAGATATATACACAAGTAATAACAATAAATAAAATTATAATAAAATACTAAGTTTAAATAAAATAAAATGTTATTTAATAAAATAAAAATAAAAAAGACTTCTTAAAGTCTAATATGCATGATTGTATGGTGTGTGTATCTTCTTATATATAAAAATCTCGTGTCACGGTGTTTGTCGCTGATCTCCTCCGAAACGGCTGGACGGATTGTTATGAAATACTCTATATATATTTGGTAGGTCTGAGAATCGGTCGTGGGCTATTTTTTATACCCCTATGTGATAAGGATGTCCCTCACCAGACATTTATTTTCTTCACAAAACATTTTTTTGGTTTTTTTTTATGATTTGGCAAAAAAAATACGTATTAATCTAAGTTTTCACTCTTCTATCACCAGCTCCTATAATTTGGCAAAACAACGTTTGTTGGGTCAGCTAGTAGTAATATAATATTTGTTATTTGCAGGCAAAACCTCGCGGATAATGAAGTGTGTAGTGTCGGGGTACTTCCCGCAGGCCGCGTACTGGGGCGCGGACAGCACGTACCGCGGGATCAGAGGCGCCGGACTGCACATCAGTCCCGACAGCTGCCTGTTTAGGGTGCAGCAGCCGAAGTGGTGAGATATTACACAAATGAACTAGCTGGCAAACGTTGTTTTGCCACATTATAGGTCGACAATAAATGAAAAACTGCTCGACCGATTTTGTGCAAACTTCACATAAACCATGTACATGAACAAAGCCTAAATATTTGGTTTGGACAGGTGAACCCGTTCTTGAGTTATAAAATTACAACGAAAAGTGGCATTGATTTTTATATACTTACGTCAAGTGTGCAGTACTCGCGACCGGCGCGCATCGCCAGATGTATAAATACGTAGCGCGTGGCATCCTGTAGTTTCTGCCTACTCTCATGGGAAAAGTTTTGAGAGTTCCTCGTAGAT
Organism: Craniophora ligustri; assembly: GCA_905163465.1. Taxonomy (NCBI): domain Eukaryota; kingdom Metazoa; phylum Arthropoda; class Insecta; order Lepidoptera; family Noctuidae; genus Craniophora; species Craniophora ligustri. The sequence goes on from LR990981.1 coordinate 8,425,122, forward strand.
AGACGTCGCTACAAATATATTCGGACATTATGACACAGCGCCATCTAGTAGTTCCGAGCTAAACAACGAGGCTTGTGTTACAGATACTACATGATTGATACACTACAAAGTATTTTTTTGTAAATACATACATATTATATATACATAGATACATCCATGACTCGGATACAAATGTTTATGTTAATCACACTAACATTTGTCCCTACCGGGATTCGAACCCAGGACCCATAGCATAGACAGCAGTGTTAACTACCGCTGGACTAATTGGGACGTCATAGTTAAAACTCAACTCAGTTTTTACTTAATAATTAATAATCACAATAAACACTCGTAAGGAACGCGAGACAGTCCCAACACGTGTTATCGCATCGGCTGCCGAAGTAAGAGTGAGCGCAAATTCTTTTTTTTTAATGGCATTCATTGTTAGCTCCAGGGAGCTTTTACAATGTAACCGGACTTTTTTGGCGAAGCACCAGACAGTGCCTCCAGCCAAGGCTTAACTTAAAATTTTAAGCAACAGCAGCTAAGGGCGCCCGAGCGCAAATTCACCCGACATCTGTTTTTCATCGCCAGCTCCACTGTGACGTCGTTGATTCTGTCGAGTGCCGCTAGATGGCACTAGGCGATTAATCGATTACAAATGAATCAATTCCCTCATATTTATATTACGTACTTTATTTTATTTTAGGGTGATGTTCGCCAGTGTTCAAAGCACGGGAGAGAAGACGTACATGCGGGAGATGATGACGCTGGACCAGCGGTGGCTGCTGGATCTCGCGCCGCACTACTACAAGCAGACGTGACAATAAAACTATCCACGTAGTCGAGAGCGTTTTATTAATTCTATTTACTTTTCAGTGTCAGAAATTCGTACTTCTCTAGCTTTCTGCAGACAATTTTCGACTCTATTTGTGCTAGAAATAGATGTCATTTTACTGTGCGCATTTATTGTTGGTTTGTTGCAAAAATTGTATTATATTTTTCTTAATATCCTGAGGATCTGAGGATCGGTCTGGACACCCGCGGGGTGGATTGCCTATTAAAGCGTTCAGTTAGTGCAACAAATAACAGCAACGACAAAAGCGGCAGTATAGTTACGGAAATTGCTAGATTATCGAAGTCTACCGAAGATTGACGAAGACTGCCGAAGATTGACGAAGACTACCGGCGATTGACGAAAACTACCGGCGATTGACTAAGACTGCCGAAGGTTATCCAAGACTGCCAAAGCCGAACAAGCCGAAGACTAGATCCTTCACGGTGCTAGCTGGTACATAATTATGTGGAGTTTTTATGTCTTCCACAAAATTATGTTCCGGCCAGGACTTGACGAACTCAGCCGCCGCTCATCGATGGATAGAACCAAGTTCGTATATTGAAATAAAAATACTTTTGCCGGATTTCATCGTGATTGATTTATGCGATTCGTAAGCTTGTATTGTAAGTTTAATAGAATCTATGATGAGGTTCCAAGCAAGGTAGTAGCTACCCAGCTATCTTCCTTTTTGAAAATTTGATGTTTTTTTATTGCAATAACATTTTTTTACTACAATTCTGATTGGTGAGCTAAATAATATTATATTTATTCAATTATTGTCTATTAGGTTATTCATAAGTAAGACACTCGTGGCTAAGCTTCAGGTTAAGCTGCCTTTCCAAGGTTAGTCTGTGGATGGGTGGCCATACTTTAAATATTGAGACATCTTTGTGTTACAGTGACCTATAGCAAACTTTATGGTAATAAAAACACAACTTCCTTTATCCTTAATGTCTAGCCCAAATATAGTATAGGCTCTGAAGGTAGCCGCTTCTTGTAATATTTAAGCTGGAATATTGGAAACCCCGGTGTAAGAAAATGAACATTCAAGAGAAGCAGAAATAAACAGCTCTGAAGAAAAAAACTATTGATAACATGTGCGTTGCCCCAGCGGAAAAAAATCGAATTTCATAATTTGTGTAAGCAGATCAACATCTTATATTATTGACACACGAATTTCATTTAGGCATACACAATAACCGTACGTCATACATTAATTATGGAACCTATTTTTTTTTCTTCTACGTCCATGAAATAAAAAAACTTCCGCTGGGACGACGTTGTCGTAGCGGAAACAGTTGTTGATAAATAACTCCCCAATGGTTGGCCATACAAACTTTTACTTACCATACACAACGTCATACACTGAAAATCTAGTTAACAGAAATTATGAAATTCGAACTTTTTCCGGTGGGACTACGAACAAATTCTCAAAACTCGTTTGCCCTGACAAGTGAAGAGGAACACGAATAGCTTCCGGAAACAGCCGAAGATTGCCGAACACAATTCGTCAGGGGGTGGGGTGTAACATGGTTTTGTGTGTGTCGTATTTCCACAAAATCATGTTCCAGCCGTCTTCTTGTACGAACACACTGCTCACCCCACGTCTCCTCAGATAATACGTATAATCTCCTCTCATAAGAGAGGAGGCTGGTGCCCAGTTTTGGGACAATAGTTGGGTTAATGACGAAGCTTAGAAATCTAATATTTTGTTAGCCATTTATATACGACTTAGACGGAACAGGCCTGAAAATTTTTGACGAATAAATTTGACATTGGGAGAACCCATTCAGTGCCCAGTACCCGATTCTGGGTCGATATTACAGTAAGGCTCCGGGCAATCAATACTTAAGGTATATACTTATGAAGACATTTTGACATAAATTAAAATTTTGTGGTTTGAAAGACGACGTAGTGACAAAAGTTGAGAAGAATGTACTGAGATGGTTTGGGCATGTTGAAAGGATGAATGATAGGCGATTGACGAAAGGAATTTATAAGGCGGATGTCAGTGGAAACGCCGGGAGGGGGCGCCCTAGAAGGACATACACCGACCTAATTGGTGAACTCCTTCAAAAGGTGAGCAGTACTCGTTACCGGCGCGCGTGCATGACGAGATGTATGAATGTGGACGAGGCACAACTGGTATGCAGGGACCGTAGCGCGTGGCATTCTGTAGTTTCTGCCTACCCCCATGGGAAAAAGGCGTGAGTGTATGTATGTATGTATGAAAATGTCAAAAAGTCTTCATTAAATAAAGTAATTAAATTTTGTGTGTGAACGCCTTGTCAATGTCAATAAATTGTTTGAAAATAATATTTGCTAATACTTTTGTTACAGGTGCTTTTGTGTATTCTTCACATTTCCTTTATAATGTTTGTTTTATTAAGTTATGCGTGGTGAATTTGATCATGAATAACAATGTTATTACATATAGCCAATATGGATGTTACCAATTTTACTTAATTCCTTTTATTTTAAAGGTCGACTCTTGTTTATAATAAAACAATATATTTTATTTTAAAATATTATAAGTAATTTCGATGAGAAAATGTACTAAAATAGAAGAATATTTATTTCACCCGCCAAAACACTTACAGCTGTCAGTTGTCACGCTATTACATACGTCACTAACCGCTAGACGGGGATCGCGATTGATGAGAATTTGTCGAAATTATGTTTCCTTCATATAAAAATTAATACATCTAATCAAAATGAACACAAGTTCTACAAATTTTTAGTTTCACGTCGGTATGAACACAACAAACAGAAATGTTTGCGGCTTGTTTATCGGTTAGTGACGTCATACGCTCTTCTTGGTGTTTGCAGTCACGTGGCAATAGGTGATAAATAAAAGTTATAAAATTATTTTTAACTAATTGAATTTGATATATGAAATAAATAAAATTAGATTTTCGATGTTCTAATAATCCAACCTATAATAAAATTAATAAGAAATATGAATTCGTGATTAGTGTCAACATTCCTAAAATTGATAACCAGGCAGGTACTGAGGTAGATATATGAAGTTAATATACCTAACTCTAATATATTTTATAAACAAAAAGAAAATGCATTGTAGGTAATCTTCTCTCGGTCTGGTCGGGTCTTGAACTCCTTGTATGAATATGACGTCACTTGCTTGTAACGTCACGCTAACTTCGACATCTGTCAGTAGGTACCATGACAGTTTTGTGGGACAAGGATAGAAATAATACCCCCTCTAATAACTTTGAATTCTTACTATGTATGTTATTCTTATTGTTATTTCAAATATTGTTATACCTTTACTTTATTTTTCTAATGGTATACGTTTAAAGTCATCGTGTGTTTCAATCATTTAATTTTATTCATTAAATATCGATTTGTCAATTGTCTGACGGTAACCGATTCGTAGAATATAGACTGAAAGACTGGAAACCCCGACGTAAAGACATGCATTATCACCGAAGAAGAAATCAATTCATAACCCGCTTGCCCAGACATACCTAGGTGGAGAGCAACACGAATAGCTTCTGGAACCAGCCGGAGATCGCCGAACACAATTCGTCAGGGGGTGGGGTGTAACATGGTTTTGTGTGTGTCGTATTTCCACAAAATCATGTTCCAGCCGTCTTCTTGTACGAACACACTGCTCACCCTACTTTAGAAGAGTATCTATGGAGTTTCTTGCCGGCTCTTCATAAAGATCGTAGCACACTTAAATATGACCGCACCGGTCTTGCTTACCGCATTCTTACCACGCGCTTCAGGCAAGCGGCCCGCGCGATGTGCGCACGCAGACAAATAAAATGCCCCTTTGATCTTCAACAAATTCTCCTGCATTTCTTGCTTTTAGCAGTTTATGCACCCAAAATCTTCGCCTTCTAATGTTTCCTGAGCTGTTCTCATCATCATCAAGTGCAATAGCAATGATCGCCAGATCGGGCATTGTGAATCGAGACATAGCGAAAAGATACAAGTTATTTCAATGGGGACTGATCACAAACTTGTGTGTCGCGAAAAGCGAGAGCGGTCGGTGCGTAGACAGTGAGCAGTCAGAGTCGGCGGTGATTTGCGGATGCAGTGTTATTTAAGTCAGCTACGACCTTAAGACCTTCCTCTTGGAACCGTGCAACTAGTTTTGACAATTTAAAAGTACCTGTAACATCGGTCTAATTGAAATAAATCATTTGACTATGACGTCTCATCAGTGACTTTAACGTAAGTGAAGAGTAACACGAATAGCTATCGGAAACCGCCGAAGATTGCCGAACACAATTCGTCAGGGGGCGGGGTGTAACATGGTTTTGTGTGTGTCGTATTTCCACAAAATCATGTTCCAGCCGTCTTCTTGTACGAAATTACTCAACCCGATCTCACCACAATGAACCTGAGGTCTTATCTTCGTAGCGCGTAGCATTCTTTAGTTTCTGCCTACCCCCATAGGAAAAGGGGTAAGTGTATGTCAGTGGCGTAGCGTGGGTATTTGCCGCCCGGGGCCGTTTGGAAATTTGCCGCCCCCTTTTCTAGTAGTATAAAAACGACCTGGCACTTGATGCCGCCCCCTTTCATATGCCACACGGGGCCATGTCCCCTTTGGATGATATACATCAGTTTATCTTTGTTTAACCCTCAAAAATACATTTTTATGCTTAGATGTACGGTTCTTTTGGTGTTGGAGCGGCTTAGTAACGAATTGTTTGAAATAAATATTTGCTAATAATTTTATTTCAGGCGCACTGTATTATTAAAAAAATATTTGCTAATAATTTTATTTCAGGCGCACTGTATTATTAAAATAATATTTGCTAATACTTTTATTTCAGGTGCATTTGAGTAGGTATACTTTTTGCTTTTTTTTTAAGAATTATGTTATGCTTGGTAACTTTACTGAATAAAAAAAATATTACAGTTAAAATGAAGCCTTATTTTAAATCAGACCAGTCAATCATAGTAATCAGTATACAGAATTAATATAACTCTAACACCATGAGATCAACTTCTTGGAACCGTGCAACTAGAGTCATAACGTTTTATAAATGCTTGAAAAAGTTCATATGAAATAAAAACCATTTGATTTTGACCTTTTATGACAAGCTGTTATAATCTAGTGGTGTGACTAATAGACTGTGATGTCAAACTTCGAAATTACGTGTGTAATTATCACACGCTCAAACGGTAAAGAAAAGCATCTTAAGGAAACCAGGACGCCTGGGTGATTTTCTCATGGCATAAGTCTGCCAACCCGCAGTAGGCTAGCGTGGTGGAATATAGCCTAATCTCTCTCAAATGAGAGGAGACCCTTGCCCCCAGCTGTGGAATAATAACTGGGTTGACAACACCTTTCATAAAAAAAGCCTTGTAGGTAATCTTAGGGTCTTGAACTCTTTATTTATCCTAGAAAGGATATTGACTGATAATAAATAATTAACCTGCAATAATTTACACTCGTTCTAATACAACATAATATAAACATTTGTGAAGATGTTTGTGTAGGTATATGTTAAACATATTGTAATAAAATTTGTTCATTTAGTTTTGCATTAAATAGGATCAAATTATAGGCACTAGCTTTTGCCCGCCATTTCGTCCGCGTAAAATTAGTAATTATATCCGCATAGGTACAAACTTCCAACCCCAAGTACGAATTAGAATATCTAGATTCAAATTTTATAGCGATAATAATATATGGCATGACAAGATATAATTATGGACGAGGCAAAAGTGGCATGCAGGGATCGTAGTGCGTAGGCATTCTGTAGTTTCCGCCTACCCCCACGCGAAAAAATCGTTATTGTACGTTCGTATGTAATAGATAGCGCTGATATCAGTTTTGTTAATTACTGTAAGTATTGTAACATTTTAACACGTTGGCTGCTGAAAAACACATGCTGTGTTTTGACTCAAGTAATTAAACCCCGGTGTTTAAATACAATTGTGATACAATCACGGTGTTTAAATATAAGTTGTGTTATAATACAAGTGTTTGATGTTCTATAATTTTATTAAGTAAATCATTACAGCGATTAATTTGATAGAACCTCGTGCCTAGGGCGGCAAACTTAGAAGGGTGAGAATTTGAGAAAAAATAATCTGCAAACATATATTTTACCATGACATTTTGTATATTAAGTAGATATATGTTACTTAACCTATCTCAGACTTCACATCAATAAATAGACGTTCACTTTTGGACAGAGGCCAAATATTAACAATATATATATCAAGAATAAACTTCTCATAAATTATTCTTATTCTAACTGCGAAAGAAATCAATCCCCACGCGAGTATAGACGGGTAGGCAACTTGTTTTGACTGCTCGGAGCTCAGTTACATACACTGATAACAAGGGTTTTACTCCCAGTAAAATCTTATATTAATAAGTAATAACAATACATCTTGCAGATTGACTGGGGGGCTAACGATTATTTATAACTGTAGACAGTTAAATTAATTTGTTAGTTGAACTCGCAGATATGATCCGACTGACTCATTTTGATTTGTCTGTTGTGTCTGGGAAATGGAGGCGTTTTATGATAATAATAACATGCTTACACGCCTTTCGTCCCCAAAGGGATGAGGAAAGATGAAGGTACCTAATGTATACCTACCCACATTTCGCCGGTATGTTTTAGGGCCCGTGTAATAGGGGGCGAGTCATTGCCATCAACCGGGCACGAATCCAAACTCCGAGCAACGTGAATTTGAGTTTTTCTATCAATTTTTTAGCAGCAGTCCGGAGTTTGTATATACTTAGTAAAAAAAACCCCTGTACCCCTGTACCCCTCGAAAAATATTGGCAGTAAGCTCGCCTTTAATAAAAGACACAATAAAGCTTAGGTACCGGTTAAATTAGAGTAGGTACTTATATTTACCCGTGATTGGTATGTTTTGTTATTGTACAACAAAATTCCAACACATTATCAAAAATTAAGTCTAAGCAAATTTAAATCTATTATTAAACGGAGACTTTGTTCTCAAGGTTATTATACGTTGAAAGACTACATGGATGATAATAGTGCTTGGGATTGAATAGTTCTGATGAACCGGGCTATCAAAACATGTTTATGATTATTATTATATTCTTGACATTATAATTTTGAAATTTGCACAATTATGATTTTATTATCTTGACATTTTATTATTTTAATTTTTACACTTTTAACTGACATGCATGTAACTTTAGTTACAATAGTTTTATTTTATTTCAAAATTTATTTTAGATTTTGTAAAATTTCCTGTAAAATATGAGATTAATGTTGGCTTCGATGTTGCTTTGCGAAATGAAAAATGCATACCTACTGGTAGACATTTTGGCCAGGCAGTCTGGGCTTGTCATGCTCTCTCAAATGTCCTGCTGATGGTGGCGTTGTGTGTCGGGTCCCTTTATTCCCTATATCATGGTTGAGTAGAGCGACGCTGATACACACGTCATGCTCGTGAACGGGTGCTGTCAGTTGGGGCTGGTCGGCTTATACATGTCATGGCATCCGGGTTTTATATTATAATTATTTTATTTTATTTTTTTAGTGCTAGTGAATAACTCATGCGTTTCACATCAGACTGCATTATTCTCATATTAATAATAAAAACGAAAATTGTAAATATAACGAATTATTTAAAAGAGTATCTATGGAGTTTCTTGCCGGTTCTTCTCCATAAGACCTACTTTTTGGAACCGTGCAACTAGTGTTGACATTTCGAAAGAACCTGTAATATTGGTCTACTTGAAATAAAAATATTTGAATTTTGAATTTTTTTGAATTTTATTAAGTATACAAACAAGAAAGTAAACAATAATATGTTCATCTATTACCTGCAAATATTTCAATACGTACTTAACTAAAGGTTATTTTATAATATTGTTGCAGAAATAGTGTCCGATAGCACCATTTTTATCCGTGATGACAAGCAACATTTGTTAATGAGTTGATATACTAATTAAATATACCTACATACCATCTCGCCTGTCTTCCCAGAAGGGTTAGGCAGATTATGTACAGGTATAGCCACATTTTGGTGGCATGTTTTAGGTCCCATGTAATAGGGGGCGAGCTTATTGCCATCAAACGGGCACAAATTCAACTTGTACTGAGAATTTCATAGAAAAATAAAGAAAAGAAAATAAAAACCTTTTTATTTCGGTCTCACAGAACACGTACCTACATATTACAAAAAAATAATAATAAAGTACAAAAATAAATTCATAGAAAACCCCATTAACACTTTAAAAAAGAACCATATTATTATAGACATATTATTATTTATATCCAAACCGCAGCATAAGACCTATTCATTACCTACGTAAAACGGAATAACAAACAAATTAATGTTTTTAAACTAATCACATACCTACATAGTTTAAACACGATAAATATTCGTGCAGTTTATCTGAAATAGGTACAGATTTTAATTAGTGTAATTAATTAAATATAATTATGTATGAAAAAAATCTTTTTTGTTAAATATTTAGATCTTATTTACTTACTTATTAGTCATTCTTGCTATAATTAGTGTTACCTGGGTTAGGTTTTCCCGGGTTTGTTTTGAAACAGTGCCGGATTAAGGTACACTGGATGCCATGAGTAACCTTGGGCGGTTGGACTATTTTTTTATTTATTTTTTCTAAATAAACGTTGCCCCATACTTGGATTTTTTCCTGTATCGTGGGTGCGTTTACAAACACAAATTTAAACATACACAAACGCCCAGACCCGGAACAACTACCTGTAGAACATATAAATATTTGCTCCGTGCGGGGATGGACCAACAACACCGCCACCGAGTCGTCAAACTATAAAATAAGATGACTTTAAAAGTGACATGAGTTTTTTTTAGCCCCGGCACACTTAATCATCAGTATTAATTCTTGATCGTGTGCCTAGTTGGGATGCTCTAAGTCATTGCTTTAATAGCTCATGGGCTGATCCAGGGCTGTGTAGAAAAAGGGTCCAAATTCGAATCCGAGGCTCGCACCACTGACATTTCGGAAGTTATGTGGGTAATTTAAATTTCCATGAGCACATCATTAAAACATGTAAAGAAGCGAACAAAAATTTAGGGTTCATAATTAGAACTTCGTATCAATTTAAAAATATCCGTGTGCTGAAACTACTGTACAATGCTTACGTACGAAGCAAATTGGAGTACAATGCCTTAGTATGGAATCCTCGTGAAACCCTGTATACCATGATGGTGGAAAAAATCCAACGTAAGTTTGCTAGATCTCTCTACAAGCGACAGTATGGATATTACCCTTTCTTATATCCTTCAATGTTTGTATCGGGTATGGTTGGTCTAGATACTCTACAAAGTAGGCGTGAACTTACGCTAATAATACACTATTATCTTGTACTAACCAACAGGGTAGATAATCCCTCAGTACGTGAAAGCATTAACTTTTATGTACCCGACCATTACATGCGAGGTATTGGCAGGCGCAAGCACAAGCTCCTCTGCTGCCCATGTGAGTGGCGCTCCCCCCATGCAAGCAACAGTCCTACTTCCAGAGCCATTCAATATTTAAATAATTTTCTTGGGGCCAATCCAGAAGCAGACATATTTGTCGACAAACCCAGCATATTAAGTAAAAAGATTAGTAATTTCTTAAATATGTAAGTACCTAGTTGTTAAGAATATTACAGATTTTTTATTGTTTTAGATAAGATTTATTTACTTTTTGTTTTTTATTTTATATAGATTATTGTTTTCAATTATTTTTGTATGTTTAGTATAGATATAAACGACTTGGTTGTACACTGTAAGTTTATATTTTATGAATAAATGAATATGAATATGAATATGAATATTTATCACATGCTCAATCGGTGAAGAAAAACATCGTGAGGAAACCTGCATGCTTGAGAGATTTGTCTTGATGGCATGTGAAGTCTGCCAACCCACAGTAGGCTAGCGTGGTAGACTATAGGCTAATCCCATAAATCCTTTAAAATGAGAGGAGACCGCTTAGGGACCGCCTTACTCAATGACAAATACAATTACAATTTTTGATTCACTGTGGCATTCTGTAAGGCGGAGATACTTCCCCAGTCGGACAGCTTAATTTGAGAGATATCTCACTATGCCCTACCTCCTCCCTAGCCTCCTAAGACTTAGACTGGAATACTTCATATCGTAAGCATATGCTCAAGAAGAAATTAGGACTTAAAGAGAGGGATTTGGGGTGAGAGGACCCGCGCAGAGCTAACAATAATCTGCCGGGTGTAACAGACCAAGCGTGTTATTTTCTCCGTCGCATTTGTGGAAATAAACTGGTGTCGTGAACCAGGTGCGCATGACCCTAGAGTCTTTGACATTGTGTATTGTTTGTAACAATTGTTATAAATAAATAAACGGGATTTATTATGCCGATAACTGCTATTTCTGTCGGCGAAACATACATAAGTTATGTTTGTATTCGTGAACTCTTGACTCGGGACACTGAGGGACCAGACAGAGGAATTTACCTACTTATGTCCTATAGATAAGACTGATTACGTTGTCCATTCCTGTTGACACATCCCCCATACATACACACGAGTAAGAACACAACTTCCACAGTTGCACACACCCTCCAAATAGAGCTTGTTGGGGGAATTACTATTCTGACAGCATGGGAATTCCACTTGCTGTCAATTTAGTAACTCTTTTATTTTAAGAAACCTAGACGGACTGTGATTCCTGCGCCGAATTCACAATAAAGTGAAAAATCACAATAAAATTAACGTGAAACTTTTTTTTTTGTTATAAGTACATTACTGGGTGAACATTAGGTATTATATAGAACACCTAGGCAAAGTATAATAAAATAAATAATATTTCATACGTTATCTACACGTTTTAGGTGTTCAATATATTTACTAGGTATTGTATGGAATAGCTGTAGGTATTATACAGATTGCCGGTAATATAGGTACATACAACAAGATCAAATGATAACAGTATGACAGTATGTTTGTCTGTCTACCGTCTAGTTATAAACCACGATAGACATAACAATTTGTAAACAAATATTATGTATTTATAATAATAGTTTGCATATTAAAGATGAATGTTTAATGGTATTTTCCCGTTATCTCATTATCTAATCAAATGTACATATATAATTGTTTATTTATTTTTTTATTATCATTATCGCACCATAATTATAGTGAACAGAAAATATACTTAAAAATTGTTAATTTAAAACTCTGTAAGGGTAGGTATTTTAATATCATATGATTACACTGTATCCTCCATTAATTCTTTTTAGTTCCGTCAACGCATTTGCAAGTCCTATGGTGTTGCAAATGTCCATGGGCGGCGGTGATCACTTATCATCAGGTGGGCTGCCTGCCCGATTGCCCCCTTATTTATTTATTTACTTCAATTAAAACGGTACATACCAATTATAATAACTGAAGACACAGAGAAACTTATACCTACTACATTTATTAAGTCGAGTTTTAGAAATAACATTAATTCCGCAACCTCTCAAACCACTGACTTTAAAAGTTACTTGTGTATTTAGTTCATGCTCCAATTGTGTTTTCTCGATGGCATGTGGCGTCTGCCAATCCTCAGTAGACTAGCGTGGTGAATTATAGCCTAATCCCTCTCAAATGAGACCGGACCCCGTAGTCAGCAGTCGGACAGTTAATGGGTTGAGGATGAGTTTTTTTTTATTTTACACTTAAAATTAGTTGATTTTGACCTACATTGTTAGTCTCCCATTATCATCATCACCCATTACTGTCCCATTGCTGGGCACGGGTCTCCTCTTATTAGAGAGGGATTAGGCTATAGTCCACCACACTACCTACTGCGGGTTCGCAGACTTCACATGCCTTCGAGAAAATCTCTCAAGCATGCAGGTTTCCTCACGATGTTTTCCTTCACTGTTTGAGCATGTGATAAATACGCACATAACTTCCGAAAACTCAGTGATCGGTGGGTTTGAACTCGAGACCTCTGACATCTCAGTCCAATTGTCACACCGCTAGGCTACCACAACTCGTCTCTTTATTTATCTTAGTAATATTTAGCTCACATATTGTAAACTAAAATATCTGTAGGTACCTTAAAAGAGACCATGATTCTCTGAGTTTGTTCATGTATTACTTTTTAGACAGGTATTGTCAGTTAGGAAATGCCGATGCCAACTAGATACAAAAAAATATATTTTATGTAACTTGCAAAAAATATACAGAAATAAATACATATCGTTTATCAGGCAATCAAAATATAAAATCATCCTGTTTATGTAAGAATCTGATACACGGAAACATAAACACAGGTCACAGTTAAGTTTATTAAAAAAAACAGTGTTGATAATATAATTAATTAAGTAGGTAGTCTTGCTATATATAGATAGACATAATATTTGATGAATGTTATTTTTGTTGGCTCAATTCTTGTTTCCATACGAAAGATTAATAAATTCAGTTATCTCCATGCGTTTTGCGTACCTACCTACCTTTTTTTCGTTTGGCGTTCGACGTTCCGGCCCGCCAGATGGAGTGACAAGTTTTGTCGGACTCTACCCAGAGGTGCCTACCGACTAAGAACCGTACTCATCAACCAGCCCTATCGCCGGGGCCATGGGATTCAAATTCAAATTCAAAAACATTTATTTCAAGTAGACCAGTATAACAGGTGCTTTTGAATTGTCAAACTAGTTGCACGGTTCCAAAAGGTAGGTCTATGGAGAAGAACCGGCAAGAAACTCCATAGATACTCTTTTAAATAAATAAAAATTATAATATAGGAAGTCAATTCCTTTACAATTTTGAGAATGATTGGCGAAAGCATTCACTTCGGCTCGGAGCGAGACTTCACTCGCCTCGCATCCTCCATTTACTAGGGGCTATTCGGTCTGATCGGGTGGCGACTCAGCGCCGCCCGCTGGCACCACTGACTTTTCGTAAGTTATGTGCGTATTTATCACATGCTCAACCGGTAAAGGAAACCCGCATGCTTGAGAGATGTTCTCGATGGCATGTGAAGTCTGCTAACCCGCAGTAGGCTAGCGACCACACTATAGTCCACCAGGACTATGGCCTAATCCCTCTCAAATGATAGGAGGCCCGTGCTCAGCAGTGGGACAATAATGGGTTGATGATGAACACATATGTTATCCACAAAAACCCTCAACAATGTAAATGATGATATTTTTCACATACAAAATATACAGATAGTAAATAGAGATAAGGGCGTGACGAAGTCCAGTCAAGTCCGGGTGCACGTTCCTCACCTCTGACATTGATTCACGCTTGTAGGAAGGTGCGATATCTGTATCCGATGATTTATAACGTAGATTACTAATTAAATAACTTTCCAATAATAATATTCTAGCTTTATCTGGGAATTCATCTGCGTAAAATTAATAATTTTATCCTTTCTACCCTCTTATAACCAATTATCGATTCTGCATATATATAAACTTTCACCCCGCTTTTCACCCTTTTATGGGCTGATTTTTGGGACGAAATCTATCCTATGTCCTTCCCAGAGACTCTAAACTACATTCAACAAATTTCATATAAATCGGTTCAGCGGTTATAAAGTGGAGAGTTAATAGACACGTAAGTATTTACGCATTTTTAGTAGTTCTCTTAATGAGAATTTATAATAATAATTTTGTTGTTTTGTGCAATATCTATTACCTAAGTTTTGTCATAATAATTAAGCTGCACTATCACATTGGGTCAACTGTAAAGATAGATGTAAGGAGTATTTAAATAATTAAATAAATAATATTAAATATGGATTGAAATCAATGACATATTATTATATAGACACGTCATGCACGAACATTACGGCTATGCGAAATGGCGACAGCAACTAATTTGTGCAAAGAAAGGGAAAGACACATTTTTATCTTTCACTGTTGTAGTATAATTTGTAAACACATGAAGGTATCTTGTTCTCAGGAAGTATAAAACTATTAAGCACAAATTATTTTTACGGAACGTACCCTCGCAACGCTGGCTGGTTGGTGCGTCACTAAGCGCGATCCCGGCAATTGCCTTGATTTCTTGTTGCCATTTTAGAGAGCGGGCAACGTATCTATAGTTTTTTTATATCATTGATTGAAATAAATTACTTGTGTTTATGTGCGTGTTTCAAGGATTTGGATTACTTCCCGTGAGCGAGTAAAGAAAATACATATATACGGTTGTTTGTTTACATAAAGGCATTAATAACCAACGACGAGATTAACAAATAATGTATGTAAATTATCATAAATATTTTCTGGACATTGCATGGTGATACAGTCGCCATCTAGTTCCAAGTTAAGCAACGAGGCTTGTGTTACGGATATTAATTGGTTGATATAGCTACATATACCTATACTTATTTTTGTAAATACATACATAATTATTATACATAGATACCTAGGTACCTACATGATACGTTCATGACTCGGATACAAATGTAAATCCATCGTAGATCACAGTCTCTTAACATTAGGTGACCCGGTGGTCAAGCATAAACCTATTAAAAATACAAATAAAATTATATCGGTCAACAAAAAAAGATATTTATAAAAATACTCTCTTCTTGTGTGATAACCTCGAAAATAGCTCAGTTTAACTTTAACCTTGATTTGGGTGCGTTAACCCGGGTTTTTATGTCGGTTGTTAAACTTCTCGTGATCTAGTAAACAATTCAATTGATTTAATATTTAGGTCATAATTTTATTTATATTATAAACAGGCTGTGGTAACCTAGTGGTGTTACCAGTGGACTGACACGTCAAAGGTCTCGAGTTCAAACCCGGGCATGCACCACTGACTTTTCGGAAGTTATGTGCGTATTTATCACATGCTCAAACGGTGAAGGAAAACATCGTGACGAAAACTGCATGCTTGAGAGATTTGTCTCGATGGCATGTGAAGTCTGCCAACCCGCAGTAGGCTAGCGTGGTGGACTATAGCCTAATCCCTCTCAAATGAGAGGAGACCCGTGCTCAGCAGCGGGACGTTAATGGGTTGATGATGATGATGATGATTATAAACTTGTAGATTTGTACCCTGACCTAACCTTTGGAGGACGACATGTGTGATGGTATGTATACCTGTATACCTAAAACTATGCCATTACATACTCGTACTAATATTTATTATATTCTATATTGTACTAATATTAGTACGAGTATGTAATACATCTGCCTTTAAACTAAAGCTTATAAAAGAAAGTTAAAAAAGTAAAATCATTTAATTCAATTAGACCAATACAGGTGCTTTTGAATTGTCAAATTTAATGAATTTAGTTGCACGGTTCTAAAAGGTAGGTCTTATGGAGAAGAACCGGCAAGAAACTCCATTATACTCTTTTAAACAATATAAAAATTACAAAATTGTTTGTTTTCGTTTACAATGGCTTAAGTATGGTTATAATAACAATATGAGAATGATGCAGATTGATGACGATTGAAGAATAACTTAACGAAATAAACCACACACAAACAACAAACACCGAACTATTTGGTGAATACTTTCAAACTTCTGTACCTATCTCCATGACAAGAAAGCGTGACTATACGGAGACAAAGACGAAATCTACTAATAAACTATTAATCTAATAATTTGTTGATGAGCAACTAAACGGCAGAAGTCAGATAATATGAGTTCAACTGGTCAAAAACCAAAGTAGAATAATAACGTTAAAAACAATTTAGTTTATAACTCTTTGTTGTCAAAGTTTACCTGATAAAAATATGACCAGTGTTTATTTATTTTCCTCTTAGAGAACAATGACCAAAAATCCTAGAATGAATATTAATAAAATTACCACGTTTGGACAAGCAAATGAATCCTACTAATATTACATACATACATACACTCACGCCTTTTTCCCATGAGGGTAGGCAGAAACTACAGAATGCCACGCGCTACGGTCCCTGCATACCACTTTTGCCTCATCCACATTCATACATCTCGTCATCCACGCGCGCCGGTTACGAGTACTGCATACCTGACCTTTTTGAAGGAGTTCACCAATTAGGTCGGTGTATGTCCTTCTAGGGCGCCCCCTCCCGGGTTTCCACTGACATCCGCCTTATAAATTCCTTTCGTCAATCGCCTATCACTCATCCTTTCAACATGCCCAAACCATCTCAGTACGTTATTCTCAACTTTTGTCACTACGTCGTCTTTCAAACCACAACGTTTTCTTATCACATCATTCCTCAATCTATGATTCATAGGTATAGTCCTGATGTTTATAGAGAAGTCGTAATTGAGATATATCGAAATGTCTACAGTTGCCTGGTAATCTGTATGACAGGGTATCCTAGTGCAGATACCAGTCTCTCACAAAGGATTGCTATCGCTACGCTTTGTAATTTAATTAAGTCATCTTTAGTTAACACTGCCTTCTGTGCTATAATAATAATAATAATAATAATAAAACGTTTATTTTCAGGCTACTGTGGCCCATAGATATATACCTTACAGACTAACATATATATATCAAAAATACAAATCGTGTTAGTAATAAAAGCTTAGGCCTATGTTAGTAAAAACACTGCACTACGTATTCGTGCGTTCTTGTGGCACTTGTCCGCGGAAGCGACGGAACACCACGTCTTGCGGCCAAAACTCCTCTTCCAAGACGAGGTGCAGCAAACACGTGGGTATTCGCACCACAAACGCCTTAAAGTTGACATTCCGGCGCGACTCCAACAACTGCACTCTCGGCGCGTACTTAAGTTTTTGGCGCACGTACTCCACGATGTCCTCCGCCTTAGTGGTGTAATGTAGGCGGGAGATGTACACCGGAGCGTTCGGCTTCGCGGCGCGAACAGTCACACTGGGCTCTGCAGGAGCCGCGCCACAGCGGTTCTTGTTGGTTCGTTGTCGGCGCTTCTTCTTTACCACCGTCTCGAAACCCTCCTCAGTCCGCATCGGTGCCTTTACAGGCATGGGCTGCTTTGTAGGAGCACTGAGAGTGCTCGCGACGACGCTAGCAAAATCTCTTCGAGCAAGTCGAGATTCTGACGCTGTAGACACAGGCAGCGAGTCGGTTCGTCTTGCGGCGGCGAGTGCGGAACCCGCGGGGACGGGAGCGGGGCAGAGGGGCGAGCATGGCGCGCACTCTGCATGCTCTGCATTTTGTAGTGTCGGCGGCGATAGCAACACTGCTGACGCGAAGCCCGCTCCGCGACGCGTGTTGACGTTCGATGCACCCGATGGTGACCCAGTTACCGCTGCCGATTTACGCAACTCAGTGAGCTCATTGCGCAAATCGGCGACGGCATTTTGGGATGCATCAAACTTCTTCTGCATATCCGCTAAACTTGCCTTTAGAAAAACAATGTCCTTCAGCAGGCTTGTTACGTCGACGTGGTCAAAAGTGACGGGAGGGAGCTTGTGTAGGTCCTTCGCCACAAACGTCGGCACGTCGTCAGGGTCGGTCTCCTTTAGCAGCGTGATGATGTCTTGAATGCTCTTCTTGGTCCCGTCACGCCGGCGAGTCACCATCTGGTCGCTCTTGTTGAGCAACCGGAACAGAAGCAACTTGGAAGCGGCAATGTCCTCCTCGCTGAAGTTCGTGGCGCAGATCTGGACTGCGGACACCTCGTCCATCACGTCCAGCTTCTGCTGCAGGAACGCCAGCAGTTCATTCGCCACAAGTTGTTGACTCATGGCGATAAAAAAACTTACGAGCGATGGCTTGTGCCACCGCGTATTCAATTAAAACTAAGTTATAATACGCGTCAGCAATACGTCCGCATCGTAGCGCAGCTAGTATGACTATGGGTCCCGGGTTCGAATCCCGGTAGGGGCAAATGTTTGTGTGATAAGCATGAACATTTGTATCCGAGTCATGGATGTATATATCTATAATACGTATGTATTTACAAAAAAAAAAGTATATATGTAGTATATCAACCAGCTAGTATCCATAACACAAGCCTCGTTGCTTAGCACGGAACTAGATGGCGCTGCGTGCCATAATGTCCAGGAATATTTATTTATTTATTTATTTATCTTTGTAGAAGAGAACAATAAATGAATTTTATTTATGTTGTCTCTGTTCTTTGAAGTTTCACCACCACCCTGTGGCACCAACAGCCGCCGGCGGTCATTCCGAACCGTTACAACCTTCAAGAAGAGAGCATATTCTTTACTGAAAGGCCGGCAACGCGTTTGCACGTCTCTGGTGATGCAGATGTCCATGGGCGGCGGTGATCACTTACCATCAGGTAAGCCTCTTGCCAATTTGCCCCCTTATTTCCATAAAAAAAATTGATAATTTAGCTCACATATTTCCGATCACTGATTATTATTATCAGTCATGCACAAGAATGCATTACGTACTTCACACATGCGGTATTACGTAACAAGGCCATTTAGTGACATCACCTGATAATATAATCTTTCTTTTGAGCATTACATCAGCACGCCGCATCTATAGTACCGGCTTTATTATATTACCCAATATTTCATGCGTGTTATCTCTCACGTCAGTGTCAGCTGTTCTTGATGATCGTATTGTTTAATGTCCTCATATCATCATCTACACATCACGCGATGATTGGTAATTTATCATCTGTAGGTATGCTATGCATATGGGCGTATCTAGAGTTTTCCGTCAGGGGGGGCTTGGCCCAGTGCTAAGTGATCGAGCCGGTGGAGGAAAAAAGGAAATAATAATAATATCATCATCATCATCATCAACCCATTATTGTCTCACTTCTGGGCACGGGTCTCCTCTCATTTGAGATGGACTAGACTATAGTCCACCACGCTAGCTTACTGCGGATTGGCAGACTTCACATGCCCTCAAGAAAATCTCTCAAGCATGCAAATATTCTCACGATGTTTTCATTCACCGATAAATATGCACATAACTGGTCTCACTACTAGGCTACCGCAGCTCTTCAGCACAGCAATAATAATAATAATAATATTCTGTGACCAGTGGACTGAGATGTCAAAGGTCTCAAGTTCAAACCCAAGGCACCACTGACTTCTCGGAAGTTATTTGCGTATTTATTACATGCTCAAGCGGTGAAGGAAAACATCGAGAGGAAACCTGCATGCTTGAGAGATTTTCTGGACGCATGTGAAGTTTGCCAACCCACAGCAGGCTAGCGTGGTGGACTACAGTCGAATACCTTTCAAATGCGAGGAGACCCGTGCCCAGCAGTGGGACAAAACTGGGTTGAAGGTGAACGGTTGCAAAACCTTTCTTTTATCTAATACGGAACCAATAACATCACAACATTTTCATCAAGATATGCAACAATGATGCTGTATTTATCTAAAGTCATTAAATAAAATAATTACTTTTCTGTTAGTACTAAGATATATTGTATTATAATCACCATACTGTCATTCACATCCCATTCAATGTTGCAACGAGCATGCTTTTATTGACAGTAGATTTTATCAATAAATCTACTAAACAGTAATCATACAATTTTATTCATTATCCCCTGCTCGTGTTACACACAATATTATTATTATTATTATCATCATCATCATCATCGTCATTCACCCAATTGTTGACCCACCGCTGGGCAAAGATCTCCTCTCCTAGGTAAGTAACCGCACTCCACCGCAGATCACAGTGTTGCATAACATCAGGCGACCTATTGCTCAAGCGTAAAACAGCAAAATTTGGGAGTGCATTTATTTCTCTGCCTGGCTCTCTCAGGACACACGTGTGATGAGGGAAAATTTTGATATGTGAGAGGAGTCACAGACAAGATTGGCTACATCTTGAAGGGTGCTTCAATCAAGACCTACTTCAAGCCGCTGAAGAAGATTAGTCAGTTTTTACCATCGATCAAGTGTCACATACCTCTACAAGATGCAGGAGTATACAAACTCAACTGTGATTGCGGTCTCTCTTACATAGGCCAAACTAAACGAAGCATAGGAACCCGCGTAAAAGAACACATCGCTGATGTTAAACACCGCCGTGCCAAGAAGTCTGCAGTTTGTGAACACACATCAAATCAAATCAATCAAAAGGTTTTTATTTCAAATAAACTTTTTCAAGCACTTTTAAAACGTTATGATTCTAGTTGCACGGTTCCAAGAAGTCGATCTTATGGAGAAGAACCGGCAAGAAACTCCATAGACACTCTTTTAAAATAATGGGTATTGAATACAATGTTCAGGCAATGGTGTGCGAGGTCAATGTAAAAAATGTAATGTCTTAAATCGTCAATAGTCAAATTAGTAAGAACAAAATAAAATAATACCGTATGCATAATTCTTCAGACATTAACTACATTGACCTAACGTTTACAGTAAGATTTTACAAAAAATATTAATGAAAACAACAATTATTTTACAATATTAATGAAAAACAACCTCAGGGTACCAGGGAGGCCACAAGCACTTCCGTATTTAACTCCATACATTTCCATCGTCAACATAGTCCTTAATTTTGTAATAGGCTTTCTTGACAAGAACAGATTTCACATTATTTTTAAATTTCTTGCCAGTGAGATCGGTGACAGATTTCGGCAGTTTATTATAAAAACGTACACAGTTCCCTAGAAATGATTTATTTGTTTTAGTAAGTCTAAATTTAGGTACCACTAATTTATGTTTATTCCTAGTATTAACGCTATGGTAGTCACTATTGATGTTAAATTTATCCTGGTTTTTCCGGACATACAAAATATTTTCGAGAATATACAGTGACGGAAGTGTGTTTAAAAATATAAATATACTTTTATATTTTTAAACACTTCTCTTAAGGAATCGCGGGGGCCCATATCGTAGAACTGATCTCACACCATAGACAAACCCCAACACTATATCAGACTTGATAAACCCCAAGTCCTTGCAAAAGAAAACCGATTCCAGGATGATCCGTGAGGCCATTGAAAATAAAAAAACACCCAAATTTCAATAGAGAGGATGGCTGGGTGTTACCACCTGCTTGGAGCCCCATCATAGATTCTATTAAATCTAAATCCAAGAACAAAACTGCACGACCGAAGGATACGGTGAGCTCGTTCTGTGTAAATCGAATTGTCAATAATAATTGAAAATGTAAGGTAGCTGTTAGTAATTGTAACTTCAAGACGACCAACACCTCAGTCGGTCCGTGACCATCGATGCTGTAACGGATCCGAAACGTCGGGTTAAAATAATATCAATATACCGCGATAAAATCCGCAAAAAGTAGTTTTAATTGAAATAAGTCAATTGAGTTTGAGGTTGATACATATTTAGACACACAAAAACATCTATGGTTGAGGCATAAATGTCCTAGCTCATCACACAAACATTTGGCCCTCCCAGATCTCAACTCCAGGGCTCTTATCACGAAAGTCAACGATAATTCCGCTGCGCTTATCAAGTTTTCAGATAATCTATATAGCTATAGAGTCATTAAATTAATTTCTTTAAACCTTTGTACCATGAATAAAACACAAAGACTTATTAACCTAAATGTACAAGATTAGTGATTTTATTAGACCAAAAATAATCACTAAGAAATAATAAGTAATCGATATGATTTATCATTAAAACCTTTGTTGGTTATCGTACCTGATTTGTGATAATTCTATATTTCAGTTCCTAAAGAATGATTATTAATATTATTCATACGGAACAAAGCATTATCTGACCTACAATTAAACATCTTCCAGATTTTCGTATAATTTATCCAAACTGATATTATAAATGCGAAAGTTTGTAAGTCTGTCTGTTGCCTCTTAACGCTTTAATCACTAAACCGTTCACCGTTTGAACGTGAGATAAATACGCTTATAAATGCGAAAACTCAGTGATTTGGGATTGAACTAGAGACTGTTGACATGCCATTACGCCTATCGTCCCTGAAGGTTTAGGCAGAGGTGTACTAATGTATTACAACATTTCAAAATCAAAAGGTTTTTATTCCAAATAAACTTTTTCAAGAACTTTTAAAACGATATGATTCTAGTTGCACGGTTCCAAGAAGTTGATCTTATGGATAAGAACCGACAAGAAACTCTATAGACACTCTTTTAAAATAATGGGTATTGTAATACAATACTCAGGTAATAGGTGTGCGAGGTCAATATAAAAAATGTAATAGAAACTACAGAATGCCACGTGCTACGGACTCTGCATACCACTTCTGCCTCGTCCACATTCATACATCTCGTCATGCACGCGCGCCGGTTACAAGTAGGTACTGCGTACCAGACCTTAAATGTAATGTATGTAATGTCTTAAATAGTCAATAGTCAAATTAATAAAAACAAAATAATACGGTACGGGAATTCCGTTTGCTATCGGTTCAGTAACTCCCTATTTAAAGAAACCTGAACGGTTTCTAAGGGGTTTGGCAACGCATTTGCAAGCCTCTGGTGTTGTAAATGTCCATGGGCGGCGGTGATCACTTACCATCAGGTGAGCCGCCTGCTCGTTTATAACCATAAAAAAAAACGGTATGCATAATTCTTCAGATATTTCGCTTGTATGTTTTAGTTTTATATATTTAGTTTTATAATATATTACGAGTCTTTCTACTGGGCAATAATCCGAACGCTGACCCGCTACTGTGAATTTCAAAGTAAAACCCAATTTGTGGATGTGGGTAGACAATATCTACTCCCCTGCTTAACTCTTCGGGAACGAAAGCCGTGATGGTATGCTGAGAAAATCACATGATTAAAATATATTAGCCACATGAAGTAGGTAATTACGTTAATTATTTCATATTGCTAATTAATTTTAACACCGGGCCGCTGAGGGTTGGGGGTTATCGCTCAGAAAATTCTGTTGCAATCAATATTATTGAATTAATTACACTTTCGCGAACATTAGAACGTAATAATAAATTAATAAACACATCCGGACATTATTACACAGCGCCATCTAGTTCCGAGCTAAGCAACGATGCTTGTGTTACGGATACTAGTTGGTGATATAAGTACTACATATATACTTTTTTTTTGTAAATACGTACATATTATACATAGATATAACCATGACTCGGAAACAAATGTTGATGCTCATCACACAAACATTTGCCCCTACCGGGATTCGAACCCGGGGCCCATAGCCCAGCAGGTGGCGTTAACTACCGCAGAACTAAACAGGTCGTCAAAAAATGTTAGTATCCACTAGAAGTTTACTAAAAGTTTCTTCCGAAAAGTGCTCAAGGCGCATAAGGAGTTTTTACTTCCAAAATGCTGGTTGCCATACGAAAATCTCCAATCTTAGGGGCTGTCCATTAATCACGTGAGATTCGAAAGGGGGGGGAGGGGTTCAGCAAAAATCACTAAATATCACATGGGGGAGGGGGGGTATAGTAAGATATCACGTGTACTTATTTTGTCGTCAAACGCGTGATTTCTAAACCTAAAAATAGTATTACAAACATTTTAAGATTCCTTGTAGGTACTAAAAAATACACGTGATTTCTGGTGGGGGGTGGGGGGTAGTCTTAAACCTCACCACGTATCACCACGGGGGAGGGAGGGGTTAAAAAATGTAAAAAAACATCACGTGATTAATGGACAGCCCCTTAACGTAGGAGTATAGATGTTGCTTAGCAACGAGGCTGCAAAGGTCAAAAAAGTCGCGTAAACTGATAAAAAAAGTACTTTCGCGAAGTAGTAATATTATTATTTATATACACAATGATTCATACTTCTATAATTTGTGTCATGTTTTTTTAAGAGAGGTAGGACAGACGGACGGATAAACGGACGGACAGACAGCGAAGTTTGAATAATAGGGTCCCGTTTTTACCATTTGGGTACGGAACCCTAAAAATCGTGAGGTTATTTTCATATAACGGCCAGATCTATGTGTTATATGTCCCGTCCTGTCGCCAGGCTAGTTAGAGAGGTATAGCGGTGGAGGGCATAGCGAGATTCCTCGCTTAAGTTGCGCTACCCGACTGGGGAAGTACCTCCGCCTTACAGAAGACCGCAGTGAATCAATAGCTTTGTCTTTCTGCGAGTGAGTAAGCTTACCAAAGTTACTATTCTGACAGCATGGGAAATCCGTTTGCTATCAGTTTAGTATCTCCCTATGTTAAGAAACCTGAACGGTTTTTACAGGTCAATCAGGTGTAATTAATGGTAGTGCTAATTGGCTCTATCTACCTGTAAACACAAGGGTTCCGCATCACATGCGCTAACGTTTAAAAAAATATAATAAAAAATGTCTACTTAAAAATATTCTTCACTTTAACTGGATGTGGTGACCAAACTATAAGTTTGCTATTGTTTTTTATGGTGATAAGGCGGCAAACGAGCAGGCGGCTCACTTGATGGTAAGTAATGACCGCCGCCCATGGACATTTGCAACACCAGAGGCTCGCAAATGCGTTGCCAAGCCCATTAGAAACCGTCCAGGTTTCTTTAAATAGGGAGTTACTGAACTGATAGCAAAATGGGCATCCCGCCCATGCTGTCAGAATAGTCACTCCCCCAATGAGCTCTGGTAACCTTACTCACTCGCAGAAAGACAATTTGTTGATTCACTGTGGTATTCTGTAAGGCGGAGGTACTTCCCCAGTCGGGCAGCTCAATTTGAGCGAAAAATCTCGCTATGCCCTACTTCCTACTTTTGCATTTGTTTTATTTAGTATAGTGACATCTATTGCGCTGTAAGAGGAACATATAGCGCATAGCGTACGCGCTATCAACTCACTCAAAACGAGACCTGAATCGCGCAATCGAAATTCACCGCATAAGTCTAGTATACACAGAGTAATTAAAGACTAGTAGCCCACATAAGGCATAACTACTTTATATTTAAAATTGTAAAAACTATATTAATATATTTCTAGTGCAATAATATGTACGTTGTTATAACGTATCGTCTATATATGTTGTAACGTGAGCGTCACGTAGTGCGTAGACATATGTTTCTGTATCTTGTCTTCGTCGCATACCGGCGTTATCTATATAACGTATAGCGTTATTATGCGGGGTAACTGACATAGCGTGCGCTACACGTTGTGTTAAAAGCGTGGTGTGTTATTGCGCTATGCGCTATTATACCACGATTCGGTATAATTCCCGCCTGGTTTGGTAATGCTACTTTGAACCAACGTATACTGTTTCAATCTTCAGGATATAGATTTGTTAGTGATATATTGGTATAAATGTGCATGTTCATGATACGAACATTTGTCCTTACTAAAATGCGAATCTAAAACCAAGGAAAAAGTCTGATAACGTTGCGCTAATACAGAATCCACTCAATACAAAAATGCTGACGTTATTTAATAAACTAATGTACAAACTTTCAACTGTCTAGACTGAGTTATTTTGTCTGCACCTTCATAGATCACTCGGACAAAACAAACGACTCTAAAGTTATTTATTTATATGCAAAATAGGACTTGCCCGATAAAATATTGATAGACGGGACTAATTATCACCTAATCGTTGAAAATATTCCTTTCTAGATAACGTTTATAACGTGAAAGTGCTTTATGAAAAATAACGAAAACAACGGTCGGCCGTGAGTCAACGCTCTATTGATTCAGATTATACTCGTATTTACTTCATTCTTGATCTAATTGCTAATTACGAATTAGCAGCGTAATGATCTTTGGACTCATTAATAGGTACTGATGATCAACATAACGGTGGATGCTGTTGTGTAACACAGGAAGCTGAAGAGATAAGATTTCAAGTACCGTATTTTTTAAACAGTATTTTTGTGTTTTTTTGCTAATTACCTCTTTCTTTTAATTGTAACGTGTCTGGCCAAATATATAATATGCGTATTATTTTATGATTACGTAATAATACATTCATGATTATTTTAATAACAGTTTTTAACAATGCGCTATTTTAAGCGTGAACTATAAAATGGTATTTAAAGTTTAATTTACATTTTTTTTTGCCAAATGAAATAATATTTCAAACAAAATTATTGTACTCTAAAAAAATCATCCAGAAAACATCAATGATGATGAGATACGAATGTAAAGTTCCATAAAATGTCTTACAATCGTTTTAAAATTACATCGGAAGCCCCTAAAAAATTAATCATATTATCTATATCACTTAAAAACCACGCGCCGCTCAAATGTTCCCGATACAACATACGCAACATAAATACATTATTTACATTACAGACTCCGCATATGTTTTATCATTTTGTTTTAAACATCGTGGCAAAACGCACCTTCGCTACTTCAGTTTTTTTATTCAAATACACTAAAAACAAATAGTTTATTTTTATTTTTTCGGAAAGAAATTTTAAGTGATTGGTGTTTTTTGATTATTTTGTTGGAATAATGGCTGCTAAAGTTATGTCGGTGAGTTGTGTTTTTATTTATTTTATTTGTTTTTGTTTACGTATTGTTTATAAAATTTAATTTTAAGTTTATTTTTATAAAAGCGTTATTGAAATTTCGTGAAATTTCCTTTCAAGAAATTATATTGTTATTGAGACTTATGCGTTTGTTTAGTTTTAATATTGAGTATTTTACTCGTAATTTATAATAATAATTATTGATTTTTTACATTAACGCGAATATTAAACATTATAGTAATGCTACTTTCGGATTTTTTTATAGCGCGATTTAATAATATTTGAAATAATAGAATTAATGATTAATTTAAAACATACGCGTATTTAATTTGAAATTAATCGTTTTATTTCAATGAATAATACAATTATTACTGCTGCTAGTAGTTCAGAAGTTCTAAATCATTTATTACCAAACGAAAATTTCGTAAAGATTTTTAATAATGAGTTGGAAAATTACTATAGCAAGGAAACAATTAAAATAATTTGTTTATTAGTTAATTTAATATTTTGCTTCAATGCAAGACGATACGATGCAAAATTATGTACTTGTTGAAATGTTGATGGGATCTTGAAATGGAAAATGAGAACTTACATGTATGAGGGAATTTTCGCTATGTCGTGTGGAGTCTCCAGACCCGCGCTAGACCAGTCTGGTCTGGCTTTGTGTGTCTGGCTTTTTTAATCAGAGAAGAAGAGCAGAGAAGCTGTAGGTACTAACCTATACGGTATGGTACAAAGAAAAATAGCGCGAGGAATTCTGAAATAGATTTATTTTGCTAGAAATATGGTTACAGGTTCTTAACATATTTTAACAATAATAGATCTATATGTTTCGCCTTAGACCAGACCTACAAAAATATAATTAGTATTATAAATTATGGCCTTATAACAAAATTACTTATATGTTTAACTTAACTGTTTACAATTCAAAATTAGTCCTTATTTTGTGATATTTAATCCCCGGATCCAAAAATAGAAAATGAGCTACATTTTACGGATTTCATGGTGGCGGTACCCGGCGTTATTTTTTTTTTACTCTTAAAGTTATTGGTCAATATAACCGATTGAGAAACTATTGTAAAAAATAACTTAATACCTGATAGGTACTTATGCTACGAATGGGACAATCAAGTACGGCTCGTTTGATGGTAATCGGTTACCGTAGCCAATGGACGTTTGCAACACCAGAGGTATCGCTAGCAGGTTGCCGACCCTATAAAAACTAAAACATAATAGAGGTCGACGACTTAATATAATGTTTATAGCACGTGCAAAAATAATGTTTAAAGTTTAAAGGTCACAAAACTAAGCAAGTATATACATATCTCTGCCGGTTACCATGCTGCGTTTTAACTGTCAGGTGGAGACTGTTTATATTTATAAGAACCGTTATCTTAATCCAAACAGTTTTGTTATTGTTTCAACTACAACTGTCAGGTTCGTTACTTCGAAGTTAAGGGAAAGTTCTGTTTGGTGTAAATCTTATATACAAAAGTCTCGTGTCACGGGGTTTGTCGCTGAACTATTACTGGACATATTATTATAAAATTTTGTAGGTATATTTGGTATGTTTGAGAATCGGTCGTAGGGTTTTTTTACACCCCTAGGTGATAAGGATGCTCCTTACCAGACATTTTTTTCTTTATTTTTTCGACAAAGTATTTTTTTGTTGTATTTGTTTTGTATGTGTTTATTTTTAACTCTAAATTTTCACTCTTCTACCACTAACCCCTAAAATATGGCAAAATAACGTTTGCTGGGTCAGCTAGTAATAAAATAAAAGTTAATATGTGGTATATCAAGAGCTATCCTATCCTAGTTGTGTGACAAGTGGACTGAGATGTCAACGTTCTCAAATTCAAACCTAAGGCACAGAGCACTGACTTTTGGGAAGTTATGACGTGCGTATTTATCACAAGCTCAAACGGTGAAGGAAAACATGGTGAAACCTGCATGCCTGAGAGATTTTATTGAAGGCATGTGAAGTCTGCCAACCCGCAGTAGGCTAGCGTGGTGGACTATAGCCTAATCCCTCTCAAATGAGAGGATACCCGTTCCCAGCAGTGGGACTAAAATGGGTTGATGATGATGATGTAGTATATCAACCATCTAGTATTCGTAACACAAGCCTCGTTGCTTAGCTCGGAACTAGATGGCGCTGTGTCATAATGTCCAGATATACCTAAATAATATTTATTGTAGATCTTGGTATGATGCTATTAATTTAAGACAGATTTTTGGGATCGTTTACATCCATCAAAAATTGAGTCAGTGATTTATTTATTTAGTGATTTGATTTTATCAAAGTATAGATTATTATCACAATCATGATCATCAATTATCATCACTCACTTAAGCCAAGCGAGTAAGGTTACCAGAGCTCGTTAGGGGAGTGATTATTTTGACAGCATGAGAATTCTATTTGCTGTCAGTGCTAGTAATAATGATTAAAATAATAAATTGTTTATTGACACTTGACAAATCAGTAGTACTTACAGTAAGATGTTCAAATTAATGTACAGTCGAACAAGCTAATTGGATTACATCCTCACGTAGATCGGTCTATAGTTGCATGTATACCAATTAGCTTGTTCGACTGTACAAGAAGAAGATTAAAAATGTCATAGTCTGCCAGTACCTACTTAAATTAGGTTAATCTTTGCTATAAGTAACTCCTACCAGCTAACTCCCCTATTTTAAGAAACACGCTCCCTAAAATGGAGTGAAAGGGTTTGTATAGAGTTGAAAACGCGCAAGCGACATTGCTGGTGTTGCAAACGTCTATAGGCTTGCTACGGCGTCGTAAGGCTCAGTTACATGAAATTCTGGCTCACTTGATAGGTACAGTGGCTAAGCGACCGGCCTGTGCGTTACGGGTTGTGGGTTCGATCACGACACGGAGCAAACATTTGTACGATTTACAAGTATTCCTTTCAGGTCTGGGCGTTTTGTATATGTGACAATTTGTGAACGCACCCACGACACAGGAGAAAATCCTAATGCCAGGCAATGGTTAAAGAAACATGTATATTATGTACCATATACATGTTTTATTAAACATATATACATATATTCATTTTTTGATGTGCCTCTGTCGCCGAAGGCAAGCTTTATTATTATTAATTTAAGAGCTCTGTCGGTGGAGCAATTGCCACGAACAATACCTACGTATAATTAATTGCATTATTTATAAATATATGTGATAATGTAGACTATAATAATTATGTATTAAAAATGATGATAATATGTACATAGCACGTGATTTGAAGTGATTTAAACCGGCCTTAATCAGTGAGTCTAAAAGTAGGCGGTGCGGGGGCGTGGTTTATGCGGTGTTCTCTTTTTAAATACAATTCTTTTATAGGTCATAATGTGAGAACATATCGGCGTACGCGCAGGCCTGACAGTTGGAGGCCACGCCTCACTTCGATAACATATAACTTGAAGGCTAGTTACCAGTATCTCGTTAATATTTCAGCAGTTAATTATATCGAGATGATATTAATATGTCTTGAAAGATGGTACTTTTTTTTAAATGTTAACTTTTGGAATACCTACCATTTTTGGATAGCTATCATTTTTAATAAAATATGTTATTATATGTATAACGAGTACTTGAGTGGAGACCGTGTCTCGACAAACGTAGTGTAGGACGGCCGCCGGCCAGGTGGAGCGACGACTTGCGCAAGGCAGCTGGCAGTGACTGGAGGAAAAGAGCCGAAGATCGAGCTCTGTGGCGTTCACTAGGGGACGCCTATGTCCAGCAGTGGACGAATACAGGCTGATGATGATATAATATCCTTATTTCAGAAAATTAATCCATTGATGTTATTAGTCAACATTCTTATTACCTAGTGTTATTACTACAAATAAACATTTGCACAAGTTTTTCCTAATATTATATGTACCTAATAAACCACACGGCAAAATCGATAAGTTGAAATAGAAAGAAAGAAAGAAAGAATGAAAATTTATTCTGACAATCACATATAAGGCAAGACACAAACAATTAATTTTGGTACCTAGTTCTAAAAGTAACTAAGTGTGCGATGTCAGAAAAGTTTCCTATCTCAGCAAATGTAGAAATGATACATACATACACTCACGCCTTTTTCCCATGGGGGTAGGCAGAAACTACAGAATGCCACGCGCTACGGTCCCCGTAGCTATACCACTGTTATCTCGTCCACATTAATTAATCTTGTCATGCATGCGCACCGGTCACGAATACTCTAAATGTCTATTATCAACCCTTTTACTGTTCCAGTGCCGTGTGCACGAGTCTTCTCTCATTTGAGAAAGATTAGGCTATAGTCCACCACGCCAGCCTATTTCGGGGAGACAGACTTCACATGTAACTGAGAAAATCTCGCAGGCATGCAGGTTTCCTCGCGATGTTCACCTTCACCGTTTGAGCATGTGACAAATGCGCACATAACTCTGTTTTAAAGTTAATTGCGCTACATTGTTGCCTGTTTCAATGATCCGAAACTACTATCTTGTAAACTGGTTCGCACTGGATATAACCGATAACACAGATACATTTATCATTGAACTCACGGTTATAATGGCATTGTATGTTTAATTGGGTACAAAACTTCACGCTCGATTTCCGGTACAGGATCTGACGTCATTATGCACGTGTTTACACGCTAGACCTAGCGCCGTGCACGTCAAAACCAACACTAGACTAGCGAGATGGACTGTAAAAACTTCTTCATTATATTATATAGTTATGAATACAAAGTTAGGCGAGTCTTTGTATACAATAAATTGTCCTGACTTTCACCCGCGGACAATGTTAAAGTACTCGAAATTTGCACAGTTGATGCATTTTATGACGTTAAAATCCACTAAAAAAGGCGTTTTAGAAATTCGACTCACAAAGGGGTAAAATAAGGGATAAACCATTGTATGGAAATCCGTTATTTTCAAAGATAGAGGTAAGAAAATTCGTATAATCGACGCTCGCGCGTTGCCGACTGCAACCCAAAAAATATAAGGAACATTTTATGTTTCTTAACGTTACTGACAGCAAACTGCCGAATTCCGAAGCTGTCAGAAAAAAACTCCTAACGAGGTCTAGCAATTTTACTCACTCGCAGAAAGACAACTATGATTGATTCACTGCGGTCTTCTGTAAGGCGGAGGTATTTCCCCAGTCTAGCAGCTAAATTTGAGCGAGGAATTATCTTGCTATACCCTACCTCTCTAGTTAGCCTGGAGACTGGGCCGGGCATATAACACATGGACCTGGCCGCTATTTGAGAAAAAACCTCAGTTTTTCTACCGATCTTCCCGCAACAAAATAAAGTTTCCCGATAAATTAGTACATCCGTTCTTAAATTTGCCTGAAACTGGTTCTAACAAATTTCAATATAATCCTATTTATCTTATCTCAAATGTATATCTATCATTATAATAATAATATTCGGATACTTAATCATATCAATGATAGTCATGAAGTAGGAATTTCTAATTATCTTATTCATCTAGGTGAGCGCGATAAAGTTTATATTTTTTTTTCTTTGTTTGAACTGCCTCGTTGGTCTATTGGTCGTTCAGTGTGACTGTCGAGCAAGAGATTCCCAGGTCGAGCAAAGTGTTATTGAGCTTTTCTATGAAATTCTCAGGGGCAGCTCGGAGTTTGAATTCGTGCCTGGTTAATGGCAACAGGCTCGCCCCCTATTACATGGGACCTAAAAACATACCGGCGAAATATGGGTGTACAGTTGAGTTCATTAATATATTGGCATTGCCAAGGGTTCAAAATATTGTTAGCGTTCGAAAGCTCAATAGATTCTAACTTATAGATAAAAAATATCCTCATGTGAACGGTTCAGTAATATATACCGTGCAGGCAATAATATGTGATCATCTTTTGGCTTCAATAAAATCTGAGCAGGCAAAGTTTCATAATTTTTCATGGAAAGTAAATTATATAAATAAGATGTAGTTTATATTTTTACAGAAATGACAGTACTTTCCATTATTTAAACCGCTATTGCTTTTTTTATGCTTTTAAAATAAGTGTTTTTCCATGCCGTAGTGAATTTAATCCAGCCAGTGACAAATAATGTTGTAAACCCCTTTAAGATTGCCAGTAAAATCATCTTTATGCCGAAGTAAAATAGATTCTACAAAGGCGGACTTAATACTATAGACAATTTCTACCATTATTATCGTAAGTGGTAGTTACAAGCCCGACAATACTGTCAAAAAGACTATCCAGGGATGTCGGTATTGTCCAGTCATTAAATTGCACAGATCCAGTTAAGTTTTAAATCGAGGCTTATTTGAAAGAACATGAGTTTCAAGCCACTTACGGCAAAATACTCAAACGCTACTACATTTTAAGTACCAAGGCCTTTGATTTTATTTCTGACGGCCTCCATGGTAAAAAAATAAATAAAGTATATTATCAGCCTATTGCCGTCCACTGCTGAACGTAGGCGTCCCCCAAAGAGCGCCAACCATCTCGTCTTGGGCAGCATCCATCCGCTACTAGCCATCTTCTAAATACCGTCGATCCATCGTGTTGCAGCGCATTTTTAAAAGTATTTTTTCCAACACACCATTAAGAATTACCTATCTACATGAAACCAGGTCTTGGGCAGCTTAAATCCATCTGAGGCCAGCTATTTTCTAAAAATTGTAGGTCCATCGTGTTGTGATAATTCATTACATTAACTACGTGAGACAAAATATATCATTATGTGCCTCTAATCACCTCTGCTTACACCCTTATTAAATAACTAGCTATATGCGGAACTTCTTCTGCGGATATTTTAATTTTTTTTTTCTATTTACGCAACATTTTTGCTCAGCTCCTGATTGTATTAGCGTGATGTTAGCCTATAACCTTTCTCGATAAATGGACTATCCAACAAAAAAATAATTATTCAATCCCAACCAGTAGTTTCTGAAATTAGCGCGTTCCAATAAACAAACTCTTCAACTTTATAATATTATTATAGATTTCGTCACGTACCAAATACGTTTTCCTTGTAACATATATTCGTAGTAGTTTGAAGAAAACAATATAGTACTTAAAATTAGGTTATACCACTTAAATAATGTCAAATCGATCTACAATCAGTATCACTGTGATTTATGGCAAAAAAGCCCTTGTTATCTCACAATGTTGTTTACATTAAGAACTACTAGTGTCAGCTAGGTTACTCTAGTACTATGCCTTGTGATTGTTATCTGATTAACTACGAACTTAGGACGGTGTTACACTATTGCAATACATATAGATCGAAATTAACTTAAAATAATTTATATAAATTCATGAGTAGCTTAATAAATTACTAGTATTACCTAAAAACTCACGTGTAAAAGCTTAATAAATTACCTATTCCCCAATTTTATTTGTATTCTTAAAAGTTTACCACTTTGAATTTTTGAAATTGATTACGATTAGATTGAAAACATTTTCGAATCTGTCGAGTCGAAATCAAAAGATTTATGTGGCATAAATCAGAAAATGTTTGTTGTAATGAAACTTCTATTTTTCGTCTATTGAGGTAAAATTAAATTCATTAAGTATAAAATTGTATTAATCACCACAAAATCCGTAAAAAGTAGTTTTATTTCAATGTCTAATATTCGCGTGTAAGAAATCAATAATAAGAAATTGGTTATTTACCGGACGGTAAAGGATTTACATTTTCTAAGGAGACATACAAAACATAACAATTTTGCGAATTGGGAATAAAATAAAATAATGATTATAAGGTCGGTTGGCTACCAACTATGCTATATTTTTCAGATAATTACTGTCGTCAGTGTATTAATGAACTGATTGATAAACAATTATTTTCTTGACCTGGTTTTCAACCTGGTACATACCGAGGCGATACGGACCTAAGTACGTCCCTTTACAACATAATTGTCATGACCCAATGCTTTGATCATTCAAATAACCTAATTTCGTGAGACAAACACAACATGCCCTCTTTTCACAAAAGTTTTTTGTCATTAATCATATTGTTTATAACTGATAAAGTGTTTCTAATAAAATTATTGTTTAAGATAAACATATATTGTTTGGTTACAAAATAGTGGCGCCCTTAGGGGGTTATCGTGTGGTCAATTAAGCGGGTCAAAAGTACCAATCTACCTATGGGTATCTGTGACATTTTAACATTTGTGGTGCAATGCGTTTGAAATTATCTATAGGTTTTTTTACATGCTATTGTTTATTATGAAGATTTTATACATTAACGGTGAAGGAAAAGTTCTTGAAAAAGCCTGCGTGCTTCAAAGATTTTCTTGATGGTGTCTGGTGAGTCTTGAGCTGTGGTAGCCTTGTGGTGTGACCAGTGGACTGACATTTTAAAGGTCTCGAGTTCAAACCCCAGTCACGCACCACTGACTTTTCGGAAGTTATGTGCGTATTTATCACACGCTCAAACGGTGAAAGAAAACATCGAGAGGAAACCTGCATGCTTGAGAGATTTTTTAGAGGGCGTGTGAAGTCTGCCAACCCGCAGTAGGCTAGCGTGGTGGACTAAAGCCTAATCCCTCTCAAATGAGAGGAGATCCGTGCCCAGCAGTGGGACAATAATGGGTTGACGATATGTGAAGTCTAAGAACCTGCGCTAGTTGGTGAACTATAGACTAATCCCTCTTATATCATCAGTTGCCCAACAGTTGGATAGTAACAGCTTATCATCATGCTGCTGAAAACGGATTTCCTTTTATGTTGAGAAGGCATATGCAAACATAACAGGAAATAAATAGCATTTATATTTTCATAACTTTAACATAAGTTTTATTTGTCCTCAGAAAAGCACGATGGTGTGTGTACTTCTGGTATTATGCCTAGCAGTCCTCGTGCGGGAATCGAACGCGCGACCCCCATGGCTCGCGCCTGGCAGTGGTGTTTTCACGGAATCCGCAGAATGTCATACAGACGTAAGTAAATTTGCAGTAATATTGCCGTCCACTGCTGGACATAGGCCTCTCCCAAACTGCGCAATAACACTCTAACTACATTTAGACATTATAAATTGTGTAAATACTATGTATATAGATAGCCTCATTGTGAGAGCGGTTGCTGATTAGTCTTGGTCATTAGATAAATTAACAAGCAAGCATAAACAGCTTCCAATGTTGGCTACCGTTTCACGGATGGGCATACTATTTCACGGGTGGGCATATTTTTTCCGGTATAGGCATGATTGTCAGTAGGCACTGATTCTTCAATCCTATTGATATTATAATTGTTTTTTGTTTGTTATAGGACGAACTCTTAGATTTATGCCAGAGATGCGCCAAGCTCACCAAGTCGAAGCTAGCGTACCCAGCCTGCTGTTCCACAGACCTTCAGGCTAGAAAATGGTGCTCAGACTACGTGTATTTCGGCAGAGGACTGTACGACTTCTACTAGTCCTCAATAGTCTATAAGTATTTTAGTAATTAAGGTACTAATATCTAACAGACTTCAGACAAGGAATCTCTACAGAAGATGCCGTCTTAGCTCTTACAAATAGTGTTGTCACCATATTAGATAAAAAGCTTAAATGCTATGGAGTTTTTCTGGACCTATGCAAAGCTTTTGATTCAGTTCCCTTCCCCTCACTTCTTTCGAAAATGGAACATATAGGAATTCGTGGTATAGCGCTGGATATATTCACCGACTACCTATCCGGAAGAACACAATGTGTAAAGATCAACTCCTATATAAGCGATGATCAATATGTCAACTTTGGCGTACCAAAAGGTAGTATATTGGGACCAACTTTGTTCCTAATATACATAAATGATCTTTGCAAAATGTCGATCCCTAACTGCGAAATTTTCACTTACGCTGATGATACTGCACTTATTATCTCTAGAAATAACTGGGAAGAGGCCAAACAAAGTACGGAACTTTCAGTTGCAATTGTGATGAAGTGGCTCTCAACAAATCTGTTAACCCTCAACATTGAAAAGACCAAATTAATCTCTTTCTCTTTGCCTAATACAGTCCCTTTGCCTACAGATTCTAATCTTGTAAAAGCCCATACTTGCTCTGACTATGACACCAATTGCAACTGCCTCTCGCTTTCTTTGGTCTCTAGCATTAAATATCTTGGGGTATTTATTGATAGCAAGCTAACCTGGCGCAACCACATCGAAGCACTATGCTCACGGACGAGAAAGCTAATCTATATATTTAAAGAACTAAGGCACTCATCAGACCCAGCCACTCTGTCCTTGGTGTACCAGAGCTTATGTGTATCACTTATCACCTACTGCATTCCAGTTTGGGGAGGGACTTACAAAAATTTGTTAATTCAAGCAGAACGCGCACAGAGGGCAATTCTGAAGGTTATGCAGTTTAAGCGTAGAGATTATCCAACTGCCCTACTCTACTCCGAATGTCATGTTTTAACTGTAAGACAACTCTTCATTCTACGGGTCATTTTGCGCCGTCACTCCATGCTTCCACTGGACTCAAATATACTTGCAAGACGTCGAGCCCTTCCCATATGTGGTCCCATCCAATCCCGCACTTCTTTTGCTAGCCGCCATTTCACTGTTCTAAGCGCGCGTCTTTACGACAGAGTACATCGTATACTCAATATTTATACACTAACCAGATTTAGTTTAAAAATCAAACTCACAAATTGGTTGCAAAGTTTGTCATATGATTCCACGGAAAATATTTTAATAATTACTACATAAGCACTAAAGCCATATCAAATGTGAATGATTGTCCAACTACTGTTACACACACGTCTGTAATAGAGGTATTTAAATTGTACAAGATGTCATATTAATGCTAGACGAGGAACAAGTATAGGATACAAGTATCTTTTTACTTAGTTCAGGAGTCAGTTGTTCATTTATATGTGTAAATTGTCTGTACAAATAATGTTTTTGTTTCTGTAATTGGTGTTTTAAGGTATGTGTGATTGACCACTAATAAATTATTATTATTATTATTATTATAACATTTACACGATTATTAGACATTGAAATTAAACTATTTTTTTCGCATACACTTTGTCAAGTGAAAGACCCATTCCCATTACTGGGACAGAAAATGGATTGGGTGGAAAGGAAAATACAGGGCCAAAAAATTATAACAGTTTTAAACGTTGATCTTAAATTTTGTTTATAAAAATAGTTTCAACATTTTCAACTTAGAATGCGATCAAATCTATTAAAATAGTTTTATTTCAATTTTAGTAATTTTATATTAAGCGTGTCTTTGTTGCAGTGATCTGTTTGAATTAGAAGCCGTTGTTTTATATAAAGAGTGGTGGCTGGCTCTCTACTAAATATTGTTTTTGAAATGGTTTGAATGAAAGGCTTTTATTGAATGGATACCCCATAAAATAATTACCAACTTTATTGAGGAATTTCTTCAATAAGTTCGTAGTACTGAAATCGGCACGTATGTTTTGTATGACAGGATGATTGTATGAGAATGGTCGTGGATGAATTTAAATTGATGTTTGCCCATGTTTGAAAAAGTGTCAATATGTACAAATAAAAATTAAAGGATTGATGTGAGAGTGCCAAACAATTCGGTTATATGAAAAGTGTAAGTAGGTATATGTTTGAAAGTTTTAATGTATAACAAATAAATGTAGTTACAATTAAAAGCTAAAAGATGTACATAATTATTAAAAATTTAAGTTAGGCTATATTTTTGATACAGTGAGCATTTAAAACTTCAATTCGATTTATGTAATTTTCACCCTCAAGTTGCAGTAACTATCACAACGATATCTTAATAAGTATTGTCACATAAAACTCGTTCATTTAAGCGATAATGTTGGAGAAATGAGAAATAATATACATTACAGCACTGTACTATTCGAATTGTTCACACTGTACAAAAAGTACAAAATATAAATAGTTTTTTAAATGTGGATGTTATATTAAAAATGAAAAAACTAGGTAAAAAAAATGAAACTAAATTTGTTTCAAAAATGGAGCTGTGATAATGACAATATTTATTTTTTGTAAATAATTTTAATTGTATTAAAATAATTTGTAACTTTGTAAATATGACAGAGTTTAAACGATTTATCAAGCTTTGTAAGAAGGAGAAAGATTAAAATAAAATTTAAAATTGATATGAAAATAACCTTGTTTCATTTACATTTTTGATCATTGTACATCAAAATAAAAAAAATGTGTGACCACCTTTTAGTCGCTCTTCGAAGTACATACAGTTTTCTTCATGTCATGTCAATCATGTCCACTGAATTCAAATTTAATTAACTTATAGTATTAAATACTTCTAAAAATTTAAAGACCTAAATCCCCATAAACCTTATTTACCCACTTTTTTATCCCAATCCAATCTTAATTCTTTACAAGATTTCTGAATGAAAATCATGAAACATTCTATTACAAAACTATACCGAAATTTTGACTGAGTGCTACCACAACATTATATTATGACATTGAAACAAAATAGTTGATATTTAGTCTATTGCAACACGGAATAAAAATTGTGACTAAACTGTTGCTTTTTAAGTTATTTAAGTAGGTACGTATGGTTCTTAAAACTGAGAAAACAAATTGGTTCAGTGCAGTGCGATGAACGCCGCACGCACGAAAAATTGACGCGTTCCGCATGAGCCGATCGTGTAGGCGAGATCGGCGGCGTTCGGCTTTTGACGCATCTATCTCTCTTCTACTCCATCGGCCGAACATTATCATGTAAAATAATCGTCTGTAAACAGACTTTACAGAAAACCATATTTTTTATGTGTAGTTTCATATATGCTGAATAATTTATTTATTTATTTTAATTATTATAATGTTTTCCTTCACCAATAAAATCAAGAATACCTAATTGTTGCGACATTACAAGCTTATTTATCACATGCTGAAATGGCGAAAATAACATCGTGAGGAAGCCTGCATGCCTAAGGGGCACCTCGATGGCGTGTGAAGTCTGCCAACCCGCTCTATGCTAGCGTGGTAGACTAAATCCTTAATCCTTCTGAAATGAGAGAAGACTTTGATGACGATGAAGCATGAACTGCTTGTCAAGTTTCTCACAATTACTGATGATTGTCAATGGCATCTGTCTGATAAAATCGGAACTGATGGCTGGCTTAGTCCTGATATCTTCAGAAAATAAGTTAGTTAATAGGTCTTATGGTCTTTTTACTGGCCGCAATCTCATTTGATGCTAAGCCACGATGTGGTCTAAGATATAGCACGCTTATC
This sequence comes from Craniophora ligustri, assembly GCA_905163465.1. Taxonomy (NCBI): domain Eukaryota; kingdom Metazoa; phylum Arthropoda; class Insecta; order Lepidoptera; family Noctuidae; genus Craniophora; species Craniophora ligustri. The sequence goes on from LR990981.1 coordinate 8,465,337, forward strand.
TAGAAGATACTTAATCACTCGTGACTTGAAGACCCTCCGTATTACAGGATGCAAATGAATTAAAACTTCGTTTAAAAATCCATATATTAATTTAATAACACTATTCGACATATTATAACAAGTTTGTATGTACAAAACCTCATCTAATACCTTTATTTACTTTTTTTCTATATGCTGAAGAGACATGACGGAATTACTTCAATATTTTATTTATTATAATAACAATATTTCAGTCGTAGGTATTGTGACTTAAAGAATTCGTTACATTTGATCAATGCTTAATAATCGATAAAATATAATTGATGCCACTTCAAAAATTACGATTATAAAGATTAGTTTATAGATAATGAGATGTAGATCAAGAACATTTAATCATATTAACAATAACTATAGGTAGGTAGACGAAAAAAAAATACAGATTTTTAAATGATTTTGAAAATTATTGAGTTATAATGTTCAAAATAGTGAATAAATTCCGACCATGTCACATAAGCACATTTCTAGTGCTTTATTTATAGAAAAAATAGTAAAATATCGGCAAAAAAACATTTGTCACAATATTTTTTTTCAAGCCGAAAAAGGTAGGTACTAAAATTAAAAAATGAAATACAATACCTTTTACGAAAATTTGAAAAAAATGTTTGCCGATATTTTATATTTTTTCCTGGTTATATTTACATTAGTACGACAGTTAAACTTACATGAGTACGAAAGATTGTTTTAGTCTCACAAAGTATGTTTATTAATAACGGTTGTAGTTGTAAAAACTTGGAAACTTGAGTATGTCATTTTGAGAAAAAAAAACTCTAAACACATTTTTAAATGGAACCAAGACTTATAGTTTTATATTTCAGACTATCATCATATATGTATTAATATCAACAATGTTATTAAAAAGCGATAATACAAAACTTACAAAAATTTCAACTTATAAAAACATTTTTCGTTTCGTTGTACTAAAATGTAAAAAACATCGGTGAGGAAAATTGTAATAAAAATAAATAAATGCCTATTGCGCTACGGGCCATCGTTGCTATACATTTCCTATTTACTTGTGAATACACCACTACTCAATCATGCCATTTTGCACAATTAATCAATTTCTGTGCAAACACATCCCTTAATTCAACTCTATCTTTGGATAGTCTTAGGTCTTTTGACTTATATTTTACAAGATAAATGTAATTTACACTAACTTTACAAAAGTACGGATTTAGCTAAAAAATCAACTAATCTTCGTAGACATTCCCGCTTGGACGGATATTAAAAACTCTATTTGTTGTCATACTATATGAAGCAAAATGTGCAGTTCTCCTAATAAATCAATTTGTAGCTCAAATATAATAACTAAAAAATGATTAAATGATTAATCAGTTCAAAAGCACAATATTTTTGAGCTACAAAAGAGATTCAATTAATCATTGTCTATTCTTCTCATGATAAATAATAACATTTGTTCTTAACTATTTTAAATAAAAATATTACACTTTAAATTCGAAGGTAAAGAACCCTGTTTAACTTAAAGAGGAATTATTCAAACAAATTTTAATCTACATACATAATCCAAGTAACTGACATAGGAATAACATTTTTAAATTTTAAACCTCTTATGAGAAGATGATGAAATAAACTTTATAAGATGTTTTTTTGATGTGAAACATCTATAGCCGCACGTCAAACCGATTTCTGGCGTGGCGACGCGTCGCCACCAAATTTAAATTTGATTTTAGTTCTATTTTCAAGTTTACTTTTTTTTTCGAATTGTGAATTGTATTAAACCTCTTTGAGTTTGTGTTAATATGTTTTTTTTAACACTTATATATTCTTTTTAGAGTAAATAATAATAAAAATGAACGCCAAAAACGATACAGGGAAAACATAACCTGTGTTTTACTTGAAAACAAATTATTTTTCTGATAATAAAATGTCTGACCGTGATAATTTAGAGAGTGAATATCACAATATGTTCTTTTCTGCATATTACTTTTATAAAATAATGTCGATGTTTCACATCTGCCAGGCGTCCCGTGACGGCACACTGTTTTTTATTGAGTTTAGTAACTAATTCTTGTTCAAGGAACTAGATGGAATTTATTACAATAAATTTTCTAGAAGCACTACTGCTAATCGTAAATTAAATGTATCATTAATCAAAATTCGATTAATCTGTCATAAGATACTAGGCAATGTAAGTAGACAAGATTATATAAAGATAAATTATGTGCAGGTGGGTGCCCAGTTGTCTGATGCGCAGCACGGGTTCCGTCCTGGGCGGGTGACAACGGGGAACTTACTGCACTTGATGACGAAATTAATTCCATCAGTGGATGCTGGCTTACAGGTGGACGTGGCCTACTTTGATTTTAGGAAAGCGTTTGATACAGTTGACAATGACATCCTTCTTACAAAGCTGGCCAGCGTAGGGTGCACGCCACACACGCTCAAGTTTTTTGCCAGTTATCTGTCAGTATGTCGACTGTGGCGGACACCTTTCTGAACCTTATTTTACGAGATCCGGCGTCAGTCAAGGAAGTAATTTGGGTCCTCTTCTGTTTATATTAACCATAAACGACCTTCCAGAAGTAGTGAATGACTCCACATGCCTGCTGTTTGCTGATGACTTAAAATTGGTTCGGGAAGTACGACAAAGTGAGGAGTGCCACCTACTGCAACAGGACATCTATAGGGCCGCTAAGTGGAGCGAAGAAAATAGGTTGTATTTTAATATAGCCAAGTGCTCAGTGGTATCATTCAGCCGAGCACGCGCACCGTATCAATACCAGTACCATATAGGCAACGAGCCGCTGCAACGTATCACTGAGATCAAGGACCTGGGTATACGCTTTAATTCCAATTTGAACTTTAGAACACATATCACTGAAGTATGTAAAAAATCATTTCGAGGTCTAGGTTTAGTGCTGCGTGAGGCCGGCCGATTTACTAACATTAATGCGTTAAAGGCACTATACCAGGCGCTAGTACGGTCACATCTAGAACATAATTCTATCGTTTGGTCACCACACGACTCTAAACACATATCTATGTTAGAAAAAATCCAAAATAAATTCAATCGTTTTTTGTATTTAAAGCTATAAGGCGTATACCCAGGATATCCACTACTCTATCCTACCTTATTCGTACTGGGGATGGTAGGCTGCAGCAAATTAGAAGTCAGGAGAGAGGTAGCTTGTGCTACTTATATTTTCAAAGTGCTGCGTGGTAAAATACACAATCCAGCCATCCTTCAGGAGGTCCGACTATGCGTTCCCAATGACTATAGAGAGCGACGGCGACGACCGCCGCTATTACTTGTACCTTGCGCACGCACCAACCTAACACAGCGCGCGCCATTGACGCGAATGCTGCGGGCGCTCAATACGGTGGCGGACCAACTAGATCTGTTTTCTTGTTCACTGAAGGAGTTCACAATAGACATGTATAGATTATATTCCTTTTTATTTAATGATTGTTTTTAAATTAGATTGGTATTTAAGTTACTATACTAACGAATTGGTAACCTGTAATGTTAGTATAAGTTGTGAAATAAATAAATAAATAATATTACGCCACGCGACAAAAAACTGTCTGTTATAAATAATAATAATCTTGATAATTGGAGTATCTCTTCCTTATAATCAAATTAAGACAATGCGTGTCTTCTGATAATATTGATAAATGTACTATAGATATACCTATATTTATTAAAATTATGGTTCCTGTCTAATACAACGTATGTGATTGTTACTACATACATATATACTATTATGCCTGTCGTTTCCAAAGGGTTAGGCAGAGGTGTACACCCACATTTCGCCAGTATGTTTTGTAATAGGGGGCTATCAACCGAACACAAATCCAAATTCAGACCTGTTACTGAGAATTTTTCTAAAAAGCCAATAATTACACTTTGCTTCGACTGGGAATCGAACCTAAGACCTCATCACACACACATACCCTACTGTGATTCAAACGTGAGACGTTTACTGGGTAGCCTTATTACTACAGTAATCAAGTGGTCAAAACTGTTAATTCGCTATGTCTTTTACTTGGAATTGAATAAATTTGACAACCATTGTTTTCTTTTTGAGAAAAAGCAAGCAAGGATTTGTGACATTTAGAGTTATTTTTCAAATAATATTAATAAATTGAAAATTAAGACATTTTACTAGTACTATGTTCAGCCTAAAACAATGTTTATATAGCATAAAATTCATACTAAATCTGACAACTAGATATTTCCATAGTTATATTTATATAAGAAATCTATTTTTATTTACAATACTTTACGACAACCTTCTAAAATGTACAAATACAGGATAATTCCAGCAGTAAATTCTAAAGTTTACAAATCTCAATGTCTCTAGGTACGATTACTTTTAACTTTGATCACTTAATTGTTCAAAGAAGCACACAAGCAAAAAGAAATAAGTTACAAAAACATATTTTCTAAATATGTATGCAATTAATGACAAGTTAACAATTTAAATAACTTAATACGAAATCGTAAAATGCAGTAACATTCGTCGCCTACTAAATAAATAACTACAATTGAATTAATATTATGTTAAAGTAATCAATTGAATCATTGTTAGATGGTTTCGTTATGAAAAATATTCAATGCACCAAAATTAACATTTGTTGATAATATGAGTTATTAACAGTTTTATTTCATTGAAAAACATGATATTTCATCACAAAAATACAATTAAAAGTAAAAATAAGAAAGTACATAATAGTTTTCTTTGACAACCAAATTGTAATCACAACATTTCTTCATTCTGTTTATCGTAAATTTCCTGTAACTTTTGTTGATCTTTTACTTTTTTCATTTGAGCGTAGATCGATGCTGCTTTGTAATTGATTGGCCCGTAGTCTTTCAGATCAGCGTCTGCATATATGAATTGGTCTTCGGGTCTAAACGGCTGCAGAAAACAACGACAAAGAGTTGAAAAATTGGATTTTTTCAAAAATGTTTAGAAGAAGAAAGACAGACAAACATACATATAAATATAATATATAGTACAATGGTAATATGTGTTAAGTGCAAAGCTATAAGTACTATTATTGATTTCGTTCAAACCAAAAGCCAATTAATATAATTATTAATTAATTAATTTTTAAATGTAGTAGTTTTTAGTTCTTGACATTATATTAACTTACTAAAAATTTTATGTTTTTAGTTAAAATACCGTGAATTTGAAAAGCGATGATATAAAAAGCGATATGATACCGAAATTAATTTTGAAAAAGTATTACCTTATTTTTAAAAAATGTACGTGTCACTCTTGGTAAAGCGTTCCTAGAAGAAAATATAAAAAAAAACATCACAACACTGCCATTACATGCTTTTTGGGATCTCATACATTTACATAATAATAATTATTATCAATGCTAATATTGCCTGGCTTCAAACTAGTTTAACTTCAGATCAAGCCAATATCAAATCGAAATCTATAATGTATTTTAGAATTGAAATTTAACAGAAGTAATTTCAAAAGTAAAAAACAGATATGTGATATAGAAAAAAAGTCTTAAATTTTTAGATATGTATATGTATGAGCATTTAGTCAATTTAATATAAGGCTTTTTCGTGTGTGTCGGAAAATTTAAGCTGTGAAAGCAGATAGAATATCACTTAGGCACATATTACCATCAAATGACTAACGAATAACGATTCAGTGTTTTTTTTTAATTGTGATATAAATCGTACATTAAATTTATTGTGATAGGATGGGATTTATATTGAGAGATTTTAAACTTACTTAGAACATCAATATTTATTTTCAAAATAATGAGAACTATTGGGTTGGAATCAGAAGACGCCAACAGAGACTGAATTGCTCAAAATAACCTAAAAACATTGTACCAGACTTAAATGTATGCCAATTAAAGTTGGTTTAATTAGTATATTATTTAGGAACCTTGCCAACCAAGACAATTAATGCTTGAATCATGAACAAAATTATACGTTGGGAAGTATTTCAGTCTCCGGTGACCTCTTCGTTGTTGTGTTGTGTGTGTTTGTGTGTTGTGTATGTTTATCTGCTCACATTGAACGCTATGCACTAGTCTCAACAGAAATATTGTTATACTCATGGCGTTCAATGGCTATATTAATTATAATACACAAACTCACCTCTCAGACATCGATCTCATTAAATTTCAGAGTAGCATAGTCACTTCTCGGTTGCCCGGGACCAGTTTTTCTCTGAGTACTAGACGTATTCTTATAACTATTGTTAGTATCTTTGTTAGCACTATCTGAACCTACTGTATATGTATCATACAAATGTCTATTTGAATTGACAGTGTTTTTAAACTTCATATTATGGTTACCTAAAGCTAAATCTGCGTACACTAATTTTTTTTGTTTAGGCTTCTCATCCTTGGGGCCTAAATAATTTGTGCTGAAATTTTCTGGGCCCAAATTTCTTGTTGAATTTGATATGTAATTGCCTTTAAGGAGTTGTAAATAGGATTTTCTCTCTGATTCGTTATATTCAGGCTCTGGGTAATCGGGTTTCTGATAGTTATCGTAAACACCGACACACGATAGTTTCTCTCTCAAACTTTCTGATTTTTTCAAGCGATTTAGTTTCTGACTGTTCTTTTCTCTTGTCCTATTTAAAGTTTTTGTGTAGTATTGTGCTTCTGAAGGCTGGTAGATGAGAGGTCCTATCGTATTGTTATACGACCTCTCCTGATCAACAGGGATTCGTTTGTCAACTCTTATTGGTTGGAAGTAACAAAAGCTATGGTGTTTTTGGAGCGGTATTTGAAAATTTTTCTTGTTCTTCCCTTTGTTGCTTAAATTTGTGAAATGATTACGTTTTTGCATGTACTGTTGTTGGAGAATGTTAGTATTCTGAAAATTTAATTAGTTTGTTAGTGATTAGAACACACATGTAAGCCAGAAGAAACATATAAAATAGAAAGAAATAAAAATAAGAAGCATTATACCTGACCATTATCACTATCCATTGTAATACTACTTTGTACTGAATGACTACGTTTAACTACCGAACGTTTTGGCACTGGTTTCTCAGTCAGCTTTGGTATTTGTAGAGTTTTATTTGGTGGTATTACTTGTTTCTTTGGCAAACCAATCTTGTTTATACCCTCATCGTTCAATTGCTTCACAACTGACTTCACTAACGAAGTAGATGGTAATATTACAGATATATTCTTTTTAGGAGTTGCTCCTATTATATTTGGCTTGGAGATATCTGCTTTAGTTTCTTCAGCATCTTTTTCTTCATCACTGTCATTGGGATCCTCGGTGGTGACATTTTCAAATTTGGTCTTAGAAACATCATCTGCAGATTTTGTAGGACGAACTGGGGCGTCAATGGTATCAATGGATTTAGAAAACTTTGTATTTATCAAAGGCATGGACAAATTGACATAAACGTGATCACTTTTGCTAGGTGATACAAAAGGTGAGATTTTAGTTCGCGGAGCCGGTACTGGTCTGTTTAAAGAAGTAGTGGATTTATTTATTTCAGTTTCATCACACACTTGAATTGAGTCTGTTAGATTTTCAAATTGTTCGACCCCACTGATATTAGATTTGACCTTAAGTAAAGAGGGACAGTTAACATATATCGTATCTTCAGTAGCAGATGCTGAGCCGTCATTTTTGTTGTTATTGATTTCGTTAAAATTCTCTCCATACTCAGTGTTAGGATAAAACCTTTCAATATTTCTTTTCCTCACGACTCTCATTGATTGAAACTGCGGTGATTTTCTGGTTATTCTCGTGTTTAATGATGAGAATTTTCTCTTATCACCTTCGGGTATTTCTTCATCAATCGTTGGGAATTGTTTTAAGAAAGACGTTTGCATTGGCGGTAAGTATGGGTTTAGTAACACCGTTTGGTGTAAAGGATACATCTGTTGTATTGGAGATAGCATTGGATATCCATACGGGTATTGTGAATTAGAAGGCATGGGGTATCCCAGGGCATTTTGCACAAATGGTGGACACACGAGTCTTGGCGTGAACGATGGGTTTGTGGTAAGCTGTTTCTGTAAAGCTTCTATTCCTTTCGATGTTTTAGTATTGGTTTCAATAACCCTGGGCTGTATTGCTTGCACAGGCTTTACATGCAAAATTAGACAAACATGAAACAAAAACAAAAGCAAATTAAAAATTTAAAGCACAAAACAAAAGAAATAGCTTCACACAAAGGTTAATACAATTATTATAAGAATTAGATGTTTTATGTTTAATCTTTCAGTAGAATCGAATATCGTACACAATCGGAATGGTGTAGTCAGTGATTAAAGTAAGCCATCAATTAAACGATATTGTCTTAAGATATAAGATCCAGGCCGATTTCGACCACAGCGACTTAGATCTGACTATTGAGGACATCGCTGGTGTGCCCTCAGGTGACTGATATAACCAATATTTGCCGTGAAAGTGCGTCCACATTCACGGCAAGTCAGCACCCCTCCGATGTAATTATATAGAATGGCCGCAGGTGGTCGGGCCTTAAGCTCGTCTCGTTTGGCATCGAGCTCCTCTTTACGTCGCCTTTCAAACGCAAACACCTTAGTGCTCACGGTGTGCCTCCACATTGACCGGTCTGCTGCCATTGCCTCCCATTGTGACGTCTCTAGGTCACACCGCTTCATGTGGCGCTTAAGCACATCTTTGTACCGTAGGAGTTGGCCGCCTTGTTTCCGCTTGCCATCCTGCAGTTCTGAGTAAAAGATGCGCTTCGCCACTCTGTCGTCAGACATTCGGGAGACATGGCCAGCCCACCGCAATTGGCGCCGCATTATATAGGCCTCTATTCCACCGACATTAGCTCGCCGTAGTACTTCCGTGTTACGAACACGGTCCGACCAATGGATGTTCATAATGTCTCGTAGGCATTTCAGATGGAATCTATCTAATGTGCGAATGTGCTTGCGGTATAGACACCATGTCTCGGAGGCATATAAAAGATTTGGCAGTACTATTGCCATGTACACAGCGATTTTTGTATGGCACTTAATGTCATGCGAGCGGAACACCTTGGCACGAAGTCTACCAAAGGCCGAAGCAGCTGCTCCAATTCTGCTGTTGACTTCGTTATCAAGGAGGCACCTGGATGTTATAGTGCTGCCCAGATATTTGAATTTGTCTACCTGCCTTAGCGAGACGTCACCGAGTTTAATGTCGACTGGGCCACTGTTCAGTGTATCAAGAGCCATGACTTCGGTCTTCTTCACACTGATCTTAAGGCCAAATCTGCGACACGACTCATCAAGACTCGACATAAGTCTCTGTAAACCCTCTGGGGATTCCGCCGCAAAGCACAAGTCATCTGCATACATCATTTCAGTGATAGTGACGTGGGACACTTTGGTGTGAGCTTTAAGTCTAGTTAAGTTGAAGATACCGCCGCCATTGATACGAAAACGGATGCGAATACCCTCGGATAAAGTCTGCGAGGCATCCCGAACTGCTACTGCAAAGTACAGAGCGAACAGAGTTGGAGCGAGTACGCAGCCTTGCTTTACGCCGCAGCTCACAGAAAAGAACTCTGAATCTTCGCCCTGCACACTAACACAACAACGCATGTCATCATGCAGGAGTCGGATCATTCTTACAAACTTGTCCGTGCATCCAAGTTTTGTCAATACCACCCATAAGGCTTCTCGAGGCACACAGTCGAAAGCTTTTTCTAAGTCAACAAAACAAAGGTACAAAGGTTGACCCTGCTCTCGACTCTTCTCTAGGAGTTGGCGGACAGAGAAGATGGCCTCACATGTGCCTCGATTTGGCCGGAAGCCAAATTGGGTTTCAGGCAGAATGTCTTCAGATAAGGTCATCAAGCGGTTTAGTAAAATTCGCGCAAAAACTTTTCCTGGAGAAGTCAGGAGGGTCTTAAGATAAAATGAAAATAATAAGATAAAATAATGTAACAACTGATGTTATCATTATGAGGCTATAAGCTCACATCGACGAATAAGTAATGTCGATAAATTATCACGTTCATAGATCGTGATTTATTTTTAGCTAAAGCAAGTCATTATTCTATTGATGGTCATAAATATGGTCATTCACATAATATATTATTATAGTATCTACACTCATGGGAAATACTGTAAAGGATTTCATGTTTCAGTTACTCATCAAGGGATCAACTAATTTTAAAGAAACTATTCAAATATTTAAGTGAGTAGTATATAAGAAATACTTGATTTCTTATGCTACTCGTAGTTCCTGTTACATAATTACAAAATAATCATGATTACTCTCAACGTTTCTGAAAGATTAAACCTTTGGCTAAGTACATACATCATTATTGTCAGTATTATTGCATAATATACCTTATTGGGTGGTTGTTGTAGACCATGGAACGGCAGGTTCTCATAGAGCCCTGGGTTGTCCGCTCCTAGGCTGCCGTTTGCTGCATTATCTACGCCATTCGTAGGTGGGCCTGTTAGAGAAAGGTATACATCAGTATCGAAAGCAATAGTTGAAACAATTATCTCTAAGATTATGTTGAAAGGAGTTCTGAGTTTCTTGGAATAATTTTAATGGCATTACTTCTAAGGTAATAGTTTTATTATAACTGTACCCTGCCACGCTTTGCTTTGGCTAAGATGCCACTGCCACGATTTGCTTTGAGTTTGCATTACACATAAAATCATATTTATTTATATATCTTTGTAGTGGGTTGTTTATCGTGTCTAAATTTGAGATAGATTTTGAGCTTACATAAACGAAATTATCATTTTTATATGTATAGATTTGATACTAAATCAAATACCTTAGCTTCATTTACCTTATCTACTAGTTTATAGAAACAAACACACATCAAACAATACCATGCTCTACTTACTATCGCCAGGTTTCTTTCGTTTCCTCGTATTTCTCGGCTCTTCGTCACAAAACGGTTTAATTTTGGCACTAGTTGTAGCAATCCTATCAGGCCTTTTGAACGACACAACTAAAAACATGCTCACAGTAAGAAAAACATTGCGAAATAAAATCGTGCTTTAAAAAAAGAAGCAAAAATAAGCGGAGGTTAAAATTAGCTTTGAGGTGAACAGTAATGTAATACGAATCGTGTGTAAATTAAAGATGAAATACTTGGAAGGCGTAAAGCATAAGTTTATTTGGGTAAGCTTTAGGAAGATACCCATATGTAGGTAATGCCACATGCTGAAATTATCATACAAAGTAGAACTACTAGTTTTTATTTTTATCGCGGTATATTGAGTTTATTCTATTCAGACGTTTAGGATCTTTTATAGCATCCACGATCACAGAAGACTAGACGGATGCTATAAAGAATCTGAAATGTCGGTAAAATCCATACAAAATGTTTAATTTCAATGTCTAATATTCGCGTAAGTGTAAAAATACATAATAAGAATACTAAGTACATATTAATGCAGTTTAGAATATTATAACGAATGTAGGCATTCAAATTCATTTAATTATGTATAATGTAATTCATATGTTTCATCTTTCTTCTACACATATTGATTTATTGTTGAAGTTTCTGATTGGATAATGAAATCAGTGAATTTATTCATAAATTCAATATTATACTATATTAATGTGGATATTTAGAATGATGAAAGCTACTAATGATAGAGAAATAAATGCGTTGATTTTATGAATTTTGTTCAAACTACGTTTCTGTTTGTCGATAAATTTGCTAAATTGTCTTTACAATTCATGCTCAAGCAATGTAAGTATATTAGAAGCAAACTTATCATAAAATGAAAGAAGGATTTGAAATGTTTCAGTGATTAGTGTTGTGTTTGGTGATAATGCGTGATTCAATAGTACAAATAAACAGGCTGGGATTAAATCAAATCCAAGTGGTCAAGTTATAGGTATTTTTATAAAAACCGTAAATTCTTCTTACTATTGTTTCACTCATTATCATTGCAAAATAAACATGTTTGTAACAACTACCTCCTTCGGTAACAATAATGTTAGGTTTTTCGCTTTGAAACAAAGATCTGAGTCGATTTTTTTGTACTATATATCCTGGTTTATTCATATTGACTAAAGACATTGCCCTTTTATTAGTTTTGTTAATCTTCTTATATTTTCCGCTATCATCATCATCGGAATCTTCGCTCTTTCGTCTTAAATTTTTGAAAATACCTGTCATTACATTTTGTCTAGGCTTTCCGTTTTTCTTAGAGTATTCCATCTTAGGTGGCCTTTCTTCACTTTTATTTCTTTCCAGTAGCCCCAAATTAGATTCTTCAGTGGCAGCTTGTAATCTAGCTTGATTTTTAGGGCTAAGAGTGTGATTAGAATTTACGTGCACCAAAACTCCAGGTTTCAAAGGCCATTTGCTAGGTGTCACAACAGTTTGAGCTTTATTCTGATCTGCTTTAGGTTCTGTTTTTGGGGTTTGTAGTTCAGTCTCTTGATTCGTTTCATTTGTTTGATTATGATTGTGAGGCGGTTCATTTTCTTCCATTTTGCTCAGTTCTAAGTTAGGGTAGTTTTGGGAGTCAACCAGTTTTGTTCTATCAGATGTTTTAGGGCTGAACGATAGGTTTAACCGAGGCGACAAAGCGGGAAGAGCTTGCGATATTATCGACTGTGCAATCGACACCTCATTTATACAGCTACCATCTGGACTGAATTTGGAAATAAAAAAAACGAATTTTGAATACATGAAATGAAATGTTTGTGTAATAAATATAAATGGCTGATTGGTGAAATAAGTGGCTGATTGATACGTGGAATATTTTGTCTATATTTTTCTTTTTTAATTGACTTGCAACGTGATAACAAACGACAGCTTTAAAAAATAAACCTAGCTATAAATAAAAATAAATAAACAATACTCTACAAAAACAGTATATGAAGTATAGTTGTATTTATATTTTTTATTTAGTATTTAATAGATAACGTATACATATGATATAGAAAAACCTACATATATAACTTTATAAGTATACCAACATAAAAAAAAATATATAAAAAGAATGGGAAGAAAATCCAAGAAGAATGCTTTCCAAAAACTCATGCATTATCAATAAAAAAATACGTGTACAATAATTTTGATAATACCATAGACTACACGACATATTTCTACTATGGTCACACTTGAAAAACGCCAAAAAATCCAAAATAGCCAGCATTTAAACAATAAAGAAAGCATCCTCCGTCTAAAAACTGTTTTTCTCTTTTTTTTTCGTTAATAAAAATGTACCTGAAGTATTAATCGTTGTCAATCTGAGAACATCCGGGGTTAATGCGGTTAGGAACCTACACATTAATGATTATTAATAATAGTACACAATAATAATGGTATAATAAATACTTTTCGTTTGAAACCATGTGTTATTTTGTCAAGAGTACAAAATTAAATAAAAAAAAAACATGCGCCTATTTTTTTTCTATTTTTCAAGCTAAATTTTGCTAGCTTATTTTTATATGATTTGACAGTTAATTTTCAGTATGTTTTTTTATTTTTTGATAAAATAATTACAAACGAAATATGGTTAATGTTTGGTATTATTAAAAAAAATAGTTTTCAGATTGCCGTAACTAATGCTTTAATGATGTCACTGTCAAACCATTAAAATAAGCACATTTTGAAAAGTCTAATGAACTCTTAAACCAAAACTATCAGCCATTGGTCCAAGCAATATAGCGTTTCACTCAAACTCAAACTCAGTGACCTTGGATTCGTCCTTGACCTTCTAATGGTAATAATGCTTCGGCATGGGCACAACTACGGGCGACCTTGAGGGAGGCATTGACAATGTATGCCATGAATCTGCTCGGACCAATGGCGTCGCTGCAAAATGTTTTTATTATTTTTTATTACAAAAAATAAAATGTGTTTTTCTGTCTATAAAAATAAAATAATAATATATGTTTTTGTAAAATGATACACATAAAATGAATGGATAAAATAAAATAATGTGTGATTTAATATATTTCTATGAAAATTTTTGATTTTAGGTATAACTAACACTACATGTTATAATTTTACTTCTAGAATAAATAAATCAAAATAATATTTTGCTCTTTTGAAAATAGAGATAGCTAAATAAGTTTTGATATTTTTTTAACATAAATATATTTAAAAAAATAAAAAACTAAGTAGCTCTAGTATGTAAAAGAAAGATCTAAGAATAAGTACCTACCTAAAATCAAAAGAAAAAGTCTAAATGTATAAATATGACTAGTACAGACATTCTAGAGGGAGAGACAAAAGTAACAAAAAAGATGAAATAAAAACTTACTTCTCGCGTTCCTCTAATTCAACCGGATTATTGTCTATTTGTTTGTTTGTTAGTTCACGGTGTGTGTTAAGTAGCAGCATCCGGGGAAGATAAGATGAAGAAAAAAATGAACGTTAGTTTTTTGCAAATTAAACTTAAAAAAAAACGATAAACAAACTGCAAACAATATGATTAACTTCACGTTACGTGTTTATGATATGACTTTTGCTTAAAACAATAATCGTAAAAAAATAGAAATGAACTTGAAAAAGATTACAAAATTTACAACATTATTAATCCTTGATGAAATATGATTTTTATATAGAAAAATGTATTAGTTACTCCACATTTAAATGATTATTATACAAACAACATCAAATTGAAAAATACAACACTAAAAAACAAAACTCAAGCAACACTGTCAGTCTGTATGACATGTTAAAGCTATTTTGTACTATTTTCAAAGAAAAAACATTTTTACCATCGTACATAATTTATATTGAATTATACGCTTTTTACATTATGCTTATAATATCTACAAAAACTCTACGTGCAAAATTCGTGATTTAGATCTCATTAAATTATTTTCTCACTCAAAAACAAAATGAATGATAATAAACAAATGAGCAAAAAGTTCTATAAATAACTGTAAATTACTGAAAATGAGAAATGTGGTAGCGATATTTAGTTTTTTGCTTTTTTGAATGCAGTTTCAACAATGTGATAATTCTACTTCAGATCACTCAACTTGTCATATAGACTGACAGTATAAAGACTTATAATGACTTACATTTGGACTTGGCCCTCATACGTCGGCAGATGCAGATGATGATAATGCAGAGGATGACGGTGATGACGAGGATAGCGAGAGCTATCCCCCCAATGAGGATCAGCTTCTGTTGATCCCGCCACCAGACTTTTGTACCTGCAGATCAAATTTTAATGTCGTTTAGATATTTTTTGAAAAGTTACTCATACGTTAAAACTACTTTTTATGGATTTTATCACAGTGTATTGATATTGTTTTAATGTGATTTCGTATACTATACAGCATTTATGATCATCGAGAGAATTGTCATTAACGTGGCATGATGTTATAATTACTAATAGCTACCCTACACTTTGGTAATTAAAGGCAACTCGGTTTAAACAGAACGAGTTTATCGTGTTTTTTTTGCAGTTTTATGATCTATGAAGGAGGTTTTAAGCTGATTAAAACAATATGCGGTAAAAATCATAAAAAGTAGTTTTATTTAAATGTCTAATGTAAGCTTAAGTAATAAACCAGTGATTGTAAAGTGAAAAAAATAATAGAATATGTAAAAATAAACGTTGTCTTGACAGTTAAGTTACGATTTTCAGTTCAGGTAAGTCAAAGAAAATAATAATATAAAAAATTTACATATAGAAGATTAAATTTCAGGTTTAAATTATTACGATTATTTTAGAAAATAAACTCATAACGTAATTCAACTTCAAAAGCTAATAATTTTTAACAAGATATATTTGTGTTTTAAAATATTTCTGTTTTTAAATGCTTATTTTGATATAAAGCTTATTTAAAATTACTTACATAATAATAATAATTGTAATATATAAATACTACTAACGCTTTTTTAAAATAAACGTATAAAATTAAATATTTATGGCCACCCGAAATACCAATGCACTTACCAAAACTTTCCAAGTTGGCTGTAAATTAGAAAAATTGATTTTAAATAAATTACCCGCACGTTTTTTTTACGATAATAACGATTAAATGCATAAATTACATCTTAATTTCCATCTTTGCAAGGACTATGATAATGACGAAAACATCAACAATTTTTTTTAAGATGCGGAAATCCATTGTGGATCGTCCCGCTGCCTGGGGAGGCGAGAGGGTGTGTCGGGCTCCGCCCAAAATGGGCGTTTACCGACTTAACACCGCGACCGTCTACGCCGCCAGCCAAATTGCCAATGCAATGGGATTTATGAAAGCATTCACTACGACCCCGGCGGGATCACGAGGTTATCTGTTATCATCTGTCTATGGATCCACCTGTTTTATTAGCTCAGTAATAACGGCATAACCGAGACATTTAGTTTGAGCTACCGCAAAATATGTAGATCAGGAGCAATAACGTCCGTTACAATTAACGAAAGCGGTACTTTCGAATCAATATAAAAAACGATTACCTAATGTTTCTATGTTTGTTCTCTATGTGTTCCTAAACTATTGATCCAATCGTAATGAAACTTTGTTGAGTTCTCTGATGAGACTTTAAGCAGGATAGGTAGGTAGAGTGGGTGGGGTAGGTAGCGTAAGTAGTGAAGGTATCCTACCTTCATTACTTACGCTAGTTAGCGGTAGGGTGGTTACGTCATAGGCCTAACCCTAGCCATTTAATATTGAAATATATTATAATAAAAGGCAATAAAAATCAACATCTAAGAGCATACTATCGATTCTTTTCTTTCGACAATAACTATATTCATTGAATGAACTTACCCATGACATCACGTTCGCAAGCCCTGGACTTTCCGACCGTGTTATTGGCGGAGCAAAGGTAGGTGCGGTACACATCAACACTGGTGCTCAGCCTCAAGAAGCTCTGAGCTCCTACTTGCCAGATCTTCTCATCTGTCAAGCTGTCGTTGTCATTCTTGAGCTTCCAGGAGAAATTGACCTAATGGAGAGGCAAAATGATTATTGCGTATATCAGAAAATAACAGTCTGCTAAGTAAAACTGTGGATGATTATGAAAATGCACCAGAATAAGACAATGTAGTATAATTTATACTTACCGCCGAAGGATTAGCATTCGCTGTGCATACAAGGACTTGATCTCCATTTATTTCGGTCTGTTTAATGCCGCATTCAGGAACATCTATAAAACACAAGTTAAATTTAAAACTATTATTTCCAAAGATTTTAATTTTTTATTAAGAAAGAAAATTTCAACCTCAGGCGGGACTCGAACCCGCGTCTTCTGGATCAGTAATCCAAATCCAAATCGTTTGGATTACTGATCCAGAAGACGGGGGTTCGAGTCCCGCCTGAGGTTGAAATTTTCTTTCTTAATAAAAAATTAAAATCTTAGCTTGAAATAAGCTAAAAAATACAAAAAGATTATTATTTCCAAACTCTAAATGGTAATATGACTAATGCCGGAAATTTGCATCGGGCGTAGAATATGCCTTGTGGCACACCAATACTTCACTGTCTTAAAGGAAAATAAACTATAAAAAATAATAGAAATGTTTGGTTCTAATGCATACTAAAAGCATATTTTATAATTGCAGGATATTGATTTAATAAGTAAATGTTTTAATGTTAACAGTATCAAAGGCCTAACTCAAATCATTAAACTTTTTGTTGATTACTAAAACTTACACATAACATCCAAATACACAGTAGTATTAACAGAGCCGTGTCTATTGTACGCTTCGCAGACGTAGTTGCCTGCATCCTTTCTCTGTACGGGTCCCAGCAGTAAGGTGTTTGATGATGAGAGAATCAGGGAGTTGTTCCCATGTTCCTTCCCAGCTGCTTTGCTGGGATGTTCCCGACGCCAAGAGTAAGAAGGCATAGGGAAACCTCTGGAAATGTGTTAATATTTTTTAATTTTGCCCTACTTTAGGATTACCTCGTACCATAGGTACGTTTACAAATACAATTATTCACAATACACTAACACCCAGACCCGAAATAACAACCTCTAGGCCATACATAATAATATATTTGTTCCGAGCGGGGATCGAACCGGGACACGGCGCAGAAGCCGATTACTAACACTGCATCAACAATGCCATCATGATCAGTTGCATGATTATGTCCTACCATTTATTTTTCTGGATAAAGCATGTATTTAGATGTCATAATTTTTTCCAATTTGAAACAAATGCTAACTGTTTTCACTGGTATCAATATAAGCGTAAGTTAAAACATATTTAAATTTTCTATATTCTCAGATGGTACAAATGTTATATCAATATAAATACTGACCTTGCTGAACAAACCACTTTAGCCGGTATTTCATTTTCAGTAACTGATACTTTTTTAGGAGTCACCGTAATATTTTCTGGTTCATCTGAAAAAATATTGCAGT
Source organism: Craniophora ligustri (assembly GCA_905163465.1). Taxonomy (NCBI): domain Eukaryota; kingdom Metazoa; phylum Arthropoda; class Insecta; order Lepidoptera; family Noctuidae; genus Craniophora; species Craniophora ligustri. Next base: position 8,483,639 of record LR990981.1, read on the forward strand.
TAGATTCAGTTTAATTACTGACACATGATAAATTATATTAATATCAATATTTTTTACATTGAATATACTTTTAATAAGAATATTTTAAAAATCAATTATATAACGAACAAGAACAATCAAGACGTTTAAGAGATAGTTCGTGTCAATGTAAGCACAAGTAATTTAACGTCATATTATGTGTCTTCATTGTATTATAATATGTACAGGCATTTTATCTCAAAGGTTGTCACTGAGGATGCCGACGCCATTTAGACCCTAAAAAAACTTATACGACGAGTAAAATTGTGTTTACAAATCTATTTACAGTAATAAATATGACTTTTCATTTATATTATTACTAGCAGATCTGGCCACACGTTGCTGCAGCCATGTTATTAATTAGTTTACACAATCAAATAAGTGTATCCTTCAAATGTGGTCCAGGCTACACACTGTTACGTGACACGACTTTTTTCTCTTTATGTATCAAGATAGATATAAAATCCTTACATTCAACAGCAAACTTAGTGGTACTGTTTACTGGTGGCCCTGCTAAGTTTCTCGAGGAGCGGCAGGTGTAGCTGGCAGTGTCTGCTGCCCGGTCCAGGATGTTGCCAGGCCATGCGGACATGTTCCAGTGCTGCAAGATAAAATACGTTCAGAAATGAATAACAAGAGTGATCTGTAAATGGCTATAGTAGATTGTATTGCTAGAAAATAAAGTAAAGTGGTAGTTGAATCCTATTTGATACAGCGATACTATGTCACACCAGTTAGTGTCTCTCTGTCTATCTATCTAGATGTTATGCGTGGCTAGATAGAAACCGCTTCCTATTACTAAACCATTGCTTAACCATTGAATCGATAAGAAGTAAAAGAAGCACTATTTATTTTGCCTGTATTATGACTAAAAGGAGACTTATTTCTTTTTCAAACCTTGTATTATACAATTCTACTACCTAAAATAGACTATATTCCGTATACCGCCTAAACATGACAACAACAGTGGGTCTGAATACAATTTACCAAAGTAGAAGAAGACCAAAGAAAACGAATTTAATAATAATAATAATTAATAAGTAATTCTTACATAATAATATATGTATACCATGCGGACAACCCGTAAGTAGAAGCTAGTACATAGTATATTGTAGGTATATATGTGATAATTTTCATGTATTTTATTTGTTTACTTTTGTGTTTATTTCTTAAGTTGTTCTTTGTTATAATTCCTTTCTTTCTTTTTGACTATACTTACCAAAGTAGACTCAGTGGCTTCGAAATCATTTCTATTGACTTGGGGATCGATATTCCTCTTCACCACGTAGTACCTATCTGTCTTCTGAGGGTCTATTACTTGGCCATCCTTGAGCCATTGGACGTCGCAGAGCGGGGCGCATTCTACCGTGCAGGACAGGGATATGTTCTGTAAGAAATTACGAATATAAATGATTGTACATATACAAACCATCACGTCGTCCCCAATGGGTTTGGTAGACTTTGTCGGTATGTTATTTTTAGGCGACTCTATTGCCATAACTAGGCACAATTCCAAACTCTAAATTGCTACTGATAATTTCATAAAAAATTACAATAAGACTTTGTTCGACTTGGTAATCGAATCCAGGATCTCAGGCTCAGCATTTGCACTTGCAACCCCTACTAGGCATTATATTTATAAACGTAAAAATGGGATGTCTTTTTATATATTTGTTCGAGGACTTTCTATTCTATATAATTATGTATAAGGGGAGTAGATTATTTTTGTGGTATGTGATACAAATCTACACTTTGATAGTGACATGCAAAATATTTGTTACGTTTTTACGCCTAAATGGCTGAACCCGAATTCGATCAGTTTTGGTATACAGATAGAGACAATCTCGTAGTCTATTGACGCGAACATTCTATTTGTCTGTAGGCCACGTGATTGAAATCGTGGGAAAGAGGCAATATAAAATCTCACCTGTGATTTGTATAGCGCCCCACTGTAGTGATTCATCGCATATTTGAAGCTTGGTGGAGCTGAAACAGAACATGAAATATAGAAATTGTATAGTATTGAATATTTGAAAGGGAGACATTTAAGCCAGGCGTGTGTGAAAGTAGTACAAACTTGACAATTGAGATAGTTGGTCGTGATTATTTCAAATACATTTCTTTGACTCATTACCTACGTCAGTGATGTTACTTTTGCGAAGAAATAAAAAAGATGTTGCTACTATTAATAGCGGTGACGTTTCAGGTCACTATTGACAGTTTTTGAAATGATAGTAGAGTTGATATAAAACATTGGTTGTATAGAAATACAAGTCTTTAATAGTAAAACCAGTGTTTACTAAATTAAGAAAAAAAAAACGTTGCAACAAACTCTATTTTAGTTTGGAAATGGTTTAAAATCCGGCACTATGTTAATAAGCATTTCATTCATGAAAATCTTACCCAGTACATCAATAGAAGTGTAAGCCGGTTCGCCCCCTCCACCGGCGTTTATTCCCCAGCAGGAGAAGTTTGTGCGATGATCTAGGGTCACGGGGTCTATGGTCCAGTTCTGAGATACGATATCGCTCACCGGTCGACCTCCACGAGTCCATCGGAATCTGGTGGAAGGCATCGTTAAGATCAAGATCGATTCATACTTAATGTCATCATTATAATCAATGCGTTTACTGTTTACGCTGATCTATTGCGGGTGGGCAGGCTTTAAATTCTGTAGATGCAACACAGTGTATAAAATCAGTAAATTAAACTGTGTTACAGTCGTATTATTTTTGGTGCATGCAATATAGTCGTATTATATGTCATTCAGCACCTCTTAATGTGAGCTTCTCTTAAATTACCTGTGAGCTTCAGGGCGTCCTCGTTCCTTGATGCTGCAACTGAGCACCAAACTCTTGCCTTTCACCACACGCCATGGAGAATATGTAAGCTTAGCAGGACCAGGTGGATCTGATAACAAGTTATGACAATTATTAGTTATGCAACCTCCTTGTGATCAAGATATTGAAGATTTTTTGTCAATAAGACGTAATTTAATATAAGTTGCGGTCGCTGAGCATGCTGTACAGAAGAAATTAGATTATCTGGACTAATTGGGGAACTAGTCTCAGTTTAGATAATCAAAATGGGGTTTTATAAGGACGAGATCAACAACAACTTTTTACATCAAAATAGTACCTACAGATCAGCATAAATCTTCAATTTTTATCTGATTAAATTCGCACCGTTGGGTTCGGATAATTGACCGTTTCCATAATCGAGGTTTTACTATACTTTCACTGTCTAAAGGACATGTCCTGTCTTTAGGCGTTTCTGTATATCAGAATTTATGTTCGTATACGAATTAACGAGATAAGACGTACAAATAATATTATTTACAATCTCCTTGCTTAGCTCGGACCTAGATGGCGCCGTGTCTAATGTCCAATATTTATTTATTTATTATTATTGTACGTAGTAGCACCTAGTACTACATATGAATGTAATTATAACATCAGTTTTACTTACAATTGACTACCAGTTCAGTATTGGAGCTCACGTTGCCCCAACCAGCGTAGTTCTTTCCTTTGCAGGAGTAGTTGCCATGGAAACTCTTCGTTGTGTCTTGGAGTAGCAGCATCGAGGGATCCACCTCATTGCATAGATTCTCTGAAAGTATAGGAAGTAAAGATTTTACTTTATATATAAACAATATCACTTATCGTTAAAGACCTGTATCTAGTACACAGGAGTTACATGGGACTTAAAAATATATGGGAAAATCTGTCTTTTCAATCCATTTTATGTACTATTGGTGAGTATGGGTATACAGATGGTAGACTGTAGTCTACTACACTAGCGTAGTACGGATAAGTATAGTTCACAAACGTCAATTATCTCACTAAATTGATCTTCACTGTTTTTTTAACGACAATTGCGAGACAAGCAAATCGATTTGGTTTTTATTGGTTTTATTTTTGTCATATATATTATGAATTAATAACTGAAACTATGAAATTAAATAACCCAGTTATAAATCAGTTAACGTTCTGCCCAACAATGTTTTTTTCCGAATTTAAATAGGACCTCTCTCGAGGCGTCCTATTTAAATTCAATAATAGTTGTATTTCTGCGAGAAGGTTACCAGAGCTCGTTGGGGGCTGACTATTCTTAACCTACCTTCTCCTTCAGTATCGTTGCATTCAGGTAGATGCTTCAGAATCTGCCCGTCCAAGTACCAGATGACCTCGTCGAGGAGTGGTGGGTTCCCTGACACCACCTCACAGGTGAGGGTCACGTTCTTGTGGTCAGTCTCTAAGATGGGACTTGGTGAACTCATGGTCAGCTGAACTTGTGGTTTAACTGAAATAAACGTTGATTCCATTAAATTTCTGAGTAACTGTTCTAAATACTGATTTAAAATAATACGATATTATAGTCTGAGCTTTTCAGTATTTTAGTCATATCCCACAATTTTTATGTACATATATACAATGTAGGCAAAGTCGCGGGTGGAAATTCGTATATTGTATTCATATTAGATAAAATAAAGACCAATGTCAGTTTACTCAAAAAAATCTTTTTAATATCACTTCTAATACACAGAATTTCAAATACATTTAACTTTTGGGCTACAGTAGAGAGCCAACAGCTTAATTTCCATAAAGAATTATGCACATACAATACACTACTAATTTCTCCATATGGGTAGGCTAAAACTACGCACTAAGATCCTGAAGAACCACTTTTGTTTCTTCCGCGTTCATACATCTTGTCATAGATGCGCGCCATTTACGAGTAGGTACTACGCACCTGAACCTTTTAAAAAGTTCACCAATAAGGTTGGTATATTATTGCCTTCTTGGGCATAGACATCCCCATCCTCCGCAACTCGGCGTTTCTAATAACAATTTTCCCTCTTTTTCATCGTCTAAAATTCAAATTATCGAACGAACTTAAAGTATAAATTACCTATATTTGGATCTGATTGTTTGAAGTAGTATTTTTACCTACTAAAGTAAGAAAGAGCTGAAATTTGATAATAAGAAAGATTTAATACTTACATAGTACATTAACATTGATACTACTTTCACTGGTGCCATTGCCAACAGAGTTGGCGAGCACACAGGTGTAGTTGCCCATATCGTCTCCGACAGCGTTCAGGATGATGAGAGAGTGCTGCTCAGTAGTGCCACCTTCATAGTGACTCGTGTTCTGGACTGGAACTCGTTCCCCATTGCGGTACCTAGAAGATAAATTAAAATAATTTTGGGTTGTTTGCTTGGATGTATAATAACGTATATCTATCGATGAACGATAAAACAATAAACGATATAAGACGTGGGCATCTACCAACGAAAGACCAGTTTCGTCAATGCCCCCAACCCTATTACCTGTTGATTCGCGTAAGCATTCACCTAATCTAGAGTTTTATTGAACATAATAGGAATTTTCAACAAAACTCCAATCTGAATCTGATCTGCTCAAAACAAGCTTCACAGTATTATAAAAATAAATAATTAAATCAATTATATTACTATCTCATAGCAGTGTGGCGTACCATATGACTCCGGTAAGTGATGACGGGTTACTTTCGTATTCACATTTGAGCAGCAACTTGGATCCTTCTACTACCGTTATGTTCTTCGGTTCTACTCGGACGATTGGGGGATCTGAAAATATGTTGATAGAAAGATAATTAGTATCATTTTTAAATAACATTATAGCTAAGGTGGACATTGGGAAAAACAGGAAAGATTATAAATTGTCTTCGTTTAAAAAACATTGATTTTATTCAACCACCTACAAATTCTTCATAGTTTTCATTAGTCCATTAAAAGTCTTTGTTTTTCTTTCGTATTTATGTATGTAATTACGTATTTATTTTTGTATTTTGGTTCCAGTAATGTAATTCTCTAGTTTTGTTTCTCTCTCGGTAGCGCCTACCATTTTGTCTCTGTACCACTCTAAGGTAAACTAGTAGAAAATGCCAAAAGGCATTAGGTCCGCCTTTGTACATTTATTGCATAAAGGTTTAATAAATAAAATACCGTCAACTTACACCAAATTTCAAGTTCCTTTGTAGCATGCATTGGCTGGTCCTTGGTCTGCTCGGTAACTTCATTGAATGCTTCGCAGTGGAATTTCTGCCCATTTTCGAAGCGTGTTGCCTCAAAGGTCAGGTTCGATTTGGTCTCAAATGTAGTGTCCTCCTGTAATGGAATGGGAATTTGGTTAAATCCTTAAGCGTATTCCAACTATTGAAACTATACTCCGGTCAAGTTGTTAGTCACAGCAGACTGAGTGTCCTGCTGATTTTGTAAAGGATCAAATGGACGACTAAATGCGTAAGAAATAGTTTTATTTCTATGTCTAATATTCGCGTAAGTGTAATAAATCAACTTTATTGTTAGTTCTCTTTGAAATGAAGGTGGACATTGTGTGACTCAATTGTGCTGTGACACGTTGACTCACAATATAATATTGATATATTGTAAACCGAAATATCTAAACCTTAAAAGAGATCATGTTAGAAGACCGAGATAGTTCCGGCATTTCTTCTCATATGCGTCACACAGGAAATGACAATGCCATCAAAATAAAAAAAATATATAATTAGCGGGAAATTCAAACTAGCGTCGTAGTGGGCGTGGCTTAGCTGTGACGTCAAGTGGCGTGAGCAACCTCGCGATCGGTGGTGTGACATGGAGGGGTACAGCAGCGCGCAAGGAGCAACAAGCACTTCGCTCGCAACTCTAGGATCGGACTGAAGTATTAAATATTGTCAGTTCTTAGTTATATGTTTTTTTATTTTAATATTAGCTTTAAAGTTAAATATATTGTAAATAACTTGTAAATGTCCTGATTTATTTACCGAAATAAATATCATTCATATTAAATAATAGCTCTAGAGAAGAGTAGTCATTATAGTTTGAATATTTTAATAGAATTTTCTTATAAGAAAATAAATCGTAGGTATAGGTTACGTAATAGGTTTTCTATACATTGAGTCTGGGTGAATGTATATATTTTAATGGTACCCTTTGTTAGATTAGGCCTGTCTAATGATTAGAATTGTCTTTAAAATATACTATACCTAATAGAACCAAATCCCAATTAAAGGAATAGTAATTTTGTCAAGGATAATAATAAGGTTATATTTTATGTTGAAGAATCAGTAATAAGCGTTTTAAAATAAGGGGATAACGGTTTAATAATTACTTTTAGTTAGAAGTTATCCTAATTGTGTTAAATGACTCTAAAACTTATCCCATATTTACCGAGCTATTATACAGATATAAATAATAAACTTACTTTGTTAATGTTGCTTCGTAAAACTCTTAAAATAATTGCAATACAAAATATTGTTTCATGTTAAACACTGAACAGAAGTTTGAATCTGTTGTAAAATGAATTATATCTGGCTAATAAATGATTTTTATTTCCGTAAATAGATTTATTGAAGACAATTTTACAACCTGGCGCATCGTCGGCATTTCTTAATTGACGACCTCTCAGAAGAAATGGTGAAAGAAACTTAGAGAACCATGATCTCTTTTAAGGTACAGGTATGTACATTTTAGTGAGTCTAACAGTGCAGGTCAACGTCTGAAATGGTCTTTTGAAGAAAGCACTATGGCAGATTTGTGTTAACCTGTACATACCGATAGCATGCATACATCAGCCATCGTGCACCTCAACCATTATTGATGGCGCTCAAAAAGCGACAAAATTAAAGCAAGATCGGTGGTTATTAAATCAATTTCGACCTAATGTCAAACTCTAAACATGTTTGTTTGTTACTTCTTGACGTTTTATCTTAGAGGCCAAATTGCGCGGGCAATGCTGACAGTGGGAGTAAGTTGTCTACAAAAAAGCTATAAGAGAATTACTGTAGGAGTAAGCAACGGTAAAATTTTAAATTCTGCCCAACCCGCAGGGCGACAATCTCCAACTGTCAGGGCGTCTTTGTATAAAGTTTTGTTTGGATATAAAGTGAACTGAAGTGGCTTTAAAGGTCGTAGTTGCGAGAAATTTTAATGGTTCCTTCTATTGACATTTCTATTCAGATATAGAATGGGTTGTGATGAAGTTATTCGATGACAAGGAAAAAGGAAAATGGGTGATAGTAATGTCAAATGCAATACAAATTGCAGTTTAAGGTGCATATATTATGTGGAAAAAAATCTTCATTTAATAGTGAAACTTAGAACATAGTATTTATCTTTGTTAGTAGATGCGAAGTTTGGGTTTTCTATATCGAAATCATTGATGTTTCTATGGATTAATTTACAAAAAAAAAACTAGAATAAAACCAACCAGGTAGGTTCTATACGTAACACAAGCAATAAGTTATCTTATATCAATATCTATTATGGTTTTTATTGCATCAAACTACATAAGCGTAAATTGTTCAAGTTTTATGTGTCTTATCGAATAAGATAAGAAATTCCCTATTCCCTAATGTCTCTTCAACGAAAACTAGCTCCTTGAGTTATACCGTTTTACATTTGCAATTTAAATGCTTATTAATTAAATATGCATAGAAAATAACAGGTCTTAGGGTTGTTACGCCGGTAATCGTCGTGTGTGCCTTTTGTTGTTAACAAATTATATTTAAAACTTTCTTTGAGTGAATACGTTAATTCGTTCCGTTGTTAATTGTTACGAGTGAGTGTTGTTGTGTATGTGTGTTGTTTTATGTTGGTCGTTTTATGTATTAAATGTGAATTTTAACAATAAAACCGTAAACTATAGTATGTGTGTTTTCACTGTGTGGTAAATACAAGCTACATACAATACATTTTTAGAGAGGTAGGGCTTAGGAAAGTTATTGGATCACATTGAGCTGCCGCCTTACAGAAGACTGCAGAAACAGAAATTGCTGTTTCTGCGAGTGAGTAAGGTTGCCAGAGCTCGTTAGGGGAGTGGCTATTCTGACAGAATAGGAATATAAATAAATAAATAATTCCACTTGCTGTCAGTTTATTCAGGGATTCTAAACGGTTTCTTCAAGGTCGGCAATGCGTAAACGACACCTCTGGTGTTGCAAACGTCTAAAGGCTATGGTAACCTTTTACCACCAGGTGGGCCGTAGACTTGTTTGCCACAGTTGTGTAGGGGAGTGACTATTCTGACAGCATGGGACCTGCAGATGGGCATGTTGAAAAGAAGAATGATAGGCGATTGAAGAAAGGAATTTATAAGGCGGATGTTAGTGGAAATGCCGGGAGGGAGCGCCCTAAAAGGACATACACCAACCTAATTGGTGAACCCCTTCAAAACGGTCAGGTACGCAGTACTCATAACCGGCGCGCGTGCATGACGAGATGTATGAATGTGGACGAGGCAAAAGGCTGGTATGCAGGGACCGTAGCCCGTGGCATTCTGTAGTTTCTGCCTACCCCCATGGGAAAAAAGGCTTGAGTGTATGTATGTATGTACATATGTACGTTTAAGTGAGCTCATATTTTTTATATATCTGTATATTTTAAAGCTGAAAATGTTTAGCTAAGGGTATGACAACCCTTTAATCCTAAAGTTATCTAAAGACTCTCATAGCAGTCGCTTCTAAGATTAGTATCTTTGTTAAGCTCTCTATAATCGAAATTAAACCTTAAATAAAATGGATCAAGGGTAACATTTCAACACTCATTTTGTTTTCTGCTTAGACACAATTATATGGACACTTCAAAGCTACTGATGTATTTTTGAAAGTGGTAAAAGATTTACTTCAATACGCTAGAATAATACATACGTACATACCATCACGCCTGTTGTCCCCGAAGGGTTAGGTTAGGTTAGGTTCGGTTTCGTTTCGCCGGTGTTTTAGGTCCCATGTAATAGGGGGCGAGCCTATTGCCCTTAACGGCGCACAAATCCAAATTCCGAGCTGTTACTGAGAATTTCACAGAAATACCCAATAACACTTTGCTCGACCTGGGAATCGAACCCAAGACCTCATTTTCAGCAGTTACACTGTACAACTACTAGACCAATGAGGCAGTTGAATAAGACCTAACAAATACCAAAAAATATAGTACCTACAATACAAACTCTGTACAACCATATAGACAAAAATAGCACTTATTATAGTTGACACTTATTTTACTCAAATACAACCGCCATGATTAACCCAATAAATGATATTATTATTTATTTCTGTAAATTGATATTTTAAACACACTTTTAAAAGTCATGTATAATATTATTTTAGGATCCGTACGGCACCGGAATTTCTTAATTGACGATCTCTAAGAAGAAATGCCGAAACAAACAGACGTGTTTGATTCCAATATGTGAGCTAAACGATGTAGGTTAAAGTCTGAAAAGGTAATTATTGTCCCACTGCTGGGCTTGGGTCTCTTCTCATTTGAAAGAGACTAAGCTATAGTCCACCATGCTAGCCCAATGCGGGTTATTAAAATAAAATTAAAATGTATAGTACTTACAGTTTCAACATCCTTCTGCTGCTTGGTCAAACATGAAACAAAGAAAAACAACATTATCAGATCACCATTTTATTTTATTTTTAAAGACTTGACGACCCATTAGTCCAGCGATAGTTAACGCTGCCTTCTATACTATGGATCCCGGGTTCGAACTAATTGCAATTTGCCGGTCATTGTCAGACTGCACATTAAACAAAATATGATTTACGCCTGTAATAGGTATTAAGTTACAGAGCATATAACTGCATTGATTGACTTTTTCATGAAATAGACAATCAACGCAGTTATATGCACTTTGAGGGCTGTTTTATTGATTTAAATGTTTATAATTCTGTAACTAAATACCTATTACAGGCGCAAATCATATTATGTTTAATGTTCAGTCTGACAATGACCGGCAAATTGCAAAAAAAACGTATGAAAATTTGAATTTCACGGGCTAGCGTGGAGCTATCACCTTAAGTAAAGACTCTAGCTTTAGCTAGAATATTAAAGGGTCTTTCACTTGGCTACTCTTTTTAGGTCTTACTTCAATACCCAGTTCAGTAGACTTTTAGCTTCTTGACTTTTGCAGCGATTAGCAGTTTTTAAACTGTAATTCTACTGAAGTAATGACTGCCTTGTTGGTCTAGTGGTTGTACAGCAAGAGGTCCTGGGTCGATTCCCAGGTCGAGCTAAGTGTTGTTGAGTTTTTCTGTGAAATACTCAGTAGCAGCTCGGAGTTTGGGCTCGTGCCCAGTTAAAGGCAATGGGCTCGCCCCCTATTACATGGGATCTAAAACATACCGGCGTGACGTGGGTGTACATTAGTACACCTCTGCCTAACCTTTCAGGGACGACAAGCGTGATGGTATGTAATGTTAATGTTCAGAAATCGCTAATAAATGTAGCTGGTATTAAAATATTTATCTTTTGAATATAAACTTAAATGACATGATAATAACAATCAATTTATTTCAGATTTTAAAACAATCCATACAAAATAATACAAACAAATTAGGTACAATAATAAGTGATAGCAAAATCTTATAAACATTATCATCATCATCATCATCAGCCCATATTCGTCCACTGCTGGGCGTAGGCCTCCCCTAGTGAACGCCACAGAGCTCGACCTTCGGCTCTTCTCATCCAGTTACTGCCAGCAAAAACATTATGATGAGATAAAAAAAAAAAAAATATATAAATTTAAAATTACCACGTTGGGCGCCAATAATATAATAAATTATTTCACCAAACGCAAAATCTAACTTTTAAATAAAGTGAAGCGTCGAACATTTGTAAGCAACAAAGAGATTTATAAAAATTTAATATGACTAGTCATCTACTTTAGACAATGTATTTAAAAGGCAAACGAACAGACTAATTAAAATAAACTCTTTTATAATTATTGCAGTTTTAACACGAGTTTTATAAGATATTAAGCACTTCAAGAATTTTAATAAAATTTTCTAGTGAAAATCCTTAAGCGTGTTTTAACATAAAGCCCAAAATACAAATTTAATGAATTCATTAAAACTTAATACAATTTATACTTACAATATAAATAATAAAAATAGCTTTTACGCATGATGTGTTTTATCAAAGCGCGTTCGCTTTATATATTAAATCCCCACTAATGCCTTTTATATATTTATTAAAATTAATATTATGTTAGTTTACTCGTTTTAATAAAAAACAAAATTTGACATGTAAACATTGTTAATAAGGTAACAAAAAACATCAATATATTTAAAACAGTCGTATCTTTGGTACCACTTGTTTTTTCATTTTTTTTAATATATTTTTTTCTGAATGGCCATTAGTTCTACCAACACAAATTTCAAGGTTATCCATTCATTACCGGACACTCTGTATATTAAAAATAACCACTATTAAGGGGCATTTACACAGTGCAGGTTGGCAGTCTTCACACGCCATCGAGGAAATCTCTTGGGCATGCAAATTGCCTCCTTGAAACCAATTACTTATTACGGACATTCTCGCGGTCATCATCATCATCATCATATCAACCGTTAGACGTCCACTTGTGGAGATAGGTCTCCCCCAAGGATCGCCACGACGACCGGTCATGCGCCGCCCGCATCCTGCCAATTCCAGTGACCTTCACCAGGTCGTCAGTCCACCTTGCCGGGGGCCTGCCCACGCTGCGTCTTCCAGTACGTGGTCGCCACTCTAGAACCTTCAAACCCCATCGGCCGTCTGTTCTTCGAGCGATGTGCCCAATTAAATAATACAATAATAATGCAATAGAATCCATAAAAAGTAGTTTTATTTCAACGTCTTGTATTCGTTCGTTTCGTTCGAGTGTAAAAAATCAGTATATAGCGTCATCCCATAATATAATATATTACAAAATACAAAAAAAAATGCTTAAATACTGGTTTAGATAATGATGATGTAGATATAGAAATTTCAAAGCCTCTTAATTACATGCTCAAAGCCGTTTCAATCGTAAAAATAAAACGTCATTTGCAAAAGTTTTTGTGGCGAAATAACGTAATGTCACTTGAAGCGAACGCGCCTCCGCGAACGATAAATGGTATACGAGGAAAAGGCGGGAAGCGGCCATGTTCGATATTTTTTTTCTGACTTGATGCATTGAGGTAATACTAAACTAGAGATACATGTACTAACTCTCTTTTTCATCTTTTGGTTGAAGGGTTTACTTACTTACAAAGTAGATTTAGATGGCATGGTTAATGGTCGAGTGATCGGCTTTTGTCGCGTGTCGGAAGTTCGATGCTCACATGGAACAAATACAGGTAGATTGTACATAAACCCGGAACAACTGCCCGTAGATCTAACAAATATTTGCTCCGAGCAGGGAATCAATCTGCGACGTACAAGCCTATCGCTCAGCCACTATGGCAACGAGTCGTAAATAAAAAAATGCAATTTCGATCATCACCTACTAAATCCGAAAAATATTTCCTACGGGTTTCGATCTCCCCTGGCCCACATGGAAGTCACTAAACCGACTCCGGACTCAAGTGGGCAGAGGCTTGGGTTACATAGACGGAAGGATGGTCTGTAGATGTGGCATTAGCCCTCAGACCATGTCGTATCAGCTTTTATTCATGCCCCAAAACCTGCAATTCGAGAGATCTTTGGTTTGCCACTGAAATGCCGTGAATGTGGCAATATTATGAGCTCGTGAGATTTAAAGAACGTGACGTGACGTCAATCATGTTCCATCGACACGAAGAATAAGAACAACTAATTAAAAAAAAAAAATCGACGTGACTGCTACGAAAAACTTTATACCTCAATGTATTTTTATTACTCTTAGCATTAAGATTTGTTACAGCGGCTTCAAATTCTTCCGCTGAAGAGTCAAAGGCTTGTCTGTGTGTTTTTTTATGCTTAATGTAGTCGAGGTTTTATTTTGTCTGTAATTTTATATTAAGAGTTAAATTATGAAGAGTTCGCAGACAGACGGGGGGTGGGCGCGTCGTTTGAAATACTAAGAAGCGGTGAAAAGCGAAAGAGTAAAGTATCGCTCTAAAATTATATTGGCGATTAAAAATGAACTGCCTCGTCTAGAAGTATTAAGTAGTATCGATTCTTAGGTAGAGCTAAATGTTATTGGGTTGTGAAATTCTCAGTAGCAGCTTGGTGTTGACATTTGTGCCCTGTTGGATGGCAATAGGCTTGCTCCCTATTACGCGGAGCCTAAAACATACCGGTGAAACGTGGGTGTATATCTAAATATATATATAACTCAAAGGTGACTGACTGACTGACTGAGCCCAAACCACTGGACTGGATCGGGCTGAAATTTGGCATGCAGGTAGATGTTATGAAGTAGGCATCCGCTAAGAAAGGATTTTTGGAAATTCACCCCCTAAGGGGGTAAAACGGGGGTGCAAAGTTAATATGAAACTTTTATTCTTTTAGTTAAATACTCGCGGACGAAGTCGCATGAATCAGCTAGTTAGTATATATCTGCCTAACCCTTTTGAGATACATGTGTTATGTTATATAAATAACAATTAATCTGCTGCCTCTTCTTCTCATAATCATCATCATCAACCCATTAATGTCCCACTACTGGGCACGGGTCTCCTCTCAATTAAGAGGGATTAGGCTATAGTCTACCACGTTAGCCTACTGCGGATTTTCAGACCTGCATGCTTGAGAGAATTCTCGATGGCATTTCACATGCCATCGAGAATTCTCTCAAGCATGCAGGTTTTCTCACGATGTTTTCCTTCACCGTTTGAGCATGTGATAAATACGCACATAACTTCCGAAAAGTCAGTGGTGCGTGCCTTGGGTTCGAACTCGAGACCTCTGACATCTCAGTCCACTGGTCACACCACTAGGCTACCACGGCTCACGGCTTCTCATAATATAAAACATGAACACTTCTACTATCTTATACAAAGTGTATGTAATATAAGTAGATCGAAACCCATCCCCAAGATATAATCTTTTAGTGTGTTTTTACGACCCTCAAGGGGCGGTAGTGAGACATATTCTTATTTGGAGACCCCAAGGTACCTATAACAAGTGTATTTTACTATCTCGTGCAGTATTAAATACGTTTTTTTTTCTTGACGACCTCTGTGGTCTAGTGTTTCGAGTACCGGACCGCTGATCACGAGGTAGTGGGTTTGATTCCCTCGGGACACAATTTATGTAATGAATATAAGTGTTATAAGCCGACGCCAACAACACTGACGCCAACAATACCGACGCCACTAATTCCGAGGCTACCAATAACGACACCAACAATACCGACCCAACAATACCGACTTCAACAATAACAACGCCACAATTTATACCGGCGCCATTTATATCATCACCATTTATACTGACTATATTTATACCGACGACATTAATACCGATCCACCAGCACCGACGCCACCAATACCGACGCCATCAATACCGCGCCATCTATGTCGATGCCAACAATACCGACGCCCCATACCGACACCATTTATTCCAACGCCGTTTATACTGACGCCATTTACACCGACGCTGACAATACTGAAGCAACAATACCGACGCCACTAATACCGACGCCACTAATACCGACGCCACTAATACCGACGCCACCAATATAGTCGCAACCAATACCGACGCCATTTATTCCAACGCCGTTTATACCGACGCGGATACAACTGAAGTCAACAATACCGACGCCACTAATACCGACGTCACCAATATAGTCGCAACCAATACCGACGCCATTAATACCGACGCCGTTTATACCGATGCGGATAATACTGAAGTCAACAATACCGACGCCACTAATACCGACGTCACCAATATAGTCGCAACCAATACCGACGCCATTAATACCGACGCCACTAATACCCACGCTATCTATACCGACGCTTCCAAAACCGACGTCATCAATACTGACGCCATCAATAACAAAACCTACAATACCGACGCCATCCATACCGACGCCATTTCTACCGACGCCAACAACACTGACGCCAACAATACCGACGCCAGTAATTCCGAGGCTACCAATAACGTCACCTACAATACCGACAACATCAATACCGACCCAACAATACCGACGTCAACAATAACGACGCCACAATTTATACCGACGCCATTTACACCGACGCTGACAATATTGAAGTCAACAATACCGACGCCACTAATACCGACGCACCAGTACCGACACAATTTATTTTAACGCCGTTTATACCGACGCCATTGACACCGACGCTGACAATACTGAAGTCAACAATACCGACGCCACTAATACCAACGCCCCCAATAAAGTCGCAACCAATACCGGCGCCATTTATAGCGACGCCACCAGTACTGACGCCACCAATACCAACGCCATCAATACCGCACCATCTATGTCGAAGCCAAGAATACCGACGCCCAATACCGACGACATTTATTCCAACGCCGTTTTACCGACGCCATTTATACCGACGCTGACAATACTGAAGTCAACTATACCGACGCCACTAATACCGACGCCACCAATATAGTCGCAACCAATACCGACGCCACTAATACCCACGCTATCTATACCGACGCTTCCAAAACCGACGTCATCAATACTGACGCCATCAATAACAAAACCTACAATACCGACGCCATCCATACCGACGCCATTTCTACCGACGCCAACAACACTGACGCCAACAATACCGACGCCACTAATTCCGAGGCTACCAATAACGTCACCTACAATACCGAAACCATCAATACCAACCCAACAATACCGACGTCAACAATAACGACGCCACAATGTATACCGACGCCATTTACACCGACGCTGACAATATTGAAGTCAACAATACCGACGCCAATAATACCGACGCCACCAATATAGTCGCAACCAATACCTAGGCCATTACTACCGACGCCACCAGTACCGACGCCACCAATACCGACGCCAATAATACCGACGCCACCAATATAGTCGCAACCAATACCGACGCCACTAATACCCACGCTATCTATACCGAAGCTTCCAAAACCGACGCCATCTAATGTCGACGCCAGCAACAACGACGCCCAATACCGACGCCATTTATTCCAACGCCGTTTATACCGATGCCATTTATACCGAGAGTGACAATAATGAAGTCAACAATACCGACGCCAATAATAACGTCGCAACCAATACTGACGCCGCCAATACCGACGGCACTAATTCCGACACCATCAATACCGACGCCATCTAATGTCGACGCTAGCAATACCTTCGCCAAATACAAACGCCATTTATTCCAACGCCGTTTATACCGACGCCAACAATACTGACGCCAATAATACCGACGCCACAAATTCTGACGCTACCAATAACAGTGCCAACAATACCGACCCAACTATACCGGCGTCAACAATAACGACGCCACAATTAATACCAGCGCCATTTATACCATCACCATTTAAACTGCCGCTATTTATACCGACGCCATTTATACCGACGCCACCAGTACCGACGCCACCAAAACCAACGCCAATAATGCCGACGCAACCTATACCCACGCCATCAATACTGACGCAACAATACCGACGTCAACAATAACGACGCCGCAATTAATACCGGCGCCATTTATACCATCACCATTTATACTGCCGATATTTATACCGACGCCATTTATACCGACGCCACCAGTACCGACGCCACCAATACCGACGCCAATAATACAAATCAAATCAAATCAAATCGATGTCATCAATACTGACGCCACCAATACCGATGTCACTAATTCCGACGCCATCAATACCGACGCCGTCTAATGTCGACGCCAGCAATACCGACGCCCAATACCGACGCCATTTATTCCAACGCCGATTATACCGACGCCATTTATACCAACAATCACAATACTGAAGTCAACAATACTGACGCCACTAATACCGACGCCAATAATAACGACGCATCCAATACCGACGCCATCAATACTGACGCCACCGATACCGACGTCACTAATTCCGACGCCAGCAATACTGACGCCATCAATACCAAAACCTACAATATCGACGTCAATAATACCGACGCCAACAATACCGACGCCCATAATACCGACGCCAACGAAACCGACGCCAACAATACCGACGCCAATAATACCGACGCCCATAATACCGACGCCAATGTTACCGACGCCAATAATATCTACGCCAGCAAACCAACGCAAATTATAACGACACTACCAATACCGACGCCAACGATACCGACGCCTACGATACCAACGCCAACAATACCGACGTCAATAATACCGACGCCAATAATACCGACGCCATCAATACCGACGCCAACAATACCGACGCCCATAATACCGACGCCAACGCTACCGACGCCAACAATATCGACGCCCATAATACTGACGCCAGAGATACTGACGCCAACAATACCGACGCAAAAAATACCGACGCCCATAATACCGACGCTAACGATACCGACGCCAACAATACCGATGCCCATAATACCGACGCCAACGATACCGACGCTAGCAATACTGACGTCAACAATACCGACGCCAACGATACCGACGCCAACGATACCGACGCCAACGATACCGACGCCAATAATACCGACGCCAACAATACCGACGCCAAAAATACCGACGCCAACAATACCGACGCTAACAATAGTGATGTCAACAATACCGACGCCAACGATACCGACGCCCATTATACCGACGCCAACAATACCAACGCCAACAATACCGTCGCCAACAATACTGACAACAACAAAACCGACGCCAACGATACCGACGCCAACAATACCGACGCCAATTATACCGACGCCAACAATACCGACGCCAACAATACAGACACAAACAATACCGACGCCAACAATACCGACGCCAATAATACCGACATCAGCAATACCGATGCCAACAATACCGACGCCAAAAGTTCCGACGTCAACGATACCGACGCCCATTATACCGACGCCAATAATACCGACGCAATCAATACTGACGTCAACAATACCGACGCTAATAATACCGACGTCAGCAATACCGATGCCTACAATACCGACGCCAACAATTCCGACGTCAACGATACCGACGCCTATTATACCGACGCCCATTATACCGACGCCCATAATACCGACGCCAACGATACCGACGCCAACAATACCGACGCCAACATTACCGACGCCAATATTACCGACGCCAACAATACCGACGCCAACATTACCGACGCCAATATTACCGACGCCAACAATACCGACGCCAACAATACCGACACCAACAATACCGACGCCAACAATACTGACGTCAACAATATCGACGCCAACAATACCGACGTCAGCAATACCGATGCCAACAATACCGATGCCAACAATACCGACGCCAAATATACCGACGCCAACAATACCGACGCCAATAATACCGACGCAATCAATACCGACGCTAATAACACCGACGTCAACAATACCGACGTCAATAATACCGACGCCAACAATACCGACGCCATCAATACTGACGTCAACAATACCGACGCCAATAATACCGACGTCAGCAATACCGATGCCAACGATACCAACGCCAACAATACCGACGCCCATAATAGCGACGCTAACGATACCGACGCGAACAATACCGACGCTAATTATATCTACGCCAGCAATACCAACCTCAATTATCACGACACTACCAATACCGCCACTAAAAATAACAACCAACAACGAACCGACGCCAACGATACCGACGCCAACAATACCGACGCAAATAATACCGATTCTTACAATACCGACGCAATAAAAACTTTCTTTATCATACTGATGCCATTAATACCGACGCTAACTTTACTGAAACACCAATACTGACCCTTTTAATACTGGCGCTATTAATAAAGACTCAATCAAAATCGACGCCATCAAAATCGTCGATATTAATATAGAATCTGTCAATACCGACGTCTTTAATACCGACGCCAAATATACCTACCGACGCCATCAATACCGACGCCAATAATAGCGACGCCAACAATACCAACGCCAATGATACCAAGGCCAATAATACCGACGCAAACAATACCGACGCCAACAATACCTACGTCAATAATACCGACGCCAACAATACTGACGTCAACAATACCGACGCCCATAATACCGACGCCAACGATACCGACGCTAACAATACTGATGCCAACAATACCGATGCCAACAATACCGACGCCAACAATACGACGCCAACGATACCGACGCCAGCAATACCAACGCCAATTATAACGACACTACCAATACCGACACCAAAAATAACTACAATACTGACGCCAACAAGTCCGACGCCAATAATACCAACGCCAACAATACCGACGTCTATAATACCGACGCCAACAATACTGACGTCAACAATACCGACGCCACTAATACCGACGCCAGCAATACTGACGCTTTCAATACCGAGGCCACCAATACCGACGACAACAATACCGATGCTATATCTGCCGACGCTATCTATTCTAAAGCTATCTATACCGATGCTATTTATACAGACGCCATAGAAACCGAAACCATTCATATCGATGCTGACTAAACTGACGCCAACAATACCGACGCCACTAATACCGACGCCACCAATACTGACGCTTTCAATGCCGAGGCCACCAATACCGAGGCCAACAATACCGATGGTATCTCTACCGACGTTATCTATACCGATGCTTTTTATACCGATGCAACCAATACCGACGCCATTTATACCGACGGCAACAATATTGACGCCATCAATACCGACATTAACAATACCGACGCTATCTATACCGACGCCATCAATACCGACGCCAACAATACCGACAACATCAATAATGACGCCACCAATACCGACGTCATCAATACCGACGCCAACAATACCGACGCCAACAATACCGACGCCAACAATACCGACGCCAACAATACCGACGCCAACAATACCGACGCCAACAATACCGACACTACTAATACCGATGCCACCAATACTGACGCCAATAATTCCGACGCTTTCAATACCAAAAAAAAACCGTACAATACTGATTTTACGCAGAAAAGGTCCCGGGCAATAGTTAGTATTATATTTTTATTCATATTAGATACATGAAAGATAACGACTTAACATAATGAAAAAATAATTAACATTAAAACCTCAGGGAAATCCCCATAGAGACAGGGAACGGGCTTTCAGAAAAAGTCTAGTAATCTGAATTTCAAGAAGTAGTACAGGGAAAGAAAAAGAGGAGTACTATCTACAAAAATAAGAAAATCTTACAGAGAACGGGCTTTAAGAAGAGTGAGTCAAAAGAAAAAGTAGTAGGACATCTACAAAAAGAAATGAGATGCCATCAAAAACATACTTGTAAAAACCCAAGTCGCGCAACTCAGTTGTTCTACCGCAAAAAGTTATGAAATCCAAGTAATACCAAGTCGGTTAATTTATTCAATCCCTTCTTTTAGATTTGAATTGACTTGGGCATCAAAATATAATAAATGCAATTGTTTTAAACAATTTCAACCACTTTAGATTTTTATTTCTAAACTTAGAATTGTAATTTGAAATATTAAAGTGACTTTCTGTCGCAGGTGCTTTTTTACAAGGTACCTATGACGTTTAATGAATTTCAAAAAGAGGAATTATAAACACAGATTATGTTTTACTTTTTATTTTTGCGGGAAAAAAATTTCACTTGAGCGTTTAATTGGTTGGAATTTTCACTTTGAGAGTTTTTCGCTGGCGTAGTGATGTAACGATATGACGGGAAAGTTTATCGATATACATTTCAATCGACGCAAAACAAATTGATTTTTACTGTGTAATTACTTTTTCTATCAATACTACTATAAAAAGATTTAACTTGTTATTTGTAATGAATAAACTCAAAGCCAATTAAAAAAAAAATATGCCTTTTGAAAGCAACATTATCTTTTAATAATAAAAAAAAATACAACCTTTTCACTCCTGTTCTAAAAACCCCCATACTGTAGTTATTTGGAACATTCCACGCTTGACTGTACGTAAAATAAAGTTCATTTGAAAACGTATAGGTAGCATGTGATCTCCTCAATCTCAGTCTCCTCTCATTTGGGAGGGATTAGGCTATAGTCCACGACGCTAGCCTACTGCGGGTTGGTGGACTTCACATGGCATCGAGCAAAATCTCTCAAGCATGCAGGTTTTTCTTTCACCGTTTTAGCATGTGATAGATACGCACATAACTTCCGAAAAGTCAGTGGTGCTTGGTTTGGGTTTGCCCTTGACACCTTGTGATGTGATGATATTGGTTCCAAATTGTCAGAATAAATTCGTAACTTGTTTAGAATTTGAAAAGACCCATTTTTACTTTGAGATCGAGCTAACAGCTTTATGTTAGAACAAGCCCATTTTGAACTACATCGCAAGTCTGCAAACGTAAACTCAATTTTTCAGCGTCGCCGATAAATATTTCGTGGAAACATGTGACAAGACAGCGTGATGACAAGACACTGTTGTGACAAGAAAATATTTATTATTATTTTATGGAATCAAAATATGTCT
Organism: Craniophora ligustri; assembly: GCA_905163465.1. Lineage (NCBI taxonomy): Eukaryota > Metazoa > Arthropoda > Insecta > Lepidoptera > Noctuidae > Craniophora > Craniophora ligustri. The sequence continues at coordinate 8,506,005 of LR990981.1, forward strand.
GAGTCTGTATTTTGCGACGAGTACAATTATTTAGGGATCTTCAAGTAATGAATGAATATGTATTTTTTTATTAAGCGTGCTGCATCTTAGACCACATTGTCTTTTACCATCAGGTGAGACTTCGGCCAAATCCTAACTAAATTAAATCCTAAATATAAATAATCGCAGTACGTTGACGTTATTTTAACTCAACGTTATAGATCTTTTAAATTCACGAGCACACAGACTGACAGACTTAATTATTTTTACTTATTTGAGAATCAATTTGTTCTATTCTATTGAATTTATCTTTAATATAAAAACATATAATTGTAAAGGTTATTTTATTTAAAAAAAAAGATATTATTATTTAAAAAATGAATTTATCGATAGCAAACGTTTCATCCCAACACTATGATTTAATCGGATTACCGTAGTTAGACGGAGCATTAAAGACTTTTTACATTGCGTCGCAATTGTTTTATTTGGACTGTTTGCATTGAGTATGTTTAATGTGACTTTAATATGAAAGTCGGAATAATTTTATTATGGCTTATTTGTGAGCCACTCAATTATTTTGAAAATCTTTGTATGTAAGGTATTCTTTACCTACATTGAAATAAAACTACATTTTACAGATTTTATCTGTATCGGTAGGTATATTGGTATTGTTTTAGTATCGTTTTAGATCCGTTACAGCATCCACGGTCACGGGAAGACCGAGGTCTTGTTGTTGGGTTAAAATGATGTCTTATATATAACTATCTTGCCATAAAATGCGTAAAAATGAGTTTTATTTGAATTTGTCTATAAGGGTTTTTCAAAGGTCCCGAGTCCAATATCAAAGCAACACTGACTTTTCGGAAGTCGTGTGCGTATTTATCTAGCTGAAATTGTATTTTTTTCTCAAGCATTCAGGTTGAGAAGCAGGCAGTAGGCTAGCGTAGAAGATTACAGCCTAATCCCTTTCAAATGAAAGGAGACCCGTGTCCAGCAGTGGGATAATAATTGATTAATGATGATTCACTGACCGTAGTAGCAGTGCAGTTTACATTTAACTAGCATACCTATCGTCAGAGTGGCTACATACTGAGCCACGAGCCCTCCTACCGTGTGGCTCAATGTGTTTGAAATACAAAGCACACAAATTAAAAGGCATTTTCAGAAACCCTTTGTAGTCATCTGTGTGCGATGGCAAAAACATTTATAAACAAACAAATAGCGCCCTTAGGGCAACATCCCTTTGGGGTTAAATGTACAAAAGAAATTGGATAATAATGTGTATTCTAAAATTTATAACAATACCCAAAATATTTTTAACAGATATTTTTTTATTATTTTCGGTTAAGTAATGAGCTAAATAAAAGTAATTACCTAATATATAAAAATCGTTCATCAGACTGGTTATAGCATAAAATTGGCAGATATACTATCACGCTTTTATGCCCGCAGGGTGCAGAGAGAAGTACTGATTTGATTAACATACTAAATTCGTCGTTATATTTTTAGGTTCTATGAAACAATGGTGCGAGGTTTAGTGCCATTAACCGGGCACAAGTGATTCCGAGCAGACTACTGAGAATTATAGGATTTTTTCAGTCTTTTTTTATAAATGCGGAAAAATCCTTTACGGACCTTCCCGCCGCCGCCGCCTGGAGAGTCGACGGTGTGTATCGGACTCCACCCAACGTGAGCATTTACCGACTAAAAAACCGCACTGGTCAACGCCACCAGCCCTATTGCCGGGGCCACGTGGGATGAACTCGCACTGCCTACTTGGGGCCATTCTTAAATCGGGTGGCGGACTCCTCTATTCGCATAGCTTATGGAGGCCTGAGGTCAGTTTGCGCCCGGTGCATCCACTGCGGATCGGTAGAGACGTTGTGATTTCTCTCTCCCTTTCCGCCGCCTCTTTTGCGTGCATGACTTGCTAGCACTAACAGGCGTCCGCATCCCGTGTGCTCCCGCTCCTGACTATGGATAGAATCATGGCGAGAGGTCACCGTCGACTGCCGCTATGAATTTTCTGCGCTGATCTGCCCAGGCCGGGTAGGCTTGAAGCGTGTGCTGCGCCGAGTCCTAGGACCTCATGCTTAGCATCTACCAGACTAATGAAGTACATTTCATAAGGAAGATGCGAGCGGTACAAGACCGGTCGTCGTGGCGATCCCTGGGAGAGATCTATGTCCAGTAGTGTACGTCTAACGGTTGATGTGATGGAAGTATGGATAGTATATAAGTATTAATAATATAGTATAGTAAAGTAGGAAAAGTATGGGATGGATAGCCATATAACTAACTACATTTGTATTCACATGGTAGGTATCACCTCTCAGTATTGGTGTACATAATTACCCGGCCGAGCGAAAGAACTCCTGTGGTGACACAATGAAAAATTGCGCGTCGCGTCGTGACCTACTTCCTAACACCATTAGTTACACAATGATGTATGATGCAAATGAAGTGGCCGTTGCAGCACGCTCCGAATCTTCCGTAGAAGCTGCCCGATATAACATTGTCAGTATAAACAAACTATAATACTAAATAAAAAATAATTAATATTGAGATAGAAACAATAAGAATTACTTTAAAGAATAAAAAAAGAACGGCTTACATTAACTATAACTAAACGATAAATTAAATGAGATACAATATATATATTAATATATTATATATACTATAACATAAAATAAATTGCTAAAAAATCACTTTTCCTCCTCTCTCTAACTATACTTTTGCTGTGCCAGACAGGGTCCATAATTGTATCTAGCAATAAGCCTTAACACCTGTATTTATAACATTATGGAATGCAATAAATTTGAATTGAATTGAATTGAACATCGACAGACAATACATACATATTACTAGAAGGTCAAATTGCAGCAAAAAGAGGAAAGGAGAGACCTAGACGAAGTTATGTTGAACAAGTGAAGGAGAAAGTGGAAATCCAGTCGTATCAAGAAGTCAAACAGAAAGTAGGAGATAATAAATAAATAACATAATATGCCATCACGCCTGACGTCCCCGAAAGTTTAGGCAGAGGTGTACTAATGTACCTACACCCACGTTTCACCGGTATGTTTAAGGTCCCACGTAATAGGGGAAGAGCCTATTGCCATTAACCAGCTCAAATCTAAACTCCTAGCTGCTACTGAGAATTTCATAGAAAAACCCAATAACACGCTGGACCGGAGAATCGAAGGCAAGACCTCTTGCTTGGCAGTCGCGCTGTACGACCACTAAACTAACGAGGCAGCTATCGACTGACAAAAAACAACTTTTTACACCAGCCCGCCTGATAGTAAACGATTACCGTAGCCTGTGGACGTTTGCAACACCAGAGGTGTCGCTCACCCGTTGCCGACTCTTTAAAACCTCTTTTAGGTTTCGTAAAATAGGGGAGTAACTACACTGACAGTAAAACGGAATTCCCATGCTGTCATAGTCACTCCTCTAAGAAGCTCTGACAACCTTCCTCACTCGCAAAAACACAACTATTGTTGTATCACTGCGGTCTTCTGTGAGGCGGAGGTATTTCCCCAGTCGGGCAGCTCAATTTTTTAATACTACGGAATGGTAGCCACATTTAGTAGATCAAAATCTTTGGTAGGCTGTATACCTACTTGGAAAATTCAATTTCCCTTCCTTGGTGCGATGTTTTAATTAAGAATGGCGCGATATACGGCGATTGATGTTCTCAGCTAATGTGGGTTGGTGACATGTGACGTTGCGAACGAGACGAAAATATTAGAAAAATACTTATAATACTTTTTTGTACACTGACGCACATTTTTCTAGATTTTTATTATGATAACAAATAAATAATATTTATTTCTGTAAATATATCTATTGAAGACATTTTTACAAGTCCTATTTAAAGATATTTTCAGAAATAAGATATTGTTGGCGTTTCCTCTGACATGTAATCTTAAAATATACTCCGAGGATTATGGTAGACAATAATCTCGCCTCTTATTTATTACATGGGATGAAAACCAAACCGATTAAATGTGGGTGCTCATTAGTGCACCTCTGCCTAACTCTCAGGGTACTACATGCGTGATGGTATGTCAAAATAACCAACTTAAAAACATAGCTCTTTTAGCAACAGAATATTGTCTATAGGTACACAAACATCATTCTTATCTAAAGCTTCAAAAGTTACAAAGTAAATAGTAAAAAAAGTTAAAAAGATACGATTCATGGTCCCACAGTCAAATAAGCGTTAAAGTGAAAGAAAACCTTCTTTGTCGTGCGTCACAATGTGATCAAATTAAAAATAGTGATGCACTACTCATTGTTGTGAAATATCGATATCGATAAATTTGGTACTGTTTCGTTTATAGTACACTAAATACAATCATTGCCCCTTTTTTTAACAGACTTAAAAAAGGAGGAGGTTATAAATAATTCGACTGTATTTTTATATGTTTGTTACGTCATAGCTTTCAACTGGGTAAATTGATTATGAAAAAAGAATATTTTTTTTTTATTTGAAAGCTGGTGCTTCCCGTGTGGTCTCAATTTTTTTAAAAATTTTTAAATTAGGTTTTTTTCGAGTGAATTATTGTCGAAAAAAGTCATCATCATCAACCTATTTTAAGCCCCACTGCTGGGCATGGATCTCTTCTCAAATGAGAAAGAAGGATTTGGCTATAGTCCACCACGCTAGTCTAATGCAGGTTGGCAGACTTCACATGCCTTAAGACATTCTCTCAGGTATGCAATTTTTCTCACGCTATTTTCCTCCACCGTTTAAGCATCTGATAAATATGCACTCAACTTCAAAAAGTCAGTGGTACGTGCCTTGGAATCGGACTTGAGACCTTTGACTCCACAGTACCTATACTGGACTCATCACAAGGCTATCACAGCTCTTTGACACTAACCATACAATCAATAATCAATATCATCATCATCATCATCATCATTTCAACCGTTAGACGTCCACTGGGACAAGGATTGCCACGACGACCGGTCATATGCCAAATATGTTATTGTCATAATATAATCAATATATTGTAACCCAATTTGTATAATATGTTTGTAAATTGCCTTTTGTGGTAATAAAGTTTTTATTATTATAATTATTATAAAATATTCTAGTCTTAACTTAAAAATGAACACCCTAATTGAATTTCGACAACCGTGTTTCCTAGAGTATGAATCACGAGGCTAATATTTTCCCCTTTTTATTTGAAGATACAAACGATGTAAACAAAATATAACGTAACTGGTAAGATTACAAAAATTTTGTATAAAATAGGGCCTTACAAAGTAAACGGCCAATAATATTTTAGTGCCTAAGGGTAGCACCCTAATAACGTTATAAAAACGTCGATAAAATAAATCTTTGACTTTATTTATGAATAATATTGGGAATAGAAGAAAGTGTAGCTTATCTTTTGGTATAAAATGTTATATGATGATTTTTCTAGGTAATAGTTATGTGTTAGGCCATAACTAAGCCCACAATTGGGCATGGGGTTTTATTAAAAGTACAGAATTGACAGGCTTAAGTTTACCACATTGGAGTCTGGCTTTGGCTTCTCAAGTATTTTCTACAATTTTGCATAGTCCGCTTAAATTTAAAATTATACTTACGTACGTATAATTTGGCTATATAATAGCTGTATGGCGTTTACTACAGGAGGCCTACGTCCAGCAGCGGAAGAATATAGGCTGATGATGATGATGATAATGATGATGACGTGATTGAGTGAGAAATTCGAGACGCTCGTCTCGGAATCGAAAGCTGACAGCTGCAGTTATACAGTGCTCTATCCATCAAGCTATTACTGTTGTATTCGACTATAGACTGCCCCGTTGGTCTAGTGGTAGTAAAGTATGACTGCTGAGCAAGGAGTCTTGGGTTCGATTCTTAAGTGGAGCTAGAAATAGCCAATAACACTTTTATTGTATTTTTTATGAAATTCTCAGTAGCAGCTGGAAGTTTGGATTCGTGCCCCGTTGATGGCAATTAGCTCGCCCTAACACATACCGGCGACACGTGGGTGTACATTAGTAGACCTCTGCTTAACCTCTCGAATACGACAGGCGTGATGATATATTATGTTCATTGAAGTAGATTTTGATTTAAAAGCAGTTTTTTAAACACAAGACAGGTTCCCAAAAAATCTGCTCTACTAAGACCGCATATGATCAATCATTGAGTAACTATCTTCTCAGTTCCAGGAAAAGATATCAAAGAAACATTTTATAACTCAACTCCAACTACCTTCATAAAATAAACGCGAATAACAAAAAAAAACGACTAAAATAAAAGAAAATGACCTTGAACTTTATCGACACAGCCCATCACTAGCGACTAAAGATAACAGCTCATAGTTTACTGGGTAAACTTTTGTGCAATTATTTTAATAGACGACATCTCAGAAACTGCGTGACATTACTCATTCTTTCGCGTACTTTCTGCTCGGTTGTGTGGTTGTAAAGATTGAAGATATAAGCTTCTAGCGATTAAATAATATATAGGGTCAAATCAAATCAAATCAAATCATTTATTTCAGTTAGACCAATACAGGTACTTTTGAATTGTCAAATTAAATTGAATTTAGTTGCACGGTTCCAAAAGGTAGGTCTTATGGAGAAGAACCGGCAAGAAACTCCATAGATACTCTTTTTAAATTAAATACAAAATGTCATATCTGTCATACCCAAAGAGTTAGGTACATAGAGGTCTATTAATGTAGGTACACCAACATTTAGTCCGACGACCCATTTAGTCCAGCGGTAGTTAACACTGTCTCCTGTGCTATGGGTTCCGGGTTGGAAACCTGGTATGGGCAAATGTTTGTGTGATGAGCATAAACATTTATATCCGAGTCATGGATGTATCTATGTATAATATGTATGTATTTACAAAAAAATATATAACAAGTAACTAGTATGCGTAAGACAAGCCGCGTTGCTTAGGTCGGAACTAGATGGCGCTGTGTCATAATGTCCAGAAATATATATTTATTATTTCTCTGGTATGTTTTAGGTCGCATTTTTTAAACGGCAACTAAGAGCTGCTACTGACAATAATACTTTGCTCGACCTGGGAATCGAGCCCATGACATCTTGCTCAACAGTCGTACTTTACGACCACTAGACCAACGAGGCGGTTAAAGTACTATAATAGAGGTATTAAAATAATACCATGGATTTGATTTTGATATTTAATTTGTGGAGTTTTTGTTTTAGGCTTATATTATTATTTTACATACATACATACATACACTCACGCCTTTTTCCCATGGGGGTGGTAGGCAGAAACTACAGAACGCCACGCGCTACGGTCCCTGCATACCACTTTTGCCTCGTCCACATTCATACATCTCGTCATGCACGCGCGCCGGTTACGAGTACTGCGTACCTGAACTTTTTGAAGGTCAATGTATTATTATTTTACTTTGCAATAAATTTTTATATATAAAAGTAAGATATATTAAAAAACAATCGCCAGTTTCTATAAACTTGCCCCAAGACCAGTCTGTTGTGTTAAAATCGAGAGAAATACTCGTTTCTCTTATTTTTTGCGACGAAGGTATTATTACGGGCGTCCCTTCTATTACAGACCTTAAAATTACGAGTACAACCTATTGTGTTGATGGATCAGATACTTAGACGCTCTGAGATCTTGGAATTGAGGCTCATAATGTGCCTTTTTCTCTCGAAATGGTGAGAGTAATGGGATGTAAGGATTGTTACTGGTCTTGTGAGTCGAAGAGTATCTATGGAGTTTCTTGCCGGTTCTTTTCCATGAGACCTACTTTTTGGAACCGTGCAACTAGTGGTGACATTTCGAAAGAACCTTAAGAATATTGGTCCACTTGAAATAAAAATATTTGAATTTGAAGTGCGACTGTTTAAAATAGCCCCTGAATACAATTCCTAAGACGGATAACGATGAAATTCTCAGTAGCAGTTCGTAGTTTACATACACATGTGTCCGGTAAATGGAAATAAACTGATCCCTTATTGTATAGGACGTAAAAAGATACAGACAAACTATGGTAAAAGGTAATGGTTTATTATAAGAAACTAATTTCCAAAAATAAATTAGAGTTAATACATCATGCTCATTAGTCTAGCTCTGTAACCACTGAACCAATGAGGATAAAAAAATAACTTTTTAATTATTAACACAATAATCACAGTTTAAAAATATCTCTATTGTTCAATCAGTCTATATAATGTTGCCTGCAATAAGATTACAAAATCCACAATTTATTCGTTCGCTTCCTTCCTAAACTTTAATATTTTTTACCTCCCCAAAAGTCTCCGAAAAATTTTGCAACTAAGAGACTTAGCGACTTCAACAAATAAACGGAGAAGAAATTAATCCTGCAATTTCTCACTGTCAACCATCGGTTTAACGTAAAAACTGGCTACCTTCGTATTGAGGTACTTCGTACTAGAGCGGCCATGTTGATTTTTCGGTGCACTCAGAGAAGCTTTGACAAAACTTTGAAGCTTTGATTTTTTCTGCGTAAATAATTCTACTTTCACCATAGGTTAAATAAAAAATTCGTAATTCGTACGCAAATGTAATAATATAATGTTTTATAGAGCTATATTACTTATAAGAATATTGAAGTTTCAAACACAAATGGTTTAAAAAGTTTTTAAGTTTAAAATCTTTTGATTTTGATTCACGTCTGTATACACACTATAGCTGGTAAATGCAAAATATGAATAGTAATTCCCGTAAAAAAATCATAATTATCAACTTCAAACAGCCACAAAAAATCTATCTGTAAATAAATAAAGTATTTTCTTATTGTTACTTAGGTTTTTACAAAAAAATTGGAATTTTATTTGTTATTTAATGTAATATTTAATCGCACAAAGCCAGAGCCAAATATAATTTCAATGTCTTGTCTATAGTGTATTATAACTCAATGCACCTCCCAGTATTATTTTATCGGCGGTCCCTCAGAGAGGGGTGATTAGGTGAAACGTAGCTTAAAAATTCAAAAAAGTTAATTATGTTAATTAGGTATGAAAAAGTAGTGGATTAGTGGTTTTGAATAATCTTGCAGTTTAAGACTGATGAGCTGAAACTATGGAGCGGTGTTTTTTATCAGTTTTTAAATTTCTTACATAATCTTCTTTAGCGATTATTTTTTGTCGGTGGGGTGCTGATTTTTTTTGGAGCCATTAGAATTGTTCGACTCTCCTGAGTGTATATTTTATTATTGTTATCGTAAGGGTGACAACTTGTCAGAGGTCTCGAGTTCGAACCCAAAGCACGCACCACTGACTTTTCGGAAGTTATGTGCGTATTTATCACAAGCTCAAACGGTGAAGGAAAATATCGTGAGGAAACCTGCATGCTTGAGAGATTTGTCTCGATGGCGTGTGAAGTCTGCCAACCCGCAATAGGCTAGCGTGGTGGACCTTATCTCTCTCAAATGATAGGAGACCCGTGCCCAGCAGTGGGACGATAATGGGTTGATGATGATGATGATGAAGGGTGACAATCGTTTGTCACCATAAACCTATAAACGTTTGCTATGAAAATGAAGTCTTATCAAAATAATATCTAAAGGATTTTTTTTTTCAAGCTAAAAATAACAGTTTCATAAGTAACCTCCAAAACATTTTTCCATTTTAACAGTCGGTGGCACAAAAAAGGTAGAAAGTTTCTACCTTTCTACCGCGTCGGTGGGAGAAATATAAAATTGTGCCGGAGACGCCAGCGGGAAGGCCGTTTCATTTGCGAGAATTATTGAATTTGAATTATTGGAGTGGCCACCTTGGTCGGAACAGGGGAGGCGTGGAGATGATTACAATTTTTATTTTTTTTGTTTAACATTAATATTTATGTAATGCTTCAAGTGAGGTTTGAGACACATTTATTTCTCATAAGAATTTAACAATTCACTTACATGAGAACATTTTATACTTAATTAAAAACAATTTAGATCTAGTCTAGTCAGCGTACAGATAAGTTTAACAGAAGAAAACTAAAAAGAAATGAAAAAATAACAACAATAGTATACAATAGTACAAACTTAAGGTAGATTAAAAATAATTTAACCCAACCAAGTAGTATTGCGATTGCGAAGTAACGTAATTTTTTTTTTTTTTTTTTTAATATGGATCATTGCCGTTTTTCGCAGCTAGTTTCATATAACCTTTCTCAAGCATTTATGAAACATTAAGACTCTAATTGCACGGTTTCAAGAATTTGCACGCTCTTTACGTTTGCAATAGGTCTTACGTTTGATGTCCACGTAGAGCAAAGTGTTATGAAATTCTCAGCTACAGCTCAGAGTTTGTATTCGTTTCATGCGGTTTAAAGAGAATTCTGTATCAGTCGAACAATCTGTCTCATACTATCTATAAAGTACTAGCTTTTAAAAGCTAGCCGTCACATTAGTAATTTAAATTAAACCCCCTTTTTCCTCCTTTTAAGGAATGATTTAATCCTGGATTAAAATCCTGTCCTATGTCCCTCCCCGGGACTTAAACTATATCAGTACCAAATTTTATCTAAATCGGTTCAGCATTTATAGTCTGAAGAAGTAACAGATAGACGTACACACTTTTGTATTTATAATATTATAAGTATTAGTATGGTTTATCTATTCAATATTTATAAACACAATTTTCCTTATTCTAGAATTTTCTGTCCTTTCGTGTGGTTTTATACAAATAAACGTAATATAATTTTACCATAAAAGGAAATCAAGCATGAGTAACATAATCACTTAATATTGGTTCTTGTAGAGATGTCACATAATAAATATTATTGGAATATAATAAACCGCGCATCAAAAATACTGATTGAGCGACAAAATTACTGATTGAGCAGCAAAATACAGATATCGGTTAGGTTAGGTTAGGACTGTGACCACACAACGCCAGAACCAAATCTGAATACCAAGAAAGTGTATATAAGTAATAACAATACTTTTAATGAACCTATTTTGGTGCACATTCAGTATATTTATTGTATTGTTATTATATTGCTATGTATTGTTATTATTATATTGCTCATAATTAATTATCATGTAAAGTGATAGCCTGAGACACAGGTTTCTACTAACCTAGTTCGGGCAGGTCGCGACATATATCTAGAGTTACGAATATTGTTATCTTGTATGCACCTTTAAAATAAATAATTTAGTTTTTGTTTGTTTTGTTTGTTTGTATTTGGTGGAACACAGGCAAAATTAGGTAAATGAAATGGGAATAAATTGAAGTACTTTTAAATACCATCCAATATGATTTCTCTCATCTTGTTACCTTACCGTTATATTAAAGCGCTATTTCTATGACATGTGACCTTATACATTATACACTGTAAATAAAGTAAGACGTACATTATATATTACGTAGAAATTTCACTTACCTGTCGCTTTCAAGCGAGCAAATTTGATCACTGTAAACGAGGTACTACAGTCTTAAATGGCATTTCTGTTTGAAACTAAGTAAAATGTCGTTTAGAATTTAGTATTAATTGGTTTTTACTCTGTGGAACTGTGATAGCCGAGTGGTTAAAACCACGGGCCTATTAAATGAATAGTTTCAAGTTCGATAATAAAATTGATTAACCTGCAACTGCATAGTTGTAGTGTAGATCTCCGTAATAAATATGTCTACTGAGCAAGAAGTCTTGGGATCAATTCCCAGGTCAATTAAGTTTTTAATAAAATTCTCAGTACCAGCTCTGAGTTTGGATTCGTGTCCGCTTACCGGATACCGACGAAATGTGGGTGTGCATCAGTACACCTCTACCTGACACTTCAGGGACGATAGGCGTGATGTGGTATGAATATAGTTAATAGTATATTAAGCTTTTTTTTTTTAACTTTGCCCCACACTAGGATTTTCTCCTGTATCGTCGGTGCGTTTACAAACACATATTTTCACATACACAAACGCCCACACCCGGAACAACTACCTGTAGAATGTACAAATATTTGCTCCGTGCAGGGATCGAACCCGCAACCCGTGACGCACAAGCCGATCGCTCAGCAACTACGCCACCATCGTCAAATTCTAAATAAAAAAAATATTATGTCCTCTCTATTCCATTCTATGTTCCAAGTCCAGTAGCGGTGGCAGGTGGCCAGTCACTGCGAGAATTCTGTTCCTCAGCCATTTGAAATTACAACACCGATGATATATAGCTTCGAAATATTAATAATATGATATTGAGTTTCAAATTTGAAAATGATTAGGTAGTAATTTTTTCTACTTGCGCTGAACTGACTTATACGAAATTTTGTATGGTCATAGTTTGAGTCCCTGAAAAGAACTAAGGATAGATTTTGTCCCGGAAATCATGCCTTAAATAGGCGGAAAGTTGGTGCAAGTTTTCTGAAAAGAATGTAGAAAAAAATAAGCAAACTGTATAAAATTACCAATTCTCAAAAGCTAGTTTTGAATAATAATCAAATTGTATGACTAGTAGGTACTTAACTTCTGCTAACCCCGTTCAGGATAAACAGTCGTGATGTAATATAAAAATATACCAATTAATTCTTCATAAGATCAACATTAAATTCGTATTTGCGAGACCCTCGTTGAGGAAGACTTCTACCAAAAATAGCTTCATTAACGAAATTGAGAACCATTTCCGTTTCCTAATCACAGTGTAGCTTTACTTTTGTGACTGAGTATGAATTAGACATAGCCCTCTCTCAAACTGCGTCATAACACTCTGTCCTCCGCCTTCCTCATCCAGTCTATCCCCGCTAACTTTTTTAGGTCATCCCTCCATCTGGCGACCTACACCAGGTTTGCCGAGGCCTATGTTCAGCAGTGGACTGCATTAGGTTGAGTTGATTGATTGATTGATAAATTAGACAAGCTATATGACCGGTGCTTGTAGAAATCTTTGGGAGACTTTCGTTCAGCAGTAGACAAAAACAAGCTATAAGATCTAAGCTGGCTTATAGCATAGTGTTGAACTACCTGTCGAGGTTTTCCCAAACGACTATAGGGTTCTTCAAAAACGGAGTGAAAAGGTTTTTCGAGGTTCGACGACGCGCGAGCGATATTTCTGATGTTGCAGACGTCCATGGGCTACGGTATGATTGCTTGCTATCAGGCGGACTACAAGCTTGCTAACTATAACTAACACTTGTTTAATTTTAAATTTAAGGCTTCCTATAGAATTTCGCTGAATAGCTACGATTTCCCATAAAATAAAAACGTTTATCGGTTAACCACCAACGTAAAAAAGTTTTCTGGTCCATGGTGTCCACTCAAGAACGTCCTAGCGGATATTAATCATCACTGTATTTAGTTAAAATATATTATAGATTGATTTAAAAAAAATAGAATCAGTTGCATTTTCAATTTAATTGCTAATTATTTCTGCTCAGATCTCTGCGCTATATGTATCATTAATACCTCACAAAATGCACACCAAATATTTGAACGAGCAGAAAATTAATTAGGCCTCCTGGAGCTTGTTTTATTTTCACGAAAAACTTTCCTAGTTACTTCACGCACAGAATTTTCAGGTGCGTCGATAAGTTAAGGGAATTTTCAGGATCCGTTGCAAAACAAATTCAATTCTGTTTTCAGTTACTGTGGAACTTTTATACAGAAAAAGGAAAATAGGGGTGTTCTGTGGAGTAGTTTCTCGTACAGTGTTGAAATAGAAATGTTGGTAGAAGAGATTCTCGCCGGTGAAGTTCTATGAAATTAAGTCAAAGAAATGTTTGGTACCAGGAAAACATATAGAGTTTAGCACAAAAGCGACTATTGAAATAATATTACCATTGAAATAAAACTGCTTTTAGATGTGGGTATTGCGTAGATAGATGTAGGGTTAATGTTTAGGAGTTTTAATGACTAACAGCCTACATTATTGTTAATTATTGACAATCAAGAGCTGTGTTAGCCTAGTGGTGTGACCAGTGGACTGAGTTGTAAAAGGTCTCGAGTTCCAATCCAAGGCACGCATCACAGACATTTCGAATGTTATATGCGTATTTATCACATGCTCAAGAGGTGAAGGAATACATCGTGAAGAATCCTGCTTGAGAGATTTTCTCGATTGCATGTGAATTCTACCAACCTGTAGACTAGCGTAGTGAACTATAGCCTAATCCCTCTCAAAATGAGAGGAGACCCGTGCCCAGCAGTGGGTCAATAATGGGTTGATGATGATGAATGAAATATTTATAGCTCTTTTTAGGGTTCCGTACCTTAAAAGGAAAAAACGGATCCCTTTTAAGATCACTTTGTTGCCCGTCTGTCTGTCTGTCAAGACCCTTTATTTTAAATATATTTATATTATCTGTAAATCTGTTATTATCAGTGGACTATGAAGTCAGTAGCTCTCTTTAATTATGTTACATAAATATACAAGTATTTATAGCTCTTATATAATAAACAAATAAAGCTTCATTTCCCACGCTCTGTATGGCAGGGTTGTCACTGCGCTGCCACGAATTTGTCTTCATTACCGAATTTAAACTAACTCACGTTCACCATCTCATTGCAATACAGTACGTCTTGAGCATATTGTTGTGAACATCATATTTGAGGGTTGTCGCATACTACACTTATTATTATGCTTCGTCTGTGGGATTTATGTGCTGGGAACATTTTCAGGTTTGTTGTATCTACGAGAGGATTTTCAAATATGAAATAAATACGTAAATAATAATAAATATTTCTGGACATTATGACACAGGCCATCTAGTTCCGAGCTAAGCAACGAGGCTTGTGTTACGGATAGGTACTAGTTGGTTGATACACTACATATTTTTTTTTTGTAAATACATCCATGACTCGGATACAAATGTTTATGCTCTTTTTTGTATTTGAGTACTACATTTTACTTGGAGAAATTATTACAAAACCTTTTTTTACATCTTGTAACAAAACATTAACTTCTGTCTTGATATTTATTTTGACATATGTTTTATATTAAACTCTTCATTTCAAGCACACAAATTACTAAGAGTTTAATTTTGATCCGTATTTGACATCCCTAGCTCTCCCCACCCTGTTTTCCTGATGTTAGCCATTGTTAGTTGTCTTAATTAATTTAATCAATTATATAACGCTACGATGTAATTCATATTTATTTATTTAAAATAATTGTAACCATGTTCCCAAGAGAAGATACACAGTTTTGGTTGTTTAATTGACTTTCACTGGTTGACAGATAGCTGTCAACAGTAGACTACGTGTATAACCTCACTTGGGAACATGGCATTCTAGTCTCAGCATTTGGCGAGTGAAGTCGTGTTTTGTAATACAGCAGTGTGATTATTTATATTAAACTCGTGATAAAGTCATAACCAGTTTGCTTTCCATCCGACCCTGTGAAGTGTATTACCGATCTTGTGGAGTGTGCTACACTGATTATTACCGGAATTCTGACATCATCTTCCTGATGCTTAAGTGTATCTTTGACAAACATGATTTTCCGTATAGCTGTTTCAAATTCGCCCATTTTTCTTATGCGACTTACCTGAGACCGAAACTCGACACAAATTAAATTTCTTCTAAATCGATTCAGTGGTTTACTTGGAATTTGGTATTACACTTTAACTGCTAAACGGATGTCTGTCTGTTATATACTGTTATGAGCTGTGGTGGCCTAATTGTGTGACCAGTGGACTGACGTGTAAGTGGTCTCGAGTTCAATCCCGGGTACGTACCACTGACTTATCGGAAGTTATGTGCGTATATGCTCAAACGGTGAAGGAAAACATCGTGAGGAAACCTGCATGCTTGAGATTGAAATTAGGTGTACTAATTTACCTAAACTTCAAAGAAGAATCGGAAAGAATTCTTTACGATAACTTTTTTTTCGGGGCATTGTCCTAGATTTTCTGGACGTCATTCATCGCCAGTAGATTCGTTTTTTTTATTGTTTTAAAAACAATAATGGCTTTACGTAAAATTTGAAAAACAAAAACCGTAACCGAATTCAATTGATTTATTGTATTAATACAGTTTGGGAGAGGCCTATGTCCAGCAGTGGACTGCGATAGGCTGAGTTGATTATATTAATACCGTTAATTATTGAATTTATAAGTGAAATCCCGAAATGTATGTGTGTATTTTTTTTAATTACCTTAAATTAAATTCGAAGCACAAAGTATTTCATTAAAAAACTATCATGTTATGTTACAAAATAAGGAACAGTTACAAGTTAAATTGTAACATATTACAAAACATACTCACATGAATATTCTGATCGTCCTCTTTCAGCTCTTGGGTGCCGTTGTACCATTTGATCTTCGCAGGTGGTCGAGCCCCGGATGCTGTGCAAGACAGGGTCAGCAGAGTTCCCTGCGTGGCGTGCTCTCCGACTCCTGTGATCGATGTCTTGTTCGGAGGTACTGGAAGAGATATAATAGCATAAATTATAGCTGTTTCTGTAAATTACAGGGTTGGCAACCCGTGAGCGACACCTTTGATATTGCAAATGTCCACAGACTATAAAAAATAACTTTTAGAAGTTTATTTTTTTATATCAGCTATTTTTTTTTACTATAATAATAATTAAATATTTCTGGACATTATTACACAGCGCCAACTAATTCCGTGGTAAGCAACGAGGCTGTGTTACGGATACTAGTTGGTTGATATACTACATATATACTTTTTTTTTGTAAATATATACTTGTTATACATAGATACATCCATGACTTGGAAACAAATATTGATGCTCTATCACACAAATATTTGTCCCTACCGGGATTCGAACCCGGGACCCATAGCACAGCAGGCAGCGTTAACTACCACTGAGCTAAACGGGACGTACGTATAGCAGCTTTAAGTAGGCATAGCGCTACCAAACGAACGAATATTTGGGCCAATGCGTAGGCTACATAGAACAGCCAGACTTTCTTAAACAAATGTGCACATTATTGTTAAAAAAATACTTTTTGAGACTATAGGAGCACATAAAGTGGACTTAATTGATATCACAACACAGTTCAAATTCAAACATAGTGATATGTGATTTATACCCGAAATCTATCTAACGTTTTATAAATGTGCCAAAAAAAGTACAGCAAACCAAAGATTACTTAAAATAAATCCAATCTTAATAAAAAGAATTTAGAAATGTAATTTCTAAAAGCAATTTAATGTCATAGCTGATTTCATCGTATAGAACTTTTTACTTATTTCTAGATTCAGCATAGTTTTTAACTTAAATTCTACTTTAAGTTAGTAATAATAGAGACTCTATTCAATATCGGACTATCGGAGATCACATCGCGACACCGATCTTTCCAATTTTGGAAGTAGTAAAAAAAATGCAAGATCAGTGCCATAGTTTATGGCTCATCCCTAAGGCTATGTTTATAAGCTGGCGGAGAGAGTAGCGGAGCGATTCGCTTGATTAAAACCAAGAGGGATACCAAAGCGATACTAGTAGTAAGATTTAAGTATTTCAAATATCTCGGTCCCTGCATCGAGCGAGTATTCATATGGCGTACTGGTTCGTGTTAATGAAAATTTGGGTTTGAATAATGTACTTACTCAACAGACTTGTTTTGAAAAATACAAAACTTATTAGTGCAAAAAATAAATTTATGTAATAATACGAATAATATATTATATTGTAATATAAAAAAAGCACAAAGTTAAATTTAACATATTCCAAATCATTTGATTTATGGATCAGCAAAAACACTGAAGACAATTTTGTTGTCGACGTTTAAAAGTCAATAAAATTTAGCCTGTTATGAATACAGATTCTGTTCTATTAACCAATTCCATGATATTATATTTTATTCATACATTATTTGAATAAAGCAATAAGTCAACTATAGAACGCATACGCTCTGCTCCTCTATCCTGTAAACATAGCCTTATGTAACATCATACTATGTAAAGAGTGTATTACATTTGTGTGTCTTTTGGTCCTGAAATGGGATTGGTCTTTTGGGTATAAAAGGACCAAGTTTCGTAGTGCTGTAAGTTTTTTATGTACCTAGTTCTATTAGCTTTAACTTTTCTTACTATAGGCGAGAGTATATTTATGAAAACACAGCAAACTTTGCTCAAGTTTTCTCAAATTAAATAGTAAAGAAAAATGGCCATAAATATACACTTTAAAATGTTGTAGAAGTTTCAATAAAGTTACGAAAATAAATCATTTAAGTAAGGAAAAGTAAAAAAGTCTTTGTTTTTGCCCAGTTTACAGGAATGAAAGAAAGAAAAAGATGGCTAGCATGTCTAAGCATGTCCCTGAATATTTATTTAGTTTTTTCTTCAGTTTAGTTTTACGTTAGTTTTCTTTATATTTTATTACTTTTTAATTACTTCGATGTTGGCCGACTAGAGAACTCTCTTTATTGCCAGTAAAAAATATGGATATACTCAAAAGAAATTTACAACCAATTTTACTTAATGAGAAATATTACAGTTTAACTTATATTAGTGAACAGAGCTAGTATCATAATACGTATTTCAAAAATCATTTTTTTCAAATTTAATGAACCATATGAAATACGAATAGGTACCTACCTACAATATTTTATCGCACGCTTCTAACATGATTTTACCCAAAACATACGCGTCCAATTTTAGTAATAGATACAGAAAAGTAATTGGCGGAGAGTACCTATTAACGTCCGCATGATTGACTGTGATGACCAATCAGCTTCGTAAGGGTATATACCATAATTGAAAGGAGAAAAATATAACTTTTGATACGTAAAAGGTAATTAATACTCGTACCTTACCTTATTATTTTGTCTGAGAGGAATATTAGGAGAGAATTGTTGGTATGAGAAAAATATTTTGTACGTATTTATTTCGTCATTTTGGTCCTTATGTACGAGTATCTTATTGATATTGTATAAGGCTGTCTTCTGTGGTAAGGGGTTTGAGAGCATTTACTTGAGTCATGGATGTTTTTAAAATGGATGTATCATCATCATCATCATTATCACAACAACCGTTTGACGTCCATAGATCGTCCCAGGGATTGACACGACGACCAATAATATGGATGTAGATTATGAAGGTATGTATTTACAAAAATAATCTATGTGCCATCTCAAGGATCTAGTATCCGCAACGAGCCTCGTTGCTAAGCTTGTAACTAGATAGCACTGTGTCATAATGCCCGGATATATTTTAATTTGATCTTTACCTGTCTAGTAGTGCTTAATTGTTAGACTTTCACCTCAGCCTATCGCAGTCCACTGCTGGACATAGGCCTCTCCCAAACTGCGCCATAATACTCTGTCCTCCACCTTCCTCATCCACGCTATCTATCCTCGCTACCTAATTGCTAGACTTTACCTATTGTATATTAATACATCCCTTTTGAATATTGTTAGGCTAATTTACAAGGTCCGTAGAATATTTTTTCCAGCCTCCCAAATGAAGATATGAAGTAGGGGTATAATAACTAGCGGAATCTATTAGTCTGACGACAAATTGGTGTATATTAAGACCCTTAATTCATTTATCCTAACAGCCCCCTACTTTATGTCGCGGGGCAATAAGAAATATTGGAGTTTGGTATTGTTTCTAGACGTTCTTTTTCTATCATGGCTTCTACGCTTCTACGCCACGGGATGCGGGTTCCAACACGATTCAGTTACATTTTTTGTATGGTCTACGTGTTTTGTTTTGAGTTTGGGTGACTGTGTGTGTGATTTATTTCTATTAGACCAATATAACAGGTACTTTTGGATTTTCAAAAACGCACGGTTAGTTGCACGGTTTCAAAAGGTAAGTTTTATAGAGAAGGACCGGCAAGAAACTAAATAGATACTCCTTTAAATTAAATAAAATTACAAAATACGTAGGTTAGATTTGTTTCACAAAGTTTTTTATACTGGAATTTTGTAATATGCGTGAGATATACACATAGTACCTACAGGAGTGTTTTGTGCAGCGTCAATTTTTTTAATAATCATTTATGTCTCTTGTTTTTATCTTTAAGTAGTAACAATAAAGATTAATTTATACAAATAACGTATTTTAAACTTACATTCTTCCAATAAAGTAACACGAAGCTAGGTCGTGTGCACTGTAGTCCCGTTCTTACGTAATTTATGTGACATAATTAGCCGGGATAAGGCTAATAAGTATTCTCAGGTGCGAAATGAATTTGTAAAGAATGTTTAGAGGCTATATTTTTTATTATAAATTAAAACCTCTTTGGTCACTAGACCAACGAGGTTTTAAGCACTCTCAGTGCAGGCAGTTGCACTCTACGACCACTAGTTTGTAGAGTGCAACTGCCGAGCAAGAGTACTTGGGTTCGATTCCCAAGCCGAACAAAGTGTTATTGGGTTTTTCTATAAAATTCTCAGCAGCTCGGAATTAATTGGCTCACAGTTTGGATTCGTGCCCAGTTAATGGCAATGGCTTGCCCCCTATTACATGGGACCTAAAACATACCGGCGAAACGTGGGTGTACATCAGTACACTTCTGCCTAACCTTTCGGGGACGACAGGCGTGATGGTATACGGGAATAATTGTTTGGGGCTATTTCAGTCTAAGCTGTGTTAGCCTAGTGGTATGACCAGTGGTGGGAAGAGTGACAGGTCTGGAGTTCAATTCCTTTTACTGTCCCACTACTGGGCACGGGCCTCCCCTCATATGAGAAGGACTAGGTAATAGTTCACCACGCTAGCATACTGCGGGATAGCAGACTTCACATACCATCAAGAAAATGTGTTAGGTATGCAGAGAGAGATTTTGTGAGGAAGGGTATAGCGAGATTCCTCGCTTAAATTTTGCTGACCGACTAGGAAGGTACCTCCGACTTACGGAAGGCCCCCCAAAAACACCCGCCCTTCATCGCTTCCTTGTGTTTTTGCTGGGAAGAAGAACCGGCGTAACAAACTCCCCAGCAAATAATATAGTAAGTAACCGCTTGAAATCAGGCAGGTATGGCAAAAAAAATGTTTCCTCACAATGTCTTCCTTCACCGTTTGAGCATGTGATAAATACGCACATATCTTCAAAGTACCAACCGTGGAATTTGCGACTTTTGACGTCACAGGCCACTGGTCACACTACTACGCTATCACAGGTCTTTTTAAACAACTAGTACTTTCGAAATCTAGTAATATCATAAAAATCCTTATAATTATTGTTACACTGCCACTTAACATATTCCTCTATACATATTCGTGTGGTGTCCAACATTGGCAGTACCACCCCTGAGATCCTATCGACCCCCAATATTGCAAGGTGGTAAAATTCCCGACCCCATTACTTGTAGTGATGTGGAAGACTCGATATCGATATAATTATACAGTCGATAAAATTTTCTATCCATGACTCACACACAAATGCTTATAGTTAAACGTTTGCCTCTACTGTGATTATTAATTATACTACTAGGTAGCTTAAACCACTGCTCCGGTAATCATATAAAATTTATTTTTTTAGAATCGTGACCCCACACTTTGATTTTCTCCCGTGTTGTGGGTGCGTGTACAAACACAAATTTTCACATACACAAACACCAAAGAAATACCTGTTGATCTTACAAATATTTGCACCCTGCGGAGATCGAATCTGCAACCCGTGACGCACAAACCGATCTCTCAGCCACTGAGCTACAGAGTCGTCAGAAATAAAAAAGTAATCATTACAGAAAGCCCTTACTAGTTGGTTGATATACTACATATATACCTTTTTTGTTGTAAATACATACATATTATGCATAGATACATCCATGACTCGGATACAAATGTTTATGCTCATCACACAAACATTTGTCCCTATCGGGATTCGAACCCGGGGCCCTTAGCACAGAAGGCAGTGTTAACTACCGCTGGACTAACTGGGTCGTCAATCCTAAGCCCGAAGATATCATAATATTGATGACCCGTTTCTTATGTCTAGTTTATAATTAATGATCTTCTTAATACATATTTCCAAAATGTCTATCTATTGGCTAACTCCTTGAGGGTTCTAAACTGACCGTCTTTCGGTCTGCAAGACGTAGGGATGACAGCGAAGATTTGAATTGTCAGACTGAGGTTACCAATACCCTTTTGATACAGTTTCATTATTCTAACTGTTAAATAGATGTAGTATTACTATGCATGTACTTCTATGAACTAGGTCAATTTATCAGAGTTTGAGAGTTCGTGTTTTTTAGTTAAAAGTGTAATATTAACTCTATGTTATTGTGAAATAAATATATAAATAAAAATAAACAAATAAACGATATGAATATGAATATGAATATGAATATGAATATGAATATGAATATGAATATGAATATGAATATGAATATGAATATGAATATGAATATGAATATGAATATGAATATGCTTATGAATATGAATATGAATATGAATATGAATATGAATATGAATATTGTATTAGATACAGAATTTGTCGTACTATGTTAAGTTAGTTTTTTTATGTTAAGGGAAGCAGTCAATCGCAGGCTGAATGTCGGTAAATTAATAATAATAATAAATAAATATTCCTATAATAAATAAATGTTCCGAGCTAAGTAACGAGGCTTGTGTTACGGAAACTAGTCGGTTGATAAACTACATATATACGTTTTTTTTTTGTAAATACATACATATAGATGCATAGATACATCCATGACTCGGATACAAATTTTTATGCTCATCACACAAACATTTGTCCCTACCGGGATTCGAACCCGGGACCCATAGCACAGCAGGCAGTGTTAGCTACCGCTGGACTAATTGGGTCGTCGAATTATACGAATCAAAAGTATTACTTATTTAAAGTAGGGAAATGTCAATAATGTCAATGGAAAAAGTAGTATGCAGGGACCGTAGCGCATGGCATTTTGTAGTTTCTGCCTACCCTCATGGGAAAAAGTGGTGAATGTATGTATGTTAATAGGCTCTTTTTGAACATCGACAATAATTCCCAAATTAAAGGTTACTAGTGTTTTATCTGGGAAAAAGGAGATTTTCGTTATTAAAAAAAAATGTTCACTGCTCAACTGGCTTGTTGGTCTAGTGGTCGTAAAGTACGACTGTCGGACTAGAGGTCTTGGGCTTAGTTCCCAGATCGAGCAAAGTGTTATTGGGTTTTTGTATAAAACTATCATCAGTAGCAGCTCGGAATTTGGATTTGTATCTAATTGGTAATGACATGATACACAAATATACTTCTCTAAATATAAGCCTGACTAACTAATGCCTAAATATAAAATTCGATAGTAAATTATCGCGGCCGTGCCGCATCTATCGATAAATTCCAACCCATCACTATATTACACTATCTTGCCACTTATTAGCTATATGGTCGAGCAATTTATCGGCTGGGCTCTGAAAATTGCTCGCCAGTGTAGTGCCGAAGTTAGTTAAGCGGTACTTCAGTGTGGCCTTACGTGTAAAGTGCGGGCGTTGTTTAATGAGATGAGTGAGCGGGACTAATTGGCTGACACTTTAAATTATTACGTATATTTTTTAGTATATATATACATACCATCACGCCTGTCATCCCCAAAGGGTTAGGCAGAGGTGTACCTACTAATATGTACACCCACATTTCGCCGGTATGTTTTTAGGTTCCATGTAATAGGGGGCGAGCCTATTGCCATCAACCGGGCACGAATCCAAACTCCGAGCTGCTACTGAGAATTTCATAGAAAATCCCAATAACACTTTGCTCGACCTGGGAATCGAACCCAGGACCTCTTGCTCGGCAGTCGCACTGTACGACCACTCGACCAACGGGATTAGTTTTAGTTTTACTCAAATTTTTGATTTGACTGTCGAGTGTCTCAATCTCCGTGCGAGTCAAAGTCAAATCATATATTTCAAATAGACCAATAGTACAGGTGCTTTTGAATCGTCGATTTTAGTTGAATTTAGTTGCACGGTTCCAAAAGGTAGGTCCTATCGAGAAGAACCGGCAAGAAACTCCATAAGAACGAGAAAATAAATATAAATAAATAAATATTCATGGACATTATGACACAGCGCCATCTAGTTCTAAGCTAAGCAACGAGGCTTGTGTTACAGATACTAGATGGTTGATATACTACATATACTTTTTTTTGTAAATAAATACATATTATACATAGATACATCCATGACTCGGAAACAAATGTTTATGCTCATCACACAAACATTTGTCCCTACCGGGATTCGAACCCAGGAGCAGTAGAACAGAAGGCAGCGTTAACTACCGGTGGACTAATTGGGTCGTCAAAAATTGTTATTGTATTTTTTTTATATTCTCAGTACCTCTGGTATTACGAAAGTACATTGGCTACGGTTCCTTATCATCAGCTAAGCTGTATGTATACATCAGAGCATTGCTGTCTAACCCGTCAAAATTAGAGGCGTGATGGTGTGTTATGAAATTAAAAATATAGTTTTTCTGTAAATAAATCTTTTGAAGACGTCATTTTATAATAAAATTGAACTATTGTTAAAAATACCAAAACTAATTTGAAATATCAAGGTGTATTATAAACTGCAGACATTATTGTGAATATTTATTATGTGTGTCTACCAACTTTATCGAACCCAGGACTATAACCAAAGTGATGAACTTTCAAGATTTCTAATTACACCCTGCGACCGACCCACGCGTAACACATTCATCCCCTACAACAGGGTGTGTTGTACCACCCGCCCAATAACACCGAATTAGCCGATAAATTGTCAATTAATAAACAACTTTGTTCGAACTACCGTTATTGACTGGATCGAGAACCGACCCCCAGTCCCTTTGAATCGAAGGATACAAAGCGTTTTGGGTAACGAGTACATGGAATTAGGGTTCTCTAGTTTGTCAATGTTTACAACGGAAATTTGTGTTAATTAAGTAAATTATTCTATACATATTTACTTAATTAACACATATTTCCGTTGAATATAGTGCATGACGAGATATATGAATGTGGACGAGGCAAAAGTGGTATGCAGGGACCGTAGCGCGTGGCATTCTGTAGTTTCGGCCTACCCCCATGGGAAAAAGGCGTGAGTGTATGATACATACACTCACGCCTTTTCCCATGGGGGTATGTATGTATTCTATACAATGAGCTGTGGTAGCCTAGTGGTGTGACCAGTGGACTGAGATGTCAAAGGTCTCGAGTTCAAACTCAAGGCACGGACCTCTGACTTTTCGGAAGTTATGTGTATTTATCACATGCTCAAATGGTGAAGGAAAACATCATGAGGAACCCTGCATGCTTGAGAAATTTTCTTGATGGCATTTGAAGTCTGCTAACCCTCAGTAGGCTAGCGTGGTGGACTTTAGTCTAATCCCTCTCAAATTAGAAGGGACCCATACCCAGTAGTGGGAAAATAATGGGTTGATGATGATAATGATTCTATACAATCAATCAAAAGATTTTTATTGCAACTAAAGTATCGCTGCGTATGGAAGGATCACCATATTTCGTGGACCTGACATCAATTTATGGGTATTTTATTTATATTTTTTGGATTTCAATAACATACTACCATCACGCCACTATCACATCACACCACTATCTATCTATCTATCTCAGCTATCACATAAATCGTTCAATTTGGAAATCAAAACCAGTAATTCGTATAAGTACCGGCACGAGTCGTGAGCACAAACTTCACTTGCGCATTCCATAAATTTTCGGTCTCTTTGGCGGAATGACGATAGCGAGGGGCGCCGAGGCTACACACGATAGTTTCTGACCGGTAAACCGATACTGAACAAATTTGGCCGAAAGTGTACACGCGTAAAATAGCTTTTACTACTAAAATCTGTACTCACGACTCGTGCCGACAATTATACACAGTAGCCGCATTTGTCATCACTAGACCAGTAAGTTGGTTTTATAATGATTACATTCCTTCTACCACTATCTAAATCTTCTTCTCATTGAGTCTTAAATCTCCATCTATAAAGTCCTAAATCGAATAAGCTCTTGTCTACTTAATTCCTTGACTTTTTCGTGTTTAATTTTGTGAGCGAATAAATTTTCATTAAGTCTGCTGATACCGTTTTATTAATGACTTCAATTATACAGACACCGCTTCCAAGATGGCGGTTGTTAGAAAAATTGGTCCCAATTTAAAGGTTTAATGGCTATCGAGCTTTCATTAAAGAAATATTACTATTTTTATGACACTATAAATAATTAACGTTAGATTTTTTCAAATTTCTCACGTTTGAAATTTGCGTCACATACCGACTTTGATTTTATCAAGTTATTGGGTTGATAGTGATTTCCTCTCTTCTTCAATATTCGGAATAGTAAATTATTACCTACATATGCAGACTTTAGCAAGCACTTGCTTTAAAAACTTGACAGTCATAAACATATATGAATTGTATTGTAGTTTCAAGTCGGAATTAATATTTGTATAAACAGTTAAGATATAAACCTTTCATGATTAAATAATACCGTTTAACACTGATATACTAATCGCCCTTAACCACTCACTGGGGGTTCCCATCCCATAAAAAATTAACGTAATTTACCGTAGCACTAACTTAGCATTAACTTTGACATTTCCATTGAATTTGAATAAAATCCCTAGAGGGCAGAGAAATATAGTCTCTAGCTACATATTTTAATTGTATTTCCTTCTTCAAAAGAAAGGTAGGGCATAGCAAGATTTCTCTCTCAAATTGAGCTGCCCGACTGGGGAAGTACCTTCGCCTTACAGAAGACCGCAGTGAAATAACAATAGTTGTGTTTCTGCGAGTGAGTAAGGTGGCCAGAGCTTGTTAGGGGACTGACTATTCTGATAGCATGTGAATTGTATTTTCTGTCAGTGTAGTAACTCCCCTATTTTTTTTTATGGTGATAAGTGGGCAATCGAGCAGGCGGCTTACCTGATGGTAAATGATGACCGCCGCTCATGGACATTTGCAACACCAGAGGTTTGCAAAGCGTTGCCAAACCCCTTAGAAACCGTTCAGGCTTCTTAAAATAGGGAATTACTGAACTGACAGCAAACGGAATTCCCATGCTGTCAGAATAGTCACTCCCCCAATGAGCTCTGGTAACCTTACTCACTCGCAGAAAGACAACTATTGTTGATTCACTGCAGTCTTCTGTAAGGCGGAGGTACTTCCCCAGTCGGGCAGCTCAATTTGAGCGAGAAATCTCGCTATGCCCTACCTCCTAGAATTACCTATTTTAAGAAACCTTTCACTGCTGCGAAATGATCCATCCATGTTTGTAAGCCTTATAAAGAAATGCTCCAGACACAAGTCTTAATCATTGTCTTATTTATTTTAGTGTTGGTTAATTGTCTCTCCAAAGATTGACAAACGTTATATTGTAGTAATGTAAATGTAAAGTAATGTTCTTAGTAGTGCGCGTTTTTGTGCGTGTTTCAGTCATCGTCATTTTTATACGAACACAATTTAAATTCAATCGGTCATGTAGATTCAGGACACAATGATTTTAACAGACGGAAAGAAATCCGTTTTACAGTTGGACCTATAGCACCTAAAAAAAATTCAATAGCATAAACCAACATACCTCTAACATCCAGCTTAATTTTCTTAACGATGTCAGCATCCAGAGCCGCGGAGCTGACCACGCAGGTCAGTTCCCCTCCTAACTCCTCGCGGGTCACCGTCAGCGTCAG
Organism: Craniophora ligustri; assembly: GCA_905163465.1. Taxonomy (NCBI): domain Eukaryota; kingdom Metazoa; phylum Arthropoda; class Insecta; order Lepidoptera; family Noctuidae; genus Craniophora; species Craniophora ligustri. Next base: position 8,533,506 of record LR990981.1, read on the forward strand.
GATCCGGGTGATCGTGATGTTGTCTGGTGTTACTGTCTCTCCTGCAACAAGAGTAAAATGTTTATAGGTTATTATATTATAGCAATAAATGTATAGTGTAACTGATTTTTGTCACATCAGTTGAAGGACGAACTGTCTCCTGTGTCTGAAATGTCAAAAGTCTCGAGGTCACCCCCAAGGCCATCTGGTGGCAAGTTGTGGAAACCTGTATGCTTGAGTGACGTATATCGATGGCATGTGGAATCTGCCAACTCACAGTAGTTTAGCATGATTGATTATAGCCTAATCCCTGTCAAATGAGAGGAGACCCGTGCCCAGCAGTGGGACAATAATGGGTTGATGATGATAAGGGATTAATTCGCATAGTCTACCTGAAGGTAAGCGGTAAACATTACCTATGGTTGCTAGTCCTGTAGACTATCTTTCTGCCTGTGACTATATTTTCTCTCGGAAGTTCCTTTAGAACCTTACATTACGCGATTATGTTGGCAACAATCCTTTGAACTTTTCAAAATTAACCATAAAATAATGTCGGTTTATTTCTTTGCGTAAATAAACACGGTTTCAGAACATTAATACAGTGAACCGAAAATAAATTAAAACATTGGTCGTACCACAGTCAATTGCACCGAAAAATGTCCCGAAAAATACCCAAAAATTCTCAGTGATTAAATGGCTGAAAGCATACAAAACAAAATATATGTGGACCGCAAAATGGAGGTAGTCCAAAGATTTATTGGTACCTGCCAACTCGATCACAGCGTTCGGTAGACTCGACCCATATACAGGTACCTACGTACCAATGAGATTTTTGGGTTTAAAACAGAAATTGAACTATATTTTGGTTTGTTTTTCTTATTCGGCTCATCATCAAGTGTTTTCAAAGTGAGATTACTTTTTATTTATTTTATCGCGTCCGCATAAATAGTCACTATAGGTAAAATTATCAGAAATAAAATGATATCAACAAACTGTAATTAATTGCGTAAAATGTAGGTACATTTATTTCGCAGAAGTGTAAGAACAGTAATTCCAAGTAATCTTTTAAAAGTTAAAAGATAAAAAAGAAAGAAAGAGAATAAAAATCCTATAAAAGAGGTATTAAAAACATCTCTTTTGGAAAAAAAAAAAGAATGAAAAACTGTAATAATTAAAATATTAAACAGTGTAAATATACTAGGATAAAATTATGCATGCTAAAACATGTAACAAACATGTTTAAGAAACCGCAACTAAAATTTAAACGTTGCACAAAACAGAATTCATAGTATTTGCACCAAAAATAATATCGAGTTTCTAACCCTTAACGATTTGTAAACTGAACATTTCAGCGGTGTTAACAAAACGCCTAGTTTTCAGTCTGAAAACCGCTGAAACGGCTAAGATTTCACTAGTTTGCTTTTTGCACGATGTTGTCTGAATTTCAGTCGGTTTAATACACATTTTCTATTGTGCAGCGTTGAGATGAAACTTGTTGAAACAGTTATGAAAGATGCTGACAGTGATCTGGCTGTGGTAGTGAGATCAGGAAAATTATTTTCATACGCTTATTATAAAGAGCTGTAACTGGCACAAAATTTTCCTTCCTTTAGGCATGAGTGTATATATTAGTACCCTTCAACGTTTTAGTATGTGATAATCTAATCACCCTCAATCTTTTTACGCGAGTAGCATGTGGGTGAACTACACTCGTCGGGCTGCCAATAGTTTGCGTATCCTATAGAACAACATCTTCAGGATGCTGATGCGACTGCCTCGCTATTGTAGTGCTTATGGTGGCCCGAACGGACGGCTTTCATGCGATTATTCGCAAGAAAGTGGCCTCCATACTACATCGTGTGAGAGGTAGTAGTAACAGTATCCTGCAGATGATGTTACTCGTGCGGATTGCCCTTTCCAATACAAATGGATGCGTATTGGGATGGGTGTTCATTAGAATAATTTATATATAATTACAATAATTATTATGTTTTCTTCTTTTTTAATACATATACAGTGAACTGTGTGAATATGATTTTGGAATTCGAAATAAATCATTATTATTAGGGATCTTCTATGGATCACATGAATTTCGAAAGCGGGATTTTGGGGGATTGAAGTTTGTCAGGAAAATTTACGAAATATTACTCACAAAGTTGTTAGAATTATCAAGTGATTAACATACTATTCGATACACAAACACTTTCGTCCAAATCTAACTCACAAACGGTGACATAGAACCCAATCACTCAGCTACGGGGCCTATGTTGTCGTAAATTTTGATAGCGCCCAGTCGTAATTCAACGCTGTATTGATAGGAGCACAAAAGATACCATTTATTACACAAAATACGAAGGTATTTGGGCAGCGGGGGGGTTCTGGATTCCGAAAATATGAAATGTGATTCACGGGTGGCCAGTTCGGAGTAAACGGGTACTGTAGACCCTGAAATATATTAACGACTAGCTTATTCTCGCGACTTCGCTTAAAATTTCGACGACCTGATTGGCTGAGCGATCGGCTCGTGCGTCACGGGTTGCGGGTTCGATCCCCGCACGGAGCAAATATTTGTTCGTTCTACAGGTAGTTTTTCCCCCAAATATTTGTAAACGCACCAACTACACAGGAGAAAATCATAGTGTTTAAAAAAACGTGTTTAAAAAAAATTGGTATTAATAAAAATTCAATCGACGAGCTTGTTAGGGTAGTGACTCTTCTGACAGCATGGGAATTTCGTTTGCTGTCAGTTAAGAAACCTAAACGGTTTCTACAGGGTCGGCAACGCATGAGCTACCTCATGTGTTGCAAACGTCTGCAGGCTACGGTAACCGCTTACAAGGCTTATCAAGGGGACTGTAAGTTTGTTTGTCACCTTAAAATGTTGTAAAAAATATTACTTTTTTATACCATTCACTTTTAAAAAAATATTTATTCCGCATACAAAATTCCACCCCTATTATCGTCCTATTTAGGTGTGATTTTTGGGACAAAAGCTATAGTTATGTCCTTTCCCGGGACCCAAACTATATTGATACCAAATTTCATTTTAATCAATTCAGCGTTTAAAGCGAGAATAAAATAAAAAAACAAAAATCAAAAAGGTTTTTATTTCAAATAAACTTTTTCAAGCACTTTTAAAACGTTATGATTCTAGTTGCACGGTTCCAAGATGTTGATCTTATGGAGAAGAACCGGCAAGAAACTCCTTTAAAATAATGGGTATTGTAATACAATATTCAGGCAATGATGTATGAGGTCAATGTAAAAAAATTTATGTATGGCTTAATGGACAGCCCTTATATAGTAGAGACGCGGTAACACACAAACAGACATACTTTTGCATTAATAATATTAGTCTGTATGTGGATGGGCAGTTTTGTTACAATATCCTTATTATTTTAGGGTTATAAGAATAATATTTTGAGTTCAGTGAGGTTCTTATATGTTATTTTAGGGTATGACCTTTACCAAGTTGACCACAATTTTGGGAGTAGTTAAAATGCTTCCAGGAATGACCTAATTATACACTATTGATTGGAACTGCCTCGTTGGTCTAGTGGTCGTACAATGCGAGCAAGATGTGTTAGGTTCAATTCTTCAAGATGTGTTAGTTTTTATATGAAGTCCTCAGTAGCAGCTCGGAGTTTATATGAGTATGTTTCTGTATGTGCCTGTCCTCCCTATGATTGACTAAAATACAAATGTTTATGTTCATCACATACACATTTATCCCTACTGGGATTCAAACCCGGGACCCGTAGCACAGAAGGCAGTGATAACTACCGCTGGGCTAATCGAGTCGTTTATGTCATAACATACCATCACGCATGTCGTCCTTAAAGGGTCAGGCAGAGGTGTACTAATGTACACCCACGTTTCGCCGGTACATTTTAGATCCCATGTAATAGGGGGCTCACCTATTGCCATCAACCGGACACGAATCCAAACTCCGAGCAGCTACTGAGAATTTCACAAAAAAAAAAACAATAAGTCTTTGCTCGACCTGGTTGACCATTCAGCAGTCGCACTAACCACCACAAGACCAACGACGCAGTCAAATACACATATCATTTCAAAAAGGAAAAAATAAATCCAGCCAAATGGAACCGTGAGCCTTTATTCGCATGACAAAGTCAGGTGAGACGCGAAATCCAATGCGATGAAGTGGAAACTCCACCATCTGTTACCGGAGAAGGTCCTGCCTCATGAAATATGGAACAGACCCTCGCAAAACAGGTAGCTCCAAGTTTTTAGGCAAGGATTTTTGATAAACGTCAAACTGTTTGTACCTTTCGTTATTGGGGGCTTGATGATTTAATTCAGGAGCTTGGTAATTAGAATTATTGTTGGCAGTTGTATTTTTTAGGTGTTCTTTTAATACCACAGGGGTCTCAAACAAGATTACGGCTTTAACCGCCAAGTAAGCGGTTACCGTAGCCTGTAGATGTTTGCAGCACCACAGGTGTCGCTCGCGCGTTGCCGACCTTGTGGAAACTTAAAATTTAGGTATCTTAAAATAGGCAGTTACTAAACTAACAGCAAACGGAATTCCCATGCTGTCAGAACAGTCAACCCCCCAACGAGCTCTGGTAACCTTATTCACTCGCAGAAACATAACTTTTGTTGTTTTTTTTATGGTGATAAGGGGACAAACGAGCTGGCGGCTCACCTGATTGTAAGTGATGACCGCCGGCCATGGACATTTGCAACACCAGAGGCTTGCAAATGCTTGACCAAACCCTCAGGTTTCTTAAAATAGGGAGTTACTGAACTGACAGCAAACGGAATTCCCATGCTGTCAGAACAGTCACTCCCCCTAGAAGCTCTGGTAACCTTACTCACTCGCAGAAACACAACTTTAGTTGATTCACTGCGGTATTCTGTAAGGCGGAGGTACTTCTCCAGTCGGGCAGCTCAATATGAGCGAGGAATCTCGCCATGTCCTACCTCTCAAATCTCGTTTTGCTGAAGAGGCTACGGGGTGTGTCTGACTCCACCTACTCCAAATCCACCATCCACCAACACTGGTCCTACTGTCGGAGCCATGGGATTTGCAAATGCACTTTGACCCCGATGGTATTCACGACCAGATGTAATGTTTTCAGAAGCTTTCATTTTTGATATGTTCAAAATTCATATTATTATGTATGACAATACCCAATGACGTAAATCGGTGCAAGAAGTCTTTATGTAAACTGTAAAACTAAACACGCCACTATATGTATACTTTTACTCCAACTTACGCCGGACTCCATAAACCTTCATTCCAATTCAGTCCACACCGGAAATCAACTACCATTTAAAAAAAAAGAACAGGAAACAGCCAAACTACGGCAGGGTACGGGCAAAACAAGAATTTATTACTGGCAACACAAATTAATAGCCGTTTTCGGAAACGGTGTAATTGTGAATAGTGTTCAATGCGTGCTCCAATAATGTTTGGCCGAAAACTAATATACACTACAAATAGTTGGGTAAGTTTTTCGAAGACTGAAAAACATAAATATAGAAAGAAATAAATTATTTCGATTATTAACACTTAAGAATAAGAAATATATAGACATTGCAATAAAATTAATATTAGATAGTTGTGGTAGCCTAGTGGTGTGACCAGTAGACTGCGATGTCAAAGGTCTCAAGTTCGAACCTAAGGCACACATTACGGATTAAGCTAAAGTTCTATGCGTATTTTTCACATGCTCAAGGAAGAATTACATGGTAAAGGACTAGTTCGCAAGGAAATTTGAATGTTTGAGAGTTTTTCTTTATGGCATTAGACATTCCATGAAGAAAAAATCTTTCTTTCATGGAATGTCTACCAATCCGCACCAAGCTAGCGTGGTGGACCTTGGCAGCAGGCAGGTGAGATTATTGCACATGTTATTCGAAAAAGAAACCTAGATCTGAAATAAGTAAGTACATTTTTGACTTGCAACTATACAGCTGGTAAAAAATAAAAGGCGTACAATAAAAAACGTTCGCGCTCTAAGACATAGAAATCCTTTTCACTAGACGTATAAGTGTGACGTCATGGACCAACGGAGCGCACACTAGTTCAAGTGGGGACTGTGTTATGCAATATGGAACTATTTTTATTTATGCATATATATTTTTTCTCATTTTAATGATAATTTTGTGTTTTAAACTAAATAAATATTAAATACTAGCGGCCCCCCTTGGCTTCGCACGTGTTATTAACTTCGAGAAACACTTTTTTTTTCTATTCATTAATATAGCCTATGGTGCTCGGGTCAATCTTCATCAACCCATTATTTTCCCAATGCTGGGCACGGGCATCCTCTCATTTGAAAGGGATTAGGCTATAGTCCACCAAGCTAGCCAACTGCGGGTTGGTAGATATCACATGCCAGTAAGAAAATCTCTCAAGCATGCAGGTTTCCTTACGATGTTTTCCTTCACCGTTTGAGCATGTGATAAATATACACATAACTTCCGAAAAGTCAATGGTGCGTGCCCGGGTTTCAACTCGAGACCCTTGACATGTCAGTCCACTGGTCACACCGCTAAGCTACCACAGTTCATGACTCGGGTCAATGTATCATTCAAATGGGTAGAGAATTTTTGAAATCGGTTCTGTAGTTTTTGAATTTATTTGTTACACACATACAAATCTTTGTTATTTATAATATTAGTGTAGATATCCAGAAATTATGACACAGTGTTCCCTAGTTCCGAGCTAAGCAGAGAGGCTTGCGTTACGGATACTAAAGACACGGATTTATACGGATCATTATAGGCTGATGATGATGATGATAATATATTATTATACATAGAAATATCCATGACTCAGATCAGATGTCCATGCTCATCACACAAACATTTGTCCCTACCGGAAATCGAACCCAAGATCTATGCCACAGTAGGTAGCATTTAATACCGCATCGCTAACCTGGTTGTGTTTAAGTATTTAGTTCAAAATAAACTACCGTACATTATTATTCTTATTAGCATGGTAGTTTATGGCTTTCTGTTGTTAGAGAGGTGGGTCATACTGAGATTTGTCACTTATATTGAGCTGCCTGATTGGGAAAATACGTTCGCCTTACCGAAGACCGCAATGAAACAACAAGTCGTGTCGGCGAGAGAATAACGTTGCCAGAGCTCATTAGGGGAGTAACTGCCATAGTCAGTGTAACAACTTCCCTATTTCAAGAAACCTAAAACGGATTTTACAGGGTTGAGCGATGTTTATTTTTTTTATTGTTAATAGGTATACGCTTGACTGCCAGTTCGCCTGATATTAGCGACACTGCGGTCTACGATGGGGCGCTTAACTAGAAGAACCCGATTCACTCTTGATTTAAAGACATTCAGATTACATTTATCGGGGAAGTCCCTATTGGGAAGCTCATTCCAATTTCAGTGGTACGCATGATAAAAGCGGAATCAAAAGCTGTTTCTTTCAAAAGTAAAATTTAAGATGATTAAAAATCATATTACTTTTCTCAAGCCATAAATAAAATTGGTCTAATATATCAAAGTGTGCTTCGCAGTAGATAATCTTAGGCCGTAACACCCCTCCGTTTAATTTCATTTTTTCCGGAAAATTACCATTTTTATAGGTTAATATATCAAAGCTGACTAACAAATATAATATAGTCTTATAAAGAAACGATTTTTATTAGATGTTATAATTTATACCATCATTCAATATTTGGAAGAAAATATGTTATAATATGTCTTGGAAAATTAGCTGTAAAATTACTCTTAAGGGGAGCTATGGATTTATTTACTTCATATATTGATGACTAGTTGCCTCCTGCGGCTTTTCCCGCATGGCACATTATTAAAATTAGTGTATGTGTTAATCCAAGTAATACTGTACGTATACCTAATAAATTTAATGAAAATCTGTTTAGCGATTTTTTCGTGAAAGAGTAACGAACATCTATACAAACTTTCCCGTTTATAATATTAGTAAGACATATAAATGTTTAAGGGTTGGCAACGTGTATGCGATATCTTTGCTGTTGCAAACGTCCATAGGATGCAGAAGCTTTATATTTCCATCAGGTGAATCGTAAAAGGCTGTTATAAAAAAGGGAAAAAAATAGTAGACAGAAATGTGTAATAGTGTAAATAGAATAAAATAAAGAAAAGAAAACAACAAATCCATTCAAGGCGCAAAAAGAATTCCAAATTTCAAATTCAAATTCGATTCGAAACAATTTTCTTCAAAACTTTTACTTGTTCCTTATCGCACTCGAACGTCCAACGAAAAGTCCGGGCGCCAGTCCTTTTCCCAGCGTTTAAACTGACTCAGGGCCCTTAAGTAGCAAGTTCTGGGAACTTATTGTGATTGATTTTTCTTCTATTCTGTTATTTTCTGGCACTTGGGCCCCCTGCGCGGCAAAGTACTCGCGCAACTTGCCAGAATTTGCGAATTCGGAAACAAATGAGTGTGAAATTTTCTCGGAAAGTTACGTTTCGAGTGATTGGTTTTGTGTTAAGGGGTGTTCGAAATTGTCGGCAGAAATGCGTAATATTTTTAATTGAAAAATCGTAAGTATTTTATGATGCTTTTCTTCCTTAATTTTTTGATGTTTTATAAACTCATTTTGAATAGAACGTCTAAACATATCTATATTTTAGAACATAACTCATAATTGGTGGTAAAAACTCAAGCTGCCTGACAAACATTTTATAATTTTTGAGGTTTCATGGATATCGCTTTGTGTAAAATACTTATATTTAGTCCCAGTAACCATAATTATTAGGATAATAATTGGGTTACCCTTGAGCACGGGCCTGCTCTATTTTAAGAGGGATTAGGTTGTCTTGTATAAGTTGGTAGACTTCACACGCCGTCGAAAATATATCATATTCCCTAAGAATATAGTCCTTCATCGTTTGAGCATGCGATAAACACGCACATGACGTCAAAAAGTTAGCGAGGTGTGTCTTGGGATGACTTCACATGCCACAGTTTCTCCAAAAGCCTTCAGTCATAATTTGAACTCACACACCATGCAGAGACGTAAACAAGAATTAGTTCTACGCTTCATACTAGAACTAAACCAAACAGAACACAAGTTATAATACAAGACAGTGGACAACATAACCAACAAGTTAGTCATAGCAACCATAAGTGTTGTCAAATTATAACTAGGGACCAAACAAACTAGGCTCCTAAGTTTAAGCAGAGATAGAATCTTGAAGTGGACGCGGCGCTCGGTAGAAGCGGCAGCGGGTTTCGTGTGAGGCTAGAGTTTCGAGTCGCGGGTTTTTTGATTAATAGGTACGGCCGTGATTTCTGCATCTGATATTGAGATAGTTTAGACTATGTCTATCATGGTGGCTTATTGTAGGCATATGTAAAATAGGCGAGGTATTTTTTTAAACTTTGTTCCACCCTAAAATTTCTATTGACTACCTACCAATATTTTTTTCTCAGTGTATCCTTTTTTTTCTACAATCAAAAGTATATCAATCAACAAGTATCCGTAACACAACCCTCGTTGCGTAGCTCGGAACTAGATGGCACTGATTCATAATGTCCAGAAACTTTTATATATTAATGGTTAAAAGTGTCCCCGCTACATCTTGGTCTTTGGAATTCCTTCCTCCCGTCTCCTCTTACTAGTATTAACACGAGGAATCTGGTGACAAAGCCGGTCTGGACCAACTCAATTACATGTCAAGTGAGACCACACTGTTTGTGGTCAAGCGTTATTATATCAGATTATATCAGAGGTAACTTATGTATTTTTATTTTCAAAAACATAATCTGACTTCAACTTGACTTTGAATCGGATTGCACCAGTCTCATATTGATATTCCATACAATCATTGTAAAACAAAACCAACAATTTTGTATTTAATTTCAAAAGAGTATTTATGGAGTTTCTTGCCGGTTCTTCTCCATAAGACCTACCTTTTGGAACCGTGCAACTAAATTCAATTAAATTTGACAATTCAAAAGCACCTGTATTGGTCAAATTGAAATAAATTATTTGATTTGATTTCAATAAATAGATACTGTAAAACTTTGGAATAAAACTATTTTTACGATTTTATTGCAGTTTCTAGAGGGTCGGCAACGCGCGAGCTACACCTTTGGTGTTACAAACGTCTATAGGCTACGGGTTACCATAGCCTATAGACGACCCTCTGCCTAACCCTTTGGGAACGACAGGTGTGATGGTATGTATGGTACATACATAATATACAAATTTCTCAAAAAAAACAAATAGCTAAAAGCTAAAACCGTCGACCTAAATAGCTCAGCCAGCATATTTCACAATAGCTACCGTTCCTTCAGCCCATGAGACGCCCAGTTTTAATTAGTACCGACCGTTTGTTAATTGTAGAAAGTTGTCCAATTTTCACTGAACGCTACAGTTTTTTCAGTTAATAATTCCTGTGTTCATATTAAATGAACGGGAACCGCATTTATATTTAATAACTTTGGTGATGGTTGTGAACTGTTTCAATACACATAGAAACAAGTAATGGGCGACCTGATTAGTGCGGTATTGAGTTTGAATCTCGGTAGGGGTAAATTTTTAATTAATTGAGTCATAGATGCCGTGACACAAGCCTTGTTTCTAAAATTAACCAGATTTATACATTTATAAATATATACTTTTATATGTAAGTCCACAGTGTATTAAGTATTTTAAGCAGCCGGTAGTAATTCAAAAGGTCCCACACACGTAGAAAGCAATATAATAATAAACATAAGTTTTATACCTCCAACTTCCAAATATATATCGCTATATTATAGTAGGACCTACAGAAATTAAAATAACCAAAAAATAAAATGAATGAAAAATATTAATCGACAAAAAACTAAATTGAAAAATGAAAACTTATTTTACAAAAATGAATCGACGCAAAATAATAAGCAAATTAATTGCAATCCATTTTGAAAACTCATTCTGTATCGTAATATCTAGGACTCAACTACAGCTCGCAATGAGCTAGACACACACAAGCGACAGGGGAAATCACCACAAGTTAAATTAAAACTTATTTGCATGGCTGTATGAGTTATTTTTATATACACGGTTTTATTTTAACGAGAAAAAGCCTAACTAAAAAGCGAACTAAAATGATTGACACGAGATTATCATGTTTTCTCGTTTGAATTTTTATTTTCTTTGAAGCAAATACAGTTATATATTTCATATATGTTTAAAAAAAAAAATCTACACTAAGAATTTGGGGCACAATGCACAAAAACCCAGACCAAACTTTTGTTTCGTGCGAGGATCAAATCCACGACCCACGGGCACACAAGCCAAACACTTGAACAATGCACCAATATAAAAGGACAATCATTTCCTCGTATATGATTTATACAAAAGTTTTTTTCTTTCATTATGATTTTTTTTGTTAACTTTTCATCAACGATTCACAATCACGACAATCGAAACTTAAAACTTTCGAACTTTTGAACGGAAAACAGCGGCAATGCGACAAGGGAATCACGGTCCGAAACTTTAATTAAAATTAATTAAAATGCTTAATTAAATCGTGCAATGTACGCGGATACTTCTGTGAACTATTTCATACTCTTTGCGTCCTTCTCGCATTAAGTTTTTTGTGTATCTATCTATCTCTTTCTTTCGTCTCTCCGCAACCCATTTTAATTAGACAAAGTTTTGAAATTCGAAATGAGAAACTATTAAACGGTTTTTGTTTTGATTTCAGAATTTAGTCTCGTAGTTAGATTTGGTTAATTTTGAATTAAGAAATTAAATGGACTTTGTGACTTCCGTTAGAATTGGGTTCGTTTTTTAAATAACCTGACATAACATACGTGTAAAAATAGAACCTAGGAGATTACTCGAGCAACTACTTAATAAAGCTTTCTTAGTCGACAATTGTTATCACGAAACTAATTAACGGTTAAATTTTGAAAACGTATCAAAACAATTGTCAAATTAGGTCATGCATAAAAAATATTATCAATGTTAATAGTTCAATTCAGGACACAGGTCGTTCTTAAACTGCACTATGTATAACAGTCAAAATCAAATAGTTTTATTTCAATTGCACAGGTACTTTCAAACTGTCGAAGCACACATAAATAAAACTCCAATAACACAACTCTCTTAAATTCAGTAAAAAAAAAAAAAATTTCTTTCGACATGACACGTTTCAAAATACAAACAAAAATATTTAATTCCCCGCCATTTCTTTTCCTGAATGTTCCACCAACATTCCTCAACGCAGGGGTGACAAACTATTGGCGTTTTAATTTAGAAATTTTAATTAAACTCGACCGTAAGGTTGGCGACTTTTAGTTTTGTAGTTTGACGAAAATTTCACCCGGGATACGGTCAAATGCCAATTAAATTTAATAATTAAGTTGTTCATAATCTGTTGTTGTATGAGTTATTTTGACGTGAGTTTTATATATAAACTTTTTGTTTTAGTAAATTATGTTAATAATGCATAGGTACAGTTGATAATTTAACAAGTTTAGGAAAGGAAAAGGTCGCGCGTACGAATCCCGTTGATGTCATTTTGATAATATTACCAATGGTTGTAAATTAAACATGATGAGCGTAGGTGATAATCTCATATCTTATTGAGAAGATAAAGGCAAAACATCGTGAGAAAAACTGCATCCCTGAGAGATTTTCTCCAATGGCGTAGTGGACTAATAAACTCGTGCCCAGTAGTGGGACAATAATTGAGTTAAATGTTTTCTTCACCAGTTAGAAGGCCTGACAGAGACCGTATCGGACCTAACATGATGGACTATTGTTGGAGCAAAGACCTCTGCTCATTAGTGAGACAGTAAGTAGGCTGATGATGAGAATAATAAAAAAATACATATAAAAAATGTTGCGCGCCCCGTTACAACATCCCATTTTACGCAGTTGCACAAAACTAACATTCATACAATTCCGATTGGAGATTGTTTTAAAAATTCAAACCCCGTCTGTCAATATATCGCGCGAATGAAAAATTCAGTGTACTCCCATTATTTTCACATTCCGCTTTTTCAAATTGCGATCGAAAAAATCTATCCCATACAATATCTACGTCAAAGGTTTTCTATCGAAACTGGTGAAAAACAACGAAATAAAAAACACAGAGGACTTGTAATCTGATCAAACGTTTGCGATAGTAAAAATTTAACAAAAAAACGAAAATATTTAAAAAAGGAATGATTCAAATCGGCCGTCAGCTGTCACGCGATTGGTTACCGATACGCAACCGGTCCATATCGCGTGGTTGACGGCCCGTTGATTGGTTGAGGGCAGCGGTACTCAATCATTGGCTTCAATTTTTTCAAGAAAAAAAACATTTAGTAATAATTTCTTGGTATTGAAATAAAAGTACCTTTTACGGACATTTTGACGACCCGATTAGCTGAGCGGCATTTAACGGTGTTTTCTGTGGTAACAATACGGGTATTTGTTTTTTTCTTATCTCAAATATGAAAATATTCGGTAACATTGAGATCCACTGACTAATATAACACGAGTGAGCTTGTCAAGTCCCGCTTTACGCGTCGACTGCGAATTTGAAACGCTTTTTTAACAACTGTCATTGAAACGTAATTTTGAATTGAAAACGAGTTCAAATGTGAGTACTTTGTATTTTTTCTTTGATATGGATATTGTTTTAACCTGACAATTGAACCTTTGTGTAACAAAAGATTAGTAAGCTTTGTTTTTTTGGTTCTTTTTTTACGTTCGTGTTGATAAAATATTAATTTTGATGTGGCCTCAATTATATTCCTATCAACTTACTTAATATTATAAATGCGAAAGTGTGTCTGTCTGTCTGTATGGTATCTCTTCACGCTTTAGTCACTGGATTGATTTAGATGAAATTCGGTTTGCAGATAGTTTGGCTCCCGGCTAAGGTCATAGGATAGTTTTTGTCTCGGAAATCACCCCTTAAAAGGGTAAAAAGAGGGGTGGAAATTTGTATGCAGAGTAAATAATTTCTTGAAAGGAGGATAAATAATAAATAAGCAGATTGATATAATGTTATCCTATTTGCTTGATAGCATAAAATAACTAATTCTACACGAATGAATTCGCGTACATGTCTCTCAAAAGCCACACTCAGAAAAATCGGAATCTCGAAACCAAAAATGTCTTTCAAATATACAGACAAAACAAGAAAGTTTCAACAAAATTCTACGTATTTATAAAGCAGTGAATAATTTTAAACTTTTGCGCAATAAAGTATAAAAATTTCATATTTCAGACATTGCGGCCGACACTATTTCAATCTTTATATTGTTTTGTTATTCTCAAATGGGGTAGAAATATACTTGGTACAGCCAGACTCAAAAATATTATGTGTAGTCAGAAAAAATCTTAAATATTATATTTGATATTGAGAAAAATGATTTTTTCTAGTATGTTGATATTTTATCCTGATTATTGTATAAAAAATGCATCCCCTTTTTCAATATTTTAAGGGATGATTTCCAGGACAGGTTTTTACTTGTCCTTTCCCGGGACTCAAACTATTTCCATACAACATTTCATATAAACCGGTTCAGCAGTTTAACCGTGAAGACAGACACACATTCGCATTGTAATAGGAGGCGAATCCAAACTCCGATTTGTTACTGAGAAGTTAATAGAAAAACCCAATAACACTGCTAGACCTGGGAATCGAACCCAAGACCTCTTGCTTGGCAGTCGCAGTGTACAACCACTAGACCAACGAGGAAGTATGGATATCTATTGTCTAAGTGGTCTAGTTTTTTTTTAAATGAAGTGAGAGTGTTAAGATATTATGTAGCCCCAAATGCAGTTGCTGCAAAGCAGTACTAACAATGATATAAAAACTATAGATACGTTACCCGCCCTCTAAAATGGCAACAAGAAATCAAGGCAATTGCCGGGATCGCGTTTAGTGACGCACCAACCAGCGTTGAGAGGGTACGTTCCGTAAAAATAATTCGTGCTTAATAGTTTTATACTTCCTGAGAACGAGATGCCTTCGTGTGTTTACAAATTATACTACAACAGTGAAAGATAAAAATGTGTCTTTCCCTTTCTTTGCACAAATTAGTCGCAGTCGCCATTTTGCATAGCCGTAATGTCTATATAATAATATGTCATTGAGTACTAACAATTTTATAAACCTAGAAGTGATTGACACCGACTGTACTTTTTGGCTCAAAATCTTTCCGTCTCGCTGTCTCTCGTATCGTTTTTATCAGCCGTGATAGTACTTGTTTTCGTTTCTTTCTCTATGGTGAGCCGGTGTTTCGACGTTTTTTACGATAAACTAGATTGCTTGGAAAATATTCGGTTATTTTTTTTTGTTGCTGCGTTCAAGGCTAATGGTCTTCCAATAGTAGACTTTTGTATGCATCATTTTGGATTGGAATGAATATTCGATGTTCCATTGGTGTTTGGCAGTCTATCGAAATTGGTTTCTAGGTGAAAGTATATAGGGTTTATTTTAGCTTGAGTGCTAAATTTGCTGCTACATCGTTACTTACCATTAGGTGAGAAGCTGTCAAATACACTTTCATATAAAAAAAAACATATAAAGCAATATATTTAATTGGACGTTTCGGATTTATATAAATTAATACACAGCGCCATCTAGTTCTGTGGTAAGCAACGACGCTTGTGTTACGGATACTAGTTGGTTGATATACGACATATATACTTTTTTTTTTGTAAATACATACATATACATATAGATCATGATACATACATCCATGACTCAGATACAAATGTTTTATGTTCATCACACAAACATTTGTCCCAGGACCCATAGCACATAAGGCAGTGTTAACTACCACTGGACTAATTGGGTCATCAAAATAATATAATGTTAATGCGGGGTAAACGTAGTACAGGCCCGGAATCTATTACTTTAAGTATGATCAAATAATAATTCAATCATATTATCACTAGCTGTGGTAGCCTAGTGGTGTGACCAGTGGACTGACATGTCAAAGGTCTCGGGTTCAAACCCGGGCACGCACCACTGAGTTTTCGGAAGTTATGTGCGTATTTATCACATGCTCAAACGGTGAAGGAGAACATCGTGAGGAAACCTGCATGCTTTAGAGATTTTCTCGATGGCGTGTGTAGTCTGCCAACCCGCAGTAGGCTAGCGTGGTGGACTATAGCCTAATCCCTCTCAAATGAGAGGAGACACGTGCCCAGCAGTGGGACAATAATGGGTTGATGATGATGATGATGATTATAACTAAACTAATCACTCCAGAAACCTAAACACCACAATTCCTTTAACCTAATAAATTTCAATAAAGAAACAAGAAAAATAAAGCATAGAAGAAATAAAGGCAAGTTTCTAAAGCCAGATTCCGCAGCTGAAGTGCACCGAAACTTCGAGAAGGAATCTCAAAGTTTTATCAAAGTGTTAGCGGCGGCTACTTTTGGTATACCACGAGTTAAATAGACACGATTGTAGCTACCGTCCATCGAAAAGTCTGCAGAAATAGATAATTTTCTAAGTAAATAAACTCGATAGAGCAGAATCTTACATGGCTGTATAGAATTTCTTAAAATATAGTTAAGGACTCGGTTGATTCAACTTTCAAACAAATAAAATCACATTTTAATTGGTTCATCTGTTAAGTACCTGCGTTGCCAACACCAGTCATACAGTTTTCATTAAGTTTACCAGGTTCATGTTTATAACATTTTTTCTGATACATAATTGAATCTTGGATTACTATGTTTTAGGTCTTTATTAAAAAAATATTATCTTTCACTTCTATCTATCTATCTATCCAGCCGGTGACACCCACTGCTGAGTAAAGGCCTCTTCTCTATTACGCCACTGTTGCCGATCTTGTGCAAGTCGCACCCACTGATTCCCCACTGCCCTCACAATGTCGTCAGACCGTCGGGCTGGTGGTCTGCCCCGAGTTCTTTTAACATCTCTTGGCCACCACTCGGTTACTGCTTTGGTCCACCTGAGATCTTCCCGTCTTGCTAAGTGCCCTGCCCATCTCCACTTAAGTCTCGCGATCCGTTTACCTACATCTTTCACTTATACGATAAAAAATGTCAAAACAAAATTAGCATGCTTGAGGGATTTTCACGCCTAAATAAGCGCAATTATTAAATGTTAATAACACCTGTACACTTATATGAGTGTAACATATCCAAAAACATACAATTTAATAAACTTCTTGTATATTAACAAGAGTTATATCTAGCTCTTAACCAAAGCAAGAGATTTTCATTCAAACATATTTTTAAATTCGACGCTAACAAATAAATAGACCAATACCTTGGTAGGGTTTCTTGTTCCTGGAAGTAATACCTGAGCGAGGAACGGGTAATTCTTTGCAAATAAGTTGCAGTGCTGTTTTTGCTTTGGTAATGAAAGAACTTGGCGTCTTAATAAGGAATAAATAGGTGTTATTAAAAAACATTGAATATAAATATAGAGAATGTTCCAACCATGCTTTTATAATAATAATTCTGGACATTATGACACAGCGCCATCTAGTTCCGAGCTAAGCAACGAGGCTTGTGTTACGAATACTAGAAGGTTGATATGCTACATTTATATTATGTACTTTTTGTTGTTGTAAGTACATACATATTATACATAGATACATCCATGACTGACTCGAATACAAATGTTTATTGCTCATCACATAAACATTTATCCTTACTGGGATTCAAACCCGGGACCCGTAGCACAGAAGGCAGCATTAACTACCGCTGGGCTAATCGAGTCGTTTATGATATAACATACCATCACGCCCGTCGTCCTTAAAGGGTCAGGCAGAGGTGTACTAATCTACACACATATTACACCGGTGTGTTTTAGTTCCCATGTAATAGGGGGCGAGCCTATTGCCATCAATCGGCCACGAATCTAAACTTCAACCTGCTACTAAGAACTTCTTTAAAAAATACAATAACTCTTGACTCGACTTGGGAGTCAATCCTAAGACCTTTTACTTAACAGTCGCACTTGCCACCACTGGCATGTATCTGCCTATTTATGTATGTAATGTAATTGAAATAAGTACTCCAATAACTTTGAATTTCATTTGCAGATTAAAAAATGAAAAATTGCGGTTAGAACCGAGATAAATTTTCGTCTTCAAGTCATATTTTAAATATTTTTGTACAATCCATTAAAGTTTTCTTTACAGAAATATATATAATTTGTCATAATGTACGTCAATTTCAATATAACTATGTAGTTATTTAAATAAACTCTTTTATTAGATACATAAATAAATTACTTAATCATGCTTTATTACTACCTGCCTCCCGCGGCTTTGCCCGCATGGTATATAGATAAAAAGTAGCCTATGTGTTATAAACTATAATAATAATAATGTTCCTTTAATCTTAGTATTACAATTTAGTATTACAATTTGTTTACTTATAGCACTATGTATTACACAGAAATCTTATTCTACTGAAATTGTATGGCTTCACTAAGTATGACCTCTGGCACCCAAGCTAAGATTAAACTTGTGTTATGGGTGCCAGGGCTCTCTCTATTATTTTACACACAGGATTGGCAACAGGTTTAGAGTTAGACAGTGATGATTGTCGGTGAAGTACATGGCATATTCCAAAGTAGTGATAATACTAGAAACTAATAGCCTACTCTTATAAAAAGGGGGTTGTTGTGTGTATATATGTGTGTGTGTGTGTGAGAGTGTGCGTCTGCGCGTGTGTGTATTGAGTATAGGTCAACAATTGTTATGTGTATGTTCAGTTGTAAAAAGAGTATCAATTTAAAGTAATAATGTTTCGAGTAGTTTTTCAGTCTCCTCATAGTTAAGTGTCATGAGCCATTTACTTACTTTTTTCTTACATTCAAATTTATTACAGCTATAAATATTACATTCTTTATTTACTGCATTATATACGCGACTTCCAAGAACTCTAAAATGTCTTTCAGCCAGTTTGGTTTTATGAGCTTCTACAGGACAGACAAATTTTGATCTTCTTTTAGCCAGGTGATCTGTATTATATTTAAGAGAACCATGTTTGCGCAGAATGGTATTGAGCACAAAAAGCTGTCTAACAGTCATTACTTGGCAGTCCTTATAAAGTTGTATAGTATTGTATCGTGAGTATTTTAAAGTCATGACTTTAAGAACAGCTCTCTGTGCCCTTTCCTGTTGCAAAAGGTTACTTTTGGAGGCACCACCCCAAACTGTTATGCCAAAAGACAGTATTGACTGGCAGAGCGAGAAGTATAAGATTAAAATAGTATCAAAGTCCGCGCTATAGCGCAGATTCTTAAATACAGCAATGAGTCTTCTCACTCTGCCAGATAAACTGTCAATTTGATCATTCCATGACACAAGGTTGTCTATGGTGATACCGAGATATCTGACTTTGGCTGTTCTTGATAGTGCAAGGCAGTGGCATTGGTCCAAGTGTCCATTGCAAACATGGGCTCTTATGGTAAACGTGTCGTCTGGTTGGGTTAGTTGTTTGATAGTAAATGGAATGTAGTTCTAAACTATATTTATGCAAAATTTCATTCAAATCTGTTAAGCGGTTTTTGCGTGAAAGAGTAACAAACATCCATCTATACTTACAAACTTTCGCGTTTATAATATTAGTAGGATACACCGTATTTAAACGGTGCATCGAAGTTACAATGGCGCTACGTATCAGAATTCTAGTACAATTTATTAAATTTTTATTAAGAAAGAAAAACTCAACCTCAGGCGGGACTCGAACCCGCGTCTTCTGGATAAGTACTCCAGACGCTCTGCCAACTGAGCCACCGAGGTATCCGCCTGATGTGTTGAATTTTGCCTTCTTTATGTTACTTATGTCTTACGGCGACATAACAACATCGATTGGACAATTCTGTCCAACCCAGAATACTCCCTTTACAGCGAGTAGATTCCGGATGATATTGCATTACCTTTATACAATCTTTTTGTATTTTTTAGCATATTTCAAGCTAAGATTTTAAATTTTTATTAAGAATGAAAATTTCTTTCTTAATAACAATTTAACAAGTTAACCTTTCGAGTATAAAAATAAACATAAG
Organism: Craniophora ligustri; assembly: GCA_905163465.1. NCBI lineage: Eukaryota > Metazoa > Arthropoda > Insecta > Lepidoptera > Noctuidae > Craniophora > Craniophora ligustri. Next base: position 8,553,471 of record LR990981.1, read on the forward strand.
CATCTCTATATTCTATTTTGCACCGTCAACAAAGAAGCAGTCTATAAAATCAAACTCTCTTATCCCGTTGAAGTTTGAAATATCTTTGTTTAATGTACCAACGTCTTGACCGTCTGGGTGTTTGACAGTGAGAAATAGCTCTGCTGATGCCCTTTGACGGCTCACTTAGGCTTCGCTATATTTATCTTCAGGCAGAAGTTTAAATAAAATACAGTTTTCATCTCAAAATGGAATGCTTCGGACACGTGGATTTCACTTATATTCAGTTAGCTGTTGGATTTACGTAGGCTTGAACTGTATTTGATTTTGAAACAGAATAGAATGCGAATTAATTTTGAATTACTTTATGTTTTTTTAATTGATTCTACCGTCAAACTAGATACTAAAAAAATATTACATGACTTGTAAAAGTGTCTTTAAAAAGATCTATTTACAGAAATAAACAATCATTCAATCATTCAAAGGCAACAGTAAGTAAATATTTGTTTGACTAACAAAATATATTTATAGATATGTTGGTAATTTGTAGAGTGTGGACAATGTCAACGTCTTATTTACTGACGTCATAACTATTACGACATCATTTATCTACTGAGCATCATCATCTATGTATTCGGGAATATTTTTCGATACTTTGGTGTAACTACACTTATTATAAAGTGATATTTATGTAATATCACTTTCTGTTTTCTTACTGTAATTGGTGCAAAAACGTGGAAATCACTTGTATAAATAAATAATTAAATATATTGCATAAAATACGCTTACAATAATACCATTTATACAGTTATACAGTTCTATACATCTATAAAATATTACAAGTACACAAAGCATAACAAACATTCTGAGAATCAAAATATGGGAATAAAATCATACCTAATAATATATTTTTTTCCGGTTGAATGCGCTATTCGAAGTACCTGGAATCTTAACCCCGCACTGCTGAAAGCTTTGGGAGCATTCCACCCCCAGATTTGGGGATTGAGGATTCGCAAGTATTCCCAAGGTGGGGATTTTTTTGTTGAGCAAATTGTTTTGATAACCTCACACCGATGTACACCGGTGGGTAGATACAGTAGTGCAATTTTTGTTTTGTATTACAGGTATTCTTTCGTTACGAGTAGCTTTTAATACAAACGTTGCCACGTTGGTCTAGTGGTCGCACAGTGCGACTGCCAAGCAAGAGGTCTTGGGTCTGATTCCCGAAGCGAGCAAAGTGTTATTAGGTTTTTCTATCATATGGGGCGAGCCTATTGCTATCAACAGGTCACGAATACAAACTCCGAAGTGCTACTGAAAATTTCATAGAAGAACCCAATAACACTTTGCTCGACCTGGGAATCGAACCTGATTCATCCTCAGAAGCAAGAGGTCTCAGATTGGTTGCCAAGCAAGAGGTCTCAGGTTCGATTCTCATTCGCACTTTACGACATATTTCTCAGTAGCAGTTCGGAGTTTGGATTCGTGCCTGGTTAATGGCAATAGTCTCACCCCCTATTACATGGCACCTAAAACATACCGGCGCAATGTGGGTATACATTAGTACACTTCTGCCTAACCCTTTTGGGGACGACAGGCGTGCTGGAATATTGACTATCACGTCTTATTCTTTCGAAGTAAAACTATCAACAGTACGTACATAAAATAAAGCTATTGACTGAACAGTGACGTCACTGTCCCATGACAATTGACAGAAGCTAACGGTTCGGAACATGGCTGACATATACATGTATATACACATATACATGTAGTGTAGTAAAGATTTACTGATATAGCTCTGTTGGGACTCATTCCGATGGCAGACTAGATTGCTATCGATCCGGCTAGCTTGTTATTTGTTTAAAGCGTGTTTTTTTGTGCGAATTATGTGCAGATTATTGTTTTACATCTGTTTCGCGTTTTTTTAACGGACTTCAAAATAGGAGGAGGTTCTCAATTTAACTGTTTTTTTATGTTTATTACCTCATATAACTTTTCGATTGGGTGAACCGATTTTGATAATTATTTTTAGGGTTCCGTACCCAAAGGGTAAAAACGGAACCCTATTACTAAGACTTTGCCATGTGTTTGTCCGTCTGTCTGTCACCAAGCTGTATCTCAACAACCGCTACACAAGATAGCTAGACAGGTGAAATTTTCACAAATTATGTATTTCTGTATGACCGGTCGTCGTGGCGATCCTTGGGGGAGACCTATGTCCAGCAGTGGGCATCTAATGGTTGAAATGATAATGATGATGTATTTCTGTTGCCGCTATAACAACAAGTACTAAAAACAAAATAAAATAAATATTTAACGGGGGCTCCCATACAACAAAACGCGTTTTTTTTGCCCTTTTTTGCTTGATATTAATAAAGGCAACGGTTAGGCACTTGAAATATTCACAAAATACTCAGTTCTACTTTTAATTTAATAATAAAAAAATAATAAAAAAGTATTTAAGGGGGCCCATGTGGTCCTATTTATTCTAATTAATTGGGTCTACTTCTGACGTTTGAAGTCGGGTTTTTAAAAAGATTTTATTTTTTGTTCTTTAAAACATAAATACACTCACGACTTTTCCTATGGGGGTAGGCAGAAACTGCAGAATGCCACGTGCTACTATCATTGCATACCACTTTTGCCTCGTCCACATGAAGGAAAATTTAATCGAAAATTTTCAGTGTATGTAAATGTGTATGTATACCAACCTTTTAAATGCCAAAGGGGCAATTTACCATTTAATAAGATTAATTAAGCAATTTCTCTTGTTTATTATACACCCAATATCTAACTAGACAACAAAACTAGTACCAAAATTCGCAGGTAATACCTCAATAATTTTCCTCAAACCACGTATTACTGCCATTCAAATTGAAACGTTAACAGTCACGCATAGAGTTGAGAATGGTTTATTTTCTACAATTACAGAATAATGTATTCTATAGCTGCCGCCCCGATATTGCCGACCGTTTCTATGAATATCTGAGCCTGTCTGCTTATACGAAATAGGTTTTCATTTATTTAATTCAGAATACCTTTTTTTTTTTTTTTTTTGGGACTTGCCCACCACCCAAATCCCTACTACTGCAACTCCTGTAAACCAGGATCAACAATAGTAACTATCCAGAAAATCGTCGAGACAATGAAGTCCGACGTGTCCCAGGGGAATGATTTTAACTGTCTTGGAACCCGCAGCGAAATTAATCATGAAGTTATATAGGAGGAGTAAGAAAAATATCAGTTTTTTCACTTCCCTCCTTATCAAGCGAGAGACAGAATAGAATTTACATGTCATTGATATGAGAACAGATGTTTACAACTGAGTTAAGCCCAGTTGCCAGGCACCACGGATGATAAATTAATAAGTTATGGGTCCTAATAATGTGAGCTATTATATCTGATTCCAATAATAGGTATGGCAAAAACGCTTAAACGCACGGAAATTCATCCTAGTCGCAACAAGGTCCGAGTAATAAATCACCCCAGATATAATTTGCAAACTATCGAGCATAATATTGCGTTCACTTTGCCATAGACTACACTCCCACAGGATATGATGTGCAGATTGCTCGTATTCACAGTTCGTTGAACAAGGGCACAATGGTGAGGAGACAAGCTTAAATGAAAACAATTTACTTTTAAAGTTGCCGTGTCCTGTAAGGAATTGGGCAACACAGTGGTCCACCTCCAACCAAGTCCTCTCCAGCCGCTCACGAACGGATGGAAAGAATTGGTGGAGATGGCGGCCCTTAGTAGAAGAATCCCACCTTATCTGCCATTCGTCTAAGAGTTCCTCCCAAACGTCGGCCTGGGGTTTAAACAATCTAATAATCTTAGCCCGGTCACGTTCTAAAAGGAATTCATTTTTCAAGTACACTCTTGAAGCGAAATACATTGCAGCACGTCGTTGTGCCTCGAGATCGACTGGCAGCACTCCCGCGAGTACTGGTAGTGCTTCCGTACTAACAGTCCTATATGCTTTACATAAAAATATCAATGCTAGACGCTGACTTTGAAGTAACTTACGTCGTACCGCACCTATGGTGGCCCTATCGGCCCAAACAGGTGCTCCGTAGCACATACAGCCTAGGTAAGTAGCCCCATAGATGGTTTTTAATGTATGAAAAGATAAACCCCATGTAGCCGTAGATATTCTAGTCAAAGCATAAAAGTTACGTTTAGCTTTTTCACCCACAGTTTTAATGTGTTCAATAAATGAAAAATTTTTTTCAAGTACGAGACCGAGGTAACACACTGACTCCTTTCTTTTTACGGTGACGTTATCGAACTTGATGCTAGGCGAGGATTTAAGACTACCTTTCAAGATTAGTTGAAAGGTTTTTTGCGGCGCGAATGTTAAGCGGTTCCGTTCGCCCCACGCGGATATTAAATGTAAACACGAGTGGGCTAAGTTTTCGAGACCAGACCGCGTATTTGACTGAATGAGCAGAAGGCCATCGTCCGCGTAACCAGTCAATGAACAGCCGTGCGGGAGCGGTATCGCGAGAAAATCATCAAATCCCAGATTCCAAAGGTACGGCCCGATTACAGAACCTTGAGGACATCCCATAGTCAGTGCCTTCGACACAGAATGGTGCCCAAGTGTCAGTTTAACGGTTCCGTGTAAGAAGTACGAGTATATAAGAGTGTAGATATTTCTAAAGCAACCACGACTTTTTAATTTAAGCAGTAACATCGGCCACCAAGCGTTGTCGAAAGCACCAGAGATGTCAAGGAAAATGCCGACGACGTATTTACAATTCGAATTATTTACTATCGTTCTAACAGAGAGTGCGGCGTCAGTTGTTGATTTGCCTATGGTAAACCCGAATTGGTTATTATGAAATTTAGGCCCGTCCGGTAACAAACGTGGAACAATTAAACGTTCGAGGAGTTTCCCCAATGAAGGCAGTAATGTTATGGGGCGGTAAGACTTAGGGTCGTCCGGGGGCTTGTCGCCACTTTTTGGTATTATTCGAATAAAGCCGCGACGCCATACACGCGGGAAAACGCCCTCAGAAATACACCGACAGTAAACAGTTAGTATACAGTCACCGGCTGTTTTACAGGCTTCCTTAATCATCCGATTAGATATTTTATCATCCCCTGATGACTTATTTACCGGCAGTTTTTTAACGACGTTTGAGAATTCGTCAATAGAGGGGAGGTTTGACATAGGTGACATTGGTGGTTCAGCTGCCCAGGCTCTGATCTGACGGTGGTAATCGTTGTCATCAGAAGATTAGTCGTCCGGAATAAGAGTGTTAAGTAGGCATTCCGTTGTCTCTTCTATACCAGCGGTATGTGTGTTGTTAACTTTAATGTTTTGAATATAAGCTAGGTCTATCGACCTGTTTGCTTTGAACTCGTGGTATAGGGGCGACCACGGGCCTTCACTTTCGAGTTTTTGGACAACTTTGTGCAGTAAATTATTCTTAGATTTTTCCACAGATGCTTTGTACCGGGATCTGGCAACTCTAAACGTATTTAGGGCAAGGGTGAGTGAGTCACCCCTAACTTGATGTTTTTTTAGTTTATTTAATTTTCTACGCGCTCTTCGAAAAAATTTACATTGTTCTACTAAATAGGCACTCCACCAATCACATCTACGGATATTGGTCATAGAACCTCGACCAATGGCAATATCAGCACAGTAAGTGAAGGTGTCTGACATGATTTCAGCACACTCTTCAGCTGACAATCCGTCCCGAGTGAAGTCCTTGGCTTGTGACGCGAACAATGAACTAAAAAATTGCCAATCTGCGCCCTTAGACTTATATCTAAAATTTTGAGCTTGATATTGATTAGAACCTTGCGTTAACATAGGGATAAACTCGTACACGATTAAGCGATGATCACTACATGACGCGTCTGGGAGGACACGCCACCTATCCAAGCGGACGTCGGCACTAGAAAGTGTGACGTCAATACAAGATTCGCCCATGAGGCTGCAATAAGTAGGTGGTGCATCGGGAGTATTGTGAACTGATAGGTTCATCTCAGCGATGAAATCCTCAACGGCGTGGCGCCGTTCAGAGTCCGTGGACCGAACCTTGCCATACCAGAGTGGCGATGACGCGTTAACGTCAGCGCCAATGATTATTTTGCAGCCCGCAAGTGACCGCAAGACATTACGGAGATTGTGAATATGAGGACCAACAGGGTCAGAATATTGAAAATAATAGCTCACAACATAAACTTTAAACGATGCCGATGAAATCTCCGCTACGGCACAGTGTGGGGTCATGAGATTACGCAAAGATGTTACAGTTATGTTTGAAGAACGCGATACAAAAATTCCAGCTCGTGCTTTGCCATTAAGTTGTACTACCTTGTTACGTAAACTCGCGTTTTGATACTGTTCTTGGATTAGTACAATGTCCAAATTATATTCCGTAATTAATGTATCTAGCTCAGACGTCGCCACCCTGTCGTTATGTAAATTTAATTGTCCAATAGAAAAACCAGCCATCCTAGTTAGTAGTTAGTATTAAGCACTAGTTGCTCTAATTTCAATTTATACGTGCCACAATCTTGTGACCCGCAACGGTGGTTGGACGCTTTCTTAAAACGTTTGCACGCGACGCAAGTCGGGGTAAAGTTTAACTCGTCTTTATGCGGACAGTCTTTGGTCTCGTGGGTCTCGGCACAATTTGCACAGGTGGGAGATTTAGCAGCGCAGTGTTTTCTGACATGTCCGAATTGTTGGCAGTGTAAACAACGGACCACATCGATGTCGTCTACGAAGCGGCAAGTAGCCCAATCAATAAATAATTTTTCCTTACTGTCAATTAAATGTTTACGCACCACGGATTCAATTTCTATGCCTATCCATTTTCTACCGTTATCTAACGTACGTTTACGTATTATTTTAGTTGATTTTATAAAATCCTCCTCTTTTATTGACAGCTCGCCTTTGATATTTTGGCGGAATAGCGCGGTCAAGAAAGCACCATCCTCCAAAGACGATGGGACGTCCCTCACCAAAATGCGGGGTCTGCGGCCTTTTGGCTGTTCGAGGCGTAAGCCGGCAGATTTAATCGCGTCTACTGACTGTAATTTCTTTATTTGGTTCTCGTTAGAAACGCGTAGTACGACGCCAGACTTAGCGGTTTTCTTAACGCCTACAATTTGAAAACCATCATCCGTAGGTTTTATGGCTTTCATTAACGCCTGTTTTGTAGCCGACGACGACGCGTAATCAGCTGAGCGCTCCGTGGTGGGATATGCGACTACGCACGGCAGCGGCGCGCGCGACTGTATTGCTGGGGTAACTTTAGTAGTTCGTAATTTTAACGAATCCGCGTATGACACATTATTATTAGAATTAACGGTGACATTGGATTTTGCTTTCTCTAATTCCCGCTCTGTGTGGAGTAATTTAGTTTCAGTACAGGATGATTTAATGGCTAGTAAAGAAACAATAGCTGTAATACGCTGAGTCATATCCATAATGGCAGATTTATTCGCGATGTTAATACGTGATCCTTGATCGTTGACAAGGTCATTTATTTTGGACAGATAAGTCGATGCCTCTGACACTAGGTCACAGTAGTCGGCATTGCTCGCGTCACCAACATTCAATACTGGTCTATCAGTTTCAATTAGGTTTAATGGTTGTACACGCTTGGACCTATCTTCGGGCGAAATGTAAGACGGAGACATCTCGCTAAACAAACGCTTAGAACTCGCGGAGGTCGGGGACCTGGTGGTTAGTGCACTTCGGCGGAATATGTTCCCGCCGCGATCGGGTGGGTCATCGTTATACGTAGACGCCATGAGCTTAGCTTGAAAATTAGCGAATGAGTAAAAATAAAATAGAAACGAAAACCGGACACAAACTAAACGGTCGAAATATAAGACAAAAGTTTTTTTACGCCACCCGCAATTCCAAAAAGTAATAAATTGTACTTACCGAATCCAATATTCAACAATTAACACAAATATTTAGAATTACACGCTTAAAAACTTACTCAGCCAGCACTTAAAACAATAATACACAACCACAAACAACTCACGAGCCAGAAATCAATCGCGAAACCGAAAAAACACAAATAAAATAAGGAGCTAATTAGACCTTCACTGCACCGCACGGAAGCGCGAAGGGAAGTGTTAATTCAGAATACCTATGTGTTTTCTAGACCTAAGTGGGCCATTGACCCCGAGTAGACAAGCCAAGTGTTAGGATAATTGTTAGAGCATTTCAGGGGTGCCCAAGCTATATAGTCCGAGCTATATTTCAATAGGCTCGAATTTCAATGAGCTTGGCTTGAATCTAGGTGATCAAGGGTGAAAAAGAGCTTTTTTTCTTTAGATAAAAAATCCCCTTTTTACTTATATTGAAATCCTGGCTATACCTTTGCAAAACTGAAAAGAAAAATTGGGGGTAGGTACATTTATCGAGAACCACAAATAATCCTTCAGAACCGCAGGTTGGCTACCCCTGGCATAGCTTTATTACACAAAACATATCGCAATGTTGTCTCAGACATAACTAGATGGAGTTATGATCAAAATAAATCACGATATGTTTTCGTTACGTAGAGTAATTAATTAAATTTTACTACTCCAAATTATAATTCAATTCACAATCTCACCATCATCTTCAACATTGCTATGTGCGTATTTATCACATGCTCAAACAGTGAAGGAAAACATCGTGAGGAAACCTGCAAGCTTGAGATATTTTCTCGATAGCATGTGAAGTCTACCAACACGCAGTAGGCTAGCGTGGTAGACTACAGCCTAATCCCTCTCATATGAGAGGAGACCTGTGCCCAGCAGTGGGACAATAATTGGTTGATGATGATGACTTTGGCACTTACAGCCTCAAATATAACCCATTATTCAGGTACAAATATCTGTGCCTATCACACAGATATTGCCCCAAGCGGGATTCGAGAGTAATACCTTTTTGGTCGCCGTCCTTTTGTGATTTTACAAGTCGTTAAAACAAATTCAATATTCAAAACAATAGGATCAAACATCACAGGGACATTCATATAATCTCGAGCTGAATATTAAGCCGAATGGGATCCAGTTTGACAACTAAATATTCTAGACTGGACTTCAAAATGGAGACTGTTTGTATGTTTTAATCTAAGTTGACGATGTCCAAGACACAAAAGGGCACTTTAGTGTTGCAGATTATTCAGTATTAATGTAAAGCAATAATAATAGTATCTAATATTGGAGGTCCCATAGTGAAAATAATATTTTTGACCGACTTAGGTGTCCATACTATTATTATTAATGCGAAAGTGTGTCTGACTGTTACTTCTTCTCTCTTAAATCGCTGAACCAATTTAGATTTGGTATTGAGATAGATCAAGTCTCGGAAATAATACAATATGGTGGCGAAAAGGTGGGTAGAAGTTTGTAAGGAAAAACAATTAAAAACTTTTTAACATTTCTAGTCAAAATAATAAAAAGTTTGCAGATGACTTCGCGGGTAAGACCTAGTTAAATATAAAGGCCACTGAACATATTTTCTTTACTAGACGGTTTAAATATCAGGATCTTTGGTCAGTTCTATGCAGATTTTCATTTCAATAGGTTTAAAAATAACTTTGAAATTCAGTTGCAAGATATAACCAGAACATACATCCTACATATAAATATTGCAAGTTAAAATTAAAGCTTGTAAAATATAACATACCTTCACGCCTGTCATCCTCGAAGTGTAAGCAGAGACACGGGTGAATTTATGTACACCAATACTTTGCCAGTATGTTTTCGGTCCCATGTAATAGGGGGCGAATCTATTGCCATCAACCGGGCATGATCCATACTCCGAACTGCTGCTGAGAATTTCATAGAAAAACCCAATAACACTTTGCTCGACCTGGGAATTCAACCCCAAGGCCTCTCACTCAGCAGTAACTATTTATTTTAAGTATACAGATCTATCATTCTCATCTGCGATTTACATTAAAGTATCAAATTCTCTAATTCCGTATAAGTCTTGGATAAGACACGTAGCTTCTAAGCGATCAAGCGCGAATCATATTATTTGGTTCCGTATAATAACTATCCACCTTTTTTTATGTGAGTGACATGAAAACAATAATACCAAGGACTGAAACTAGATACTAAAAAAAAATTACATGACTTGTAAAAGTGTCTTTAAAAAGATCTATTTACAGAAATAAACAATCATTCAATCATTCATTCAAACAATTATTCAATCATTTATTTCTTACGAATTTTATCGCTGTATATTAAAATCAATTTAACATACAAAATATGCACATGTCTACACAATTAAAACTATTTAGAAATTGAATTTTTACTTACAGATACTAATTATAACACCCCAATCTAACTGTGATCAAAGATACTGTAAAAATCGTAAAAGCTGAGTTAAAATAATACTAGTTTCTTCTTATTTTTTCTTTGCGTTAATTGTAGGCGTTTGAACTGCCCTTATATTAGAATGAGCTGCAGTAAACATGTAGCCACGGCACGCTGACTCACTTATTTATTTATTTATTCAAAATTTGCATGACATTGTATTTTTATTATTATTTATTATTATATTTGTGAAATTTCGTTTATTTTATAACTATTGTACTTCATCTGATTGCTTCATTATGTGATGTTACTAAATTAACAAATTTGTATAATATGGGAATATCTACCTGAAATATTTTTTTTTGTGTAAGCCTAGTTCTAATTAGACAGCAAACTAGACAAGAACAGACTAGAAGCAGAATTCGTAGGTAATTCCTCAATAATTTTCCTAAAACTACCTATTACTGCCATTCAAAATTGAAACGTTATAAGCTACCGATAGAGCTCAGTATAGTTAATTTCTGCTATAATAGAATTACGTATTCTATAGCTGTTACCTCAATATTCCCATCTGTTCAAAATCATGTTCGTACCTGAAATTTAATTAGTCTACATGATACGAATTATCCTCAACCCATTTACTATTTCTCGGCTAGGCAGTGGTCTATTTTCAGCTTGAGGACTTAAGGCTCAATAGTTTATGAAGTACCTTTGAAATGAACAAAAAAAATATTTTATTTCCTCTTTATTTTATTTACAGCATAGAAGTATATATAGATAGATAAAGATTCTGATTAATTTAGAAAAATAATAGAACACGGCATAAATATAATAGTATAGGTACTAGCTTTATCCTGCGACTTTATCTAAATAGAACTAGTAATTAAATCCAATCTGCTTTCATCAAGAAATTTATAAATTCATTCAAATTTTCACTACACTTTTTGCCATTTAAAGGGATGATTTCGAGAAAATTTCATGTCCAATCTCCATACCAAATTTCATCCGAATCGGTGCAGCAGTTAAAGCGGTAAGAGGTAACAGATAGACATACACATTTTCGCATGTATAATATTAGTATGGATTATATGAATAAAGCCTTATTATTAAAGTAGTAAAGAAGATATTGCAGTATCCATAGAAGCACAGAAAATTCCACTGACAGGCTGTATGACAAAGAACACGTAAACGCACCACCGTCTGCACAATCAGCACATACGTCTTCAACGGCCATAAAACGTTTCACAAAAGCGATTGCGGACCCCTAAAAACCCGATATGAATGCATCATAGAGCTCACGTGCCAAGCCGTGTAATTTATCACCCGCCGTCGGGCTCCGCATACAAATGGTCTAGGAGATAACTGTAGAATTCTGAAGTGGGGCATATTGTAGTCGACTTTGATGTTCAATACTTCATCTGATTGCTTCATTAGTAGGCATGACAGCTGATGGTAAGGTCCTCGGTCCCATCTACTGGTCAAAACTTCCAGCTCTGTACAAGTCCTAGTAATGCTCAGCTTCATCATCATCAAGCCATTACTGTCCCACTGTTGGGCACGGGTCTTCTCTCATTTGAGAGGGATTAGGCTAGCCTACCGCGGGTTGATAGACTTCACATGCGATTGAGAAAATCTCTCAGGCATGTAGGTTTCCTTCACCGTTTAAGCATGTGATAGATACGCACATAACTTCCGAAAAGTCAGTGGGTTAGGTTTGAACTCGAGACCTTTAACATCTCAGTCATGCAAATTCATGCTCATCTTAGTTAATAGGGGTGTTACAACACTGACAGTAAGAGGAATGTCCATGTTGTCTGCGTAGTCCCTTAACGAGCTCTGACAACCTTACTCATGCCTTCTCAATTTTGAGATAGGCTGGTCTACTCAGTGGTGGCTGAATGTCCGTATTTTATATGAACCGACTGCCATAAGTTGAAACGTGAAGCTATTATAGTCTACTGGTGCGATCAGTGGACTGTCAAGTAAAAGGTATTGAGTTCCATCGTGAAGCTTCATTGACTTTTCGGAAGTTATGTGCGTATTTATGACATGCTCAATCGATGCTCAGTCGACGTTCAAAATGAGCCATTAAAATTTGGCCTACTTTGAATAAATGATATTTTGACTTTGACTTTGACTTTGACTTTGACTTTGACGTTGACTTTGACTTTGACTTTGACTTTGACTTTGACTTTGACTTTGACTTTGACTTTGATGAAGGAAGGAGAGAAAATTAGGGAAAGCGGTAGAGAATTTCTCGATCACGTGTGTAATCTGACTGCTGGCCAGGTAGAACGACGAATTGCACAAGCAACTGGATGAGACATTCTGGCTCGAGATCTGTGGCGTTCACTAGGAGAGGCCTATGTCCAGCAGTGGACGAATATACGTTGATTTGCGAAGTCTCCCATCTCGCACTAAGCTAGTGTTATGATAGTTTCGTCCCTCTCAAATGAGGGGACACCTGTGGCCAGCAATAGGACAATAATTGGGCTGATGATGGATTGGTGAGTCAAAAGTTACCTTTAAACCAGTTAACTTGTAACCCAGTTAAAACCTTACTCTGTCAACATTAACGCAGTCAAACCAGAAACCAAAATCCAGACTTTTAATCCTAGATATTTCACTCTACGTCTATTTCATTTCAATCTGTTGAGTGCTGAGAATAAATTGATTTTATTTTAGATGCCAGTAGAACGAATTGAATTGTCACGTTGCGGGCTTTCGTGCTTCAGAACTGGACATAAGGTAGTGGATATAGGTTTGGCTGAACAATCGGTATTTAAGTTAAGATTATGCTTATTGAGGTTAGATAATAGATGGGTGACCGTCCATTTATATCCATACTTCCTTCTTAATGTTATAAATGCAAAAGAGTGTTTGTCTGTTACCTCTTCACGCTTTAAACGCTAAACCGATTTACATGAAAGTTGGTATGGAGATAGTTTGAGCTCCGGGGAAGGGCATAAGTTTTTGTCCTGGAAATTAACCCTTAAAGGGGCGAAAATTGGGGTGGAAGTCTGTATTCGGAATCGATAATTTCTTAAAAGAGGGTAGAAATAAATAAGCAGATTGATAAAATTACTTATTCTATGCGAATGAAGTCGCGGGCAAAAGCTAGTGTCATTATAAATGTGAAAGTTTATCTGTCTGTTACCTCTTCATGAGACCGCTGAACCAATTTAGATGAAATTTAAGTACGGAGATAATTTGAATCCCAGGAAAGGATATAGGATTGTTTATAACCCGGAAATCATTCTTTAAGAGAGAGAGAAAGAGAGAGAAAAGTCGCAGGAAAAGAGTAGGTCATAATAATAACAAAAATAATAAGTAAGCCTTAGGAATCAAACCAGAGACATTATAAGTCAGTAGGAACACTTGTGACTACTAAACCAAGAAACAAAAAATCAATGATACTACTTTACATTCAATGTTGCTACACAAACAATAAATAGATAGATATAGATACGGGTCGGGAATCGAATCCGCACTGGGTACCGTTTAAAACGTTTGCGGTTATACGGCACAAGATCTGAATACAAAAGTCTAAAAGTAGTTCGTTTTGTTAGTATTACCTAGGTATTACTACCTATATAGATTTTGTTTTTAGAACAACTTGGTTTTGTTTAGATTTATTTGAAGGTTAGACTAGATTTTGTAGACTAAAGTAAATAAATAATTAGGGAACTCAAATTTATTTTACAAAAAAAATACAAACCCATCTTAGATTTTTCCCTGTGTTGTCGATGTTGTTTTATAAAAAAAAACTTTGCCCCACACTAGGATTTTCTCCTGTGTCGTGGGTGCGTTTACAAACACAAATTTTCACATACACAAATGCCCAGACCCGGAACAACTACCTGTAGAACGTACAGATATTTGCTCCGTGCGGGGATCGAACCCGCAACCCGTGACGCACAAACGGATCGCTCAGCCACTGCGCTACCGAGTCGTCAAATCTTGTGTATTGGACACATCAAAAAGACCGTTAAATTTAAACTCAAACTCAAATGATTTATTTCAATGAGACCAATATTACTAGTACTTTTGACTTGTCAAAAACTAGTTGCACGGTTCCAAAGGGTAGGTCTTATGGAGAAGAACCGGCAAGAAACTCCATAGATACTCTTTTTAACTGAAATACTAAATTACAAAATAGTTGGTTTTGTTTTACAATGTTTTATATATTAATTAACAAGTACATCATGTAAGTAACTGCCTCGTTGGTCTTAACTGTGGCAGCTGAGCAAGAGGTTTCAGGTTCAATTCCCAGTTTGACCAAAGGCTTATTGGGTTCTTCCATAAAATTCTCAGTATCAGCTTGGAGTTTGGATTCATGCCCGGTTGATGGCAATAGACTCGCCCCTTATTACATGGACCAAAACATACGGGCAAAATGAGGTTGTGCATTAGTACACCTCTGCCTAACCCTTCGGGGACGACAGGCGTGATGGAATGTTGGGTATTGTAACGAGCCTTTTTGCTCCTTACATGCCTTCGGCCTATTTAGTCTGTTTCGCGTCACTAATTAGATTTTTATTTTATCTGTGGTATTTTTCTCGAGTTTTGACATAAGTGACAGATCGGACGGCTGCTCACTCTTCGACCAGCATCTACCGGTTGACGATTCAAAAATGAATCTTCGCCTTTAAGTTTTTTTTATCAAGGCGAATCTTAGCCATCCTCGGCTGGATTACGCATAATTTTAATGCCATAGTACGGCATATATTAGGTTTTTATAGTGGTGCCGTGATGACGTCCCTATAAATTTGTTTTGGCCTGATGTCTTTGGTGTGAGGAGACCGCATGGCGCATTTCATAGTTTGACGAAGGAAGGAGGACTAAACGGTGAGATCCATCAACTTTTAAAGTGCCGTTTGACGGATTTTTCACTTTGCCTCATCGTGCCTTAACCTGCAAATTTTGTTACAGCCTATGGTCGGAATCTCGTACCGAAACATTTAGTTTGCTTCGTATTTCGAAGAGGAAGAAACGGTAAGACCTTTTTAATGCTAAAGTGCCGCGTCTCGGATTGATCACTTTGCCTTGCCGTAATGTAATCTATACAATTTGTTACAGCCCGCTGTTGGCGTTTCTTCTAAGGGTTTCTTCTAAGGATATTTTCCATTTGTTTGTTCCCGTGTTAAGTTCTGGCCTTCTCCCATGAACTTAACTTGGTCGTTTTGCTGAGGGACTCATCCAGCGCTCACCCGACGCTCACCACGTCACATGGTTTTATTTTAGTTTATTTCTGGTTTACTACCCCCTGGTATGTTTATTTTAAATTTAATTTAACTAATTTAGTTATCATACTCAAGATGCAATAATCTCCTGTACTTTAATAATTTCCTGTAGTTAATAATTTATACTAGTTTTTAATTTTAACTAGTTATTAATATTTTTTTGTGTAACTTTGTTATTTTGCTGAAAGCTACGGGCTTAAAATTAAAGAAACAAAAGGGAGTTCTTGTTTGATTTCTTTAGTTAGCCTCCCACCGGACGATTAAAGGTTCAATCCCTCCGATAGACCTATTCCGGCAAACTAATTTTTAGGTGTAAGCTCCAAGGCGCCCGAACCCATAAGGTATTTGTTTTATTTGTTTGTTTGTTGTTTTCATTTAGGAGCTACACACATCTTACACTTTTTATATTTATAATTATATTTGAAATCAAATTAATTATATTTAATTAAAATTTTTCTTTTTTTTTATTATTACAATTGTCGCCATAAACAGGGACATTGGAGTAGCTTTCTATCTTATGGTTATTATTGCATCTTATATTCTATTTTATTCAATTCTTATAATTGAATACCTAGTGTTATTTATAAAACACATTGTTTTGTTTGAACTTTACAAATTTTAATACTATTGTTGTAAACAACATAATATACTCTAACTCTTTTGTTAATTTTGTGTAGACAATATTTTTCTTTGACAATATTGTGTACTATTGTTTGTTATATTTAATTATATTGTGAACTTAAGTTTAACTTAGTTATCAATGATTATTGTGCTCAAACTTATATTGTAAGATATTATTGCATCTTCTCATTGCCAAACACTTTGATATTTTCATAAAAATAACTTATCAACTTTAATATTATTTCAACTTAACCTTAAATATTTTATAACTTTTGAACTTTGCTTTTTGCTCAACTTTTTGTTCATTCATCATGGATAAGGAACTTCAGCTTCTCCGCCTCCAGCTGCTGAAAATAATTTAGAATCTGATGGTGCTTGCGCTATTCCTGATGCCAGTGCACATGTTCCTGACATGATTAATTTGACAGAAGTACATCATTCTTTTGATCAGAATGACAAGTTTGCACATTCTTCTTCAGCTTTTGCGGTACATGCTTTGCCTTCATTTAATTCGAGAAATGCTTTGGTTAATGATCATATTAAAAAGAATTTGCCTTCTGCAATTAAGTTGCCTGACTTAAAAAGAAGTAAAATTATATTCGATGGGAGTTCTTGCGTTAGAGAATTTATAACTAAAGTTGAAGAATACTTTTTATACAAAAATTTTGATGAAATGTTATTGGTTGGTTCTTTTACAGACTTGCTTAGCGGTATTGCTCTTAAATGGTTTCGCACAGTACGTATTCGCATTCCATCATGGCATGAGCTTAAACTTGCTTTACTTAAACGTTTTGACAGGCCGGACTTTGATTACTTTTTGGAGAATGACCTCCGTACAAGGAAACAGAAGTATTCTGAATCTCTGCCAGACTTTATTACAGAAATTGTGGACATGGCTAGTCGTCTTTCTTCCCCACCATTTGAAGCGGTTTTAATTAGTATTATCAAACACAATATGTTGTCTATTTATACACCATTTATTTTTGGTAAACGTATTGACTCAGTAGATCAGTTCCTTGAATTGGCTAAAGAACTTGAGGTTTTTGTCAATAGGAAATCCTCTAAGGATCTTAAGACTGACAAACTTACAACCAAGTTTAATGCAGTTTCAACTGATTCAATTTGTTTAAAATGTAAGAAATCTGGACACCATTTTAGACAGTGTACGTCAATTCCTGGAGTCATTTGTTTCAAGTGTCAAAAGGTTGGAGTCACGTCAAAAAGTTGTGATGTTTGTAATTTAGATAATAAGAACTCTAAGGAGTCAAAAAACTGATTAGGTTTCATCGAGCCCCTGTTATTGATGTAACTGCGAGTACCTCGATGAACAAAACTTTTACTAAATGTCACAAACCTGATGATGTTACTCGTAACCAAGACTTTGCAGGTTGGTTAGATTATTTAAAAACATTTTTCAAAATTTATAAATCAGCTCCTGTTCTATTTGTTAAACATAGTGATACTAGACCATTTATAAAGTTTTCTGTAGGTAAACATACTTTTTCCGGTTTGTTAGATAGTGGTTCTAATAGATGTGTTTTAGGTTCTAATATGCATAAAAAGTTTTTACATTTAGGTTATAAAATTAATTCTAATTCTGGTGCTGCTTATACAGCTGATGGTTCTTCACAAAGAATTATTGGTACTATGGAATTGCCTATTACTTGTGATGATTTAACAAGAAATATTAACTTTTTAATTATACCTTCTTTTCAGCCTGATTTTATTTTGGGTTTTGATTTTTGGTTAACTTTTGATTTAGCTAAAGACTTATGGAAAAATATAACTTATGTTCAAAGCAATAAAGCTCAAGTTTGTACTGTTACTTCTGTTAGTGAACTTGCTCCTTCTGAGAAACAAAAATTAAAAGATACTATTTCACTTTTTGAAAATATTTCTTATGAAAAGAAAGGCTTAGGTCTTACTCATCTTGTTAAACATAAAATTAATGTCACTAGTGAACCTTTCAAACAAAGATATTGGCCTTTAAGTCCTGCAAAGCAGAAAGAACTTTTTGATGAAGTGGAAGTTTTATTGAAGGAGGGTATCATTCAACCTTCTAAATCACCTTGGTGTTCACCTGTCTTAGCGGTGGAAAAGAAGGATGGCAGTACTAGATTATGTTTAGATTCAAGACGTTTAAATTCAGTCACTGTAAAGGATTCTTACCCTCTTCCTTATACCTCTAGGATATTAGATAACCTTGGGGGAGCTAAATATATTAGTACCATTGACCTTTCTAAAGCATTTTTACAAATCGCTCTAGAAGAATCTTCTCGAGAGAAGACTGCTTTTGTTGTTCCGGGAAAAGGACTTTTTGAATTTGTTCGCATGCCATTCGGTCTCACTAATGCACCGGCTGAGTTGCAGAGACTTGTAGATAAACTTTTTGGTCCTGAATTTGATAATACGGTGTTCTGTTATTTGGATGACTTAATTTGTGTAAATTCGGATTTTAATACACATATAGATTACTTACATAAAATTTATAAAATTCTAAAAGATGCTGGATTGACTGTTAATTTAAAAAAGTGTAATTTTTGTAAAGATAGACTTCGTTATCTTGGTTATATAGTTGACAGTAATGGCTTGCATACTGATCCTTCTAAATTAGACACCATTAAAAATTTTCCTCGTCCTGAAACCGTTAAACAACTTCGTAGCTTTCTTGGTTTATGCTCATATTACCGTAGATTCATTTGTAAATTTGCTGATATTGCTTCTCCCTTAACTAAATTAACAGCTGGTAGTAAAAACTCTAGAAAATTACTTTGTTGGAATGATGATGCTGAGAATGCATTTGCTGAGCTGAAACTATCATTAATTACTGCTCCTGTCTTGCAATGTCCTAATTTTGAAAAACCTTTCTTTTTGCATTGTGATGCCAGTCGGTTGGCATCGGTAGTGTTTTGAGTCAAGAGGATGATAATGGAGATCAACATCCTATTGCGTTCTATTCTAGATCACTCAATAAATGTGAACGTAATTATAGTACCACAGAACGTGAGTTACTTGCTATTTTAGTTTCAATAGAACATTTCAGACCTTATGTTGAAGGAATGAAGTTTACCGTAATAACTGATCATGCTAGTTTAAAGTGGCTTTTAGGTCTAAGTAACCCTAGTGGTCGTTTAGCACGTTGGGCTGCTAGAATTTCTCAATTTACTTTTGATATAGTTCATAAAAAAGGATCTTTACATTTAGTCCCAGATGCTTTGTCTCGTATTGAAGTTAACGCTATAGAAACCTCTCAAATTAATTTAGTATTACCTGATGATGATATTTATGACCCTTGGTATAAAAAACTATTTATTAAATGTCAGAAATCTCCTTGCAGATATAAAAACTTTAGAGTAGAAAATAAAACTTTATATAAATTTTGTAAAAGTAAGTTTGACCCTAATAGTCGTCTTAATTGGAAAATAGTTATTCCTAAAGAGCATATTATAGATACAATTCGTTCAAATCATGATGATGTTAATTCTGGTCATCTTGGTATTCATAAAACTTTAAATAAATTAAAACAACATTATTTTTGGAAAGGCATGTTTAATGATGTTCAACAATATATTCTAGCTTGTGATACTTGTAAAGCTTATAAACATACCACTCATCCTCCTTTTGGTATTATGGTTAACCCTAAAAAAGTTGATCGACCCATGCTAATGCTTTCAGTAGATATTATAGGTATATTACCTAAAACTTATTCAGGTCATAAATATATTCTTTCAGTTGTTGATGTTTTCACTAAATACTGCTGGATTTTTCCCATGATAAATGCTACTACTAGAGTAATTAATAAACTTTTTGAAAAAGAAATATTTCTTAAATTTGGTTGTCCTAAGATAATTGTTTGTGATAATGGTACACAATTTACTTCAAAACACTTTTTAGAATTTCTGAAAAGTTATAATATTACTAAAATATTCTTTAATACTTTGTATACTCCTCAGAATAATCCTGTTGAGAGATATAACAAAACTATTGAAACTTGTATATCTTGTTATGTTAATGAAGATCATAGAACATGGTCTAAATATTTACCTCATGTTCAATTAGCTTTAAATAATAGTGTTAATCTTGCTACAGATTTCACACCTAACTTTTTAATGTTTGGAAGGGAACTTATTTTTGATGCTTCTTTACATCGTTTGAGTAATTCTATTGATAATTTGAGTGAACTGGAGGTTTCCAATAGAACTCACTATGCTGATTCTCTTAATTCACTTAGTGATATTTTTGTTAAAGTTCAATCTCATTTGTTAAAAGCTTACCAGCGTAATGCTTGCTATTATAATAAAGGTCGGAGAGTCATTTCTTTTGATGTGGGTGATGAAGTGTGGAGAAGGAGTTTTGTTCAATCTCATGCACCTACTTATTTTTCGGCAAAACTTGCTCCTAAGTTTATTAAATGTAAAATTATTGAAAAGATTTCTAATAACGTTTATATTCTAAAAGATCTTAGTAAGGGTACAACTGGCCGTTATCATGTTAAAGATATAATTAAATTTTAATTTTTGGTTCCAAGCGTTAGTCTTGAGTTTGATAATTTGTTTGAGGAGCTCTTATAATAGCGTGAAGTATGATAGGATGAATGATTGGTTTATGGAGCTCTTGAATGGGAAGTATGATAGGCAAACTCATATGAATTTGTTGAATTCATTTCTTACCTTTCTAAAATATAACTTAGGACAATTATAGGCTATAACTTCTCCCGCACTCATTTATATTATTCATATCAAAAGATCTTATATTTTATTTGTTTTTTTATATAATCTTGTATACAATTACTATTCATGCTTGTACGCAAGATCTGTATATATACTTGTTTTTATACACTTTAAGTATTGTCTTTTGGTGTCTAGGATTTGCTCCTAGCCAGCCTTGTTTTCTGTGTTAGGATGCAAAACCTTAGTTTGTTTGTATGGATTTGGATACTTGAGTTTTTGTTCTCATTTGTAGATATTTCCATATATTTGTTTTACGGATCTCGGTCTAACTTTTTCCTCGATTTCGTAGTTTTTGCTATTGTGCCCGGAAAGTCGGTGGAGTTGTTCCGATCACAATATGCATTTGTTTTTGCTACTGTGCCCGGAAGGTCGGTGGAGTTGTTCCGATCACAGTATGCGTTTGTTTTTGCTACCTGTGCCCGGAAGGTTGTTCCGCTCACAGGATGCAGTTTTTTTGCTATTGTGCTCGGGAGATCGGTGGTGTTGAGCCGATCACAATATGCGTTTGGTTTTGGAGATGTTTGTGCTCGGGAGATTGGTGGTGTTGAGCCGATCACAACATTCTTCCTTTATATTTTCCTACATCCTTGTTGATGTAGAGATTTTAAACTGTGTTTCACGGTTATACCTTTGTTCCAGCTAGTCAGTGGCGAGGGTGCCTAACTGTACTCATATGGACATTTTTTGTTGTTATTCTTGTAAAGCAGCGGCTATTTTGCCTAACTGTACTCATATGGACATTTTTTGTTGGTTATTCTTGTAAAGCAGCGGCTATTGCGCCTAACTGTAGAAGAAATTATTTAACCTTGTTTCTTGCTAGACGGTGGCGATGGTGCCTAACCGTACTCAAATTGGTATGAATAGTTTTTCATTTTTGTCAGCGACAGTTGCGCTTAACTGTACTTGTGGTATCTCTTGGATGTAACTAGTTAGTCAGTGGCGAAGGTGCCTAACTGCACTCATGTTGGTTCAAGTTGTGCTATGGTTCAGTTATGTTAGTGACTTAACTGCACTCATGTTGGTTCTTGTTGTTTTATTTTGTAGTAAGTCGGTTATGTTAGTGACTTAACTGCACTCATGTTGGTTCTTGTTGTTTTATTTTGTAGTAAGTCGGTTATGTTAGTGACTTATCTGCACTCATATTGTTTTATTTTATAGTAAGTCTGTTATGTTTGTGACTTAACTATTCTCTTGGTTTGTTTGTATTCTTTTAAGAATAGTATTAGTTTTTTGTTATAGGAATGTGTTAGTTTAGTTCCATTTTTTTAAAAAGAAGGGTTTTTGCTATGCTCTTTTGTTTTTTTCTGGCATAAAAGAAATTACTTTCTTTTATTTTTTTTTTGGGGAGGGATGTAATGTAACGAGCCTTTTTGCTCCTTACATGCCTTCGGCCTATTTAGTCTGTTTCGCGTCACTAATTAGATTTTTATTTTATCTGTGGTATTTTTCTCGAGTTTTGACATAAGTGACAGATCGGACGGCTGCTCACTCTTCGACCAGCATCTACCGGTTGACGATTCAAAAATGAATCTTCGCCTTTAAGTTTTTTTTATCAAGGCGAATCTTAGCCATCCTCGGCTGGATTACGCATAATTTTAATGCCATAGTACGGCATATATTAGGTTTTTATAGTGGTGCCGTGATGACGTCCCTATAAATTTGTTTTGGCCTGATGTCTTTGGTGTGAGGAGACCGCATGGCGCATTTCATAGTTTGACGAAGGAAGGAGGACTAAACGGTGAGATCCATCAACTTTTAAAGTGCCGTTTGACGGATTTTTCACTTTGCCTCATCGTGCCTTAACCTGCAAATTTTGTTACAGCCTATGGTCGGAATCTCGTACCGAAACATTTAGTTTGCTTCGTATTTCGAAGAGGAAGAAACGGTAAGACCTTTTTAATGCTAAAGTGCCGCGTCTCGGATTGATCACTTTGCCTTGCCGTAATGTAATCTATACAATTTGTTACAGCCCGCTGTTGGCGTTTCTTCTAAGGGTTTCTTCTAAGGATATTTTCCATTTGTTTGTTCCCGTGTTAAGTTCTGGCCTTCTCCCATGAAATTAACTTGGTCGTTTTGCTGAGGGACTCATCCAGCGCTCACCCGACGCTCACCACGTCACATGGTTTTATTTTAGTTTATTTCTGGTTTACTACCCCCTGGTATGTTTATTTTAAATTTAATTTAACTAATTTAGTTATCATACTCAAGATGCAATAATCTCCTGTACTTTAATAATTTCCTGTAGTTAATAATTTATACTAGTTTTTAATTTTAACTAGTTATTAATATTTTTTTGTGTAACTTTGTTATTTTGCTGAAAGCTACGGGCTTAAAATTAAAGAAACAAAAGGGAGTTCTTGTTTGATTTCTTTAGTTAGCCTCCCACCGGACGATTAAAGGTTCAATCCCTCCGATAGACCTATTCCGGCAAACTAATTTTTAGGTGTAAGCTCCAAGGCGCCCGAACCCATAAGGTATTTGTTTTATTTGTTTGTTTGTTGTTTTCATTTAGGAGCTACACACATCTTACACTTTTTATATTTATAATTATATTTGAAATCAAATTAATTATATTTAATTAAAATTTTTCTTTTTTTTTATTATTACAGTATCATGTCTTTTTATTTCCAAGTAAAACTATCAATTTACGAAATCGACTAAACAGTGACGATATCCATACTATCCATCCATACCTTAGGATTATAAATGCGAAAGTGTGTCTGTGTCTTTGTTACTCCTTCACACTATACCTAACCGCTGAACCGATTTAGATTAAATTTGATATAGAGATAGTTTGAATCTCAAGGAAGGACATAGTATAGTTAGTATATATATAGTATAGTTTTTAACCCGGAAATCATCCCTTAAAAGGGCGAAAAAGGGAGTGGAAGTTTGTATGCGGATAAAATGAGAAATTTGACGCAGACGAAGACGCGGGACGCGAAACGTTAGTGTATAATCCTCTGCTTTACCCAATGGGGGCGACAGGCGTGATTATATGTGTTGTTGTGTTATCATGTATTTGAAAACCACAACTGTATATACCTAGGTAAAGCTTTCTAGTTTCGCCCGGATACATTCAGATTCAAAGCCTACAATCGACCACAAATCTAGGCAAGGCTTCAATTTCGGCCTAATTTGAGGCCGATAACCGAGGTGGATTAATTTATGGCTAGATAGGTACTACGAAATTATAGATTTAGCATATTGATTTGTGAGAAATTGAATTGAGCTGAATTCCAATTGAAATTAGATTTTGCGGTTTTTGAAATATAGCTGTTAAGAATTTATGAAGGCTCAATATGTAGTGTGATGATCAAAGTCAGAGTTGAAGTCAACTTTTGAGTTGATTTAGACTTTGAAGTAGAATAAGCTAGTAACTTAATTCATCGACAGTTGACAGGTCTAGTTAAAACTTACAGTCCTTTCCTTTCCTTTGTTTTTTAGGCAAATGACTATAAAATTATGTAGACTATGCGTAACAATTCACAAATACCAAAACAATTTTATATCAAATAAAATATTTCAAGCATTTTTAAAACGTAAATATTCCAAAAGCACGGTTGAAAGAAAATAAATTTGTGGAAAAGAATCTGATATAGCTGAATAGACACTTAAAATAACAGGTATTACAGTCTTTATTTCAGAAAAGTATTCTAAAAACGTGGAAATCAAACATGAAAAGAATAGATGGATATAGAATAATTGACGAAATGCAATTATTGTTTAAGTGAATTTGTTGTTCTCAAGTAAGTGAATTTTTACTTTTATTGAGACTAAAATTGTCGAAGCCCTAACCCAAATCCTTCCCTTCAAAGTCTCTCCGGCTTAAATCCAGACATTTAGCTCAAATGATAATGATGATTATTCAATAACAAGTGTGCGACGGCAATGTAAGTTTCTTGTTCGCTTAAACGGTCAATAAAAGTCCTGCTACTTACCGTTTAGTTCCCGCATGTCATTCCCCCGGTTCTTCCTGAAGTACCACACGACCTTGGGCTGCGGCTTGCCCTCGTGGACAGTACAGCTAACATTGACCTTCGCCCTCTCCAGCAAGGGTCCGAAGGTAGCCCCGTCTGATAGACTCTTCCCATCACCAGTCACCACTTCCACAGATTTCGGTTTTACTGTGAACAAAGAATGATACTATTAATTTTTGCTGTTTTTTTTACTACACTAGGATTTTGAAGGAGGAAGGGCATAGCGAGATTTCTCGCTGAAATTCAGCTGCCCGACTGGGGAAGTACCTCCGCCTTACAGAACACTGCAGTGAATCAACAATAGTTGTCTTTCTGCGAGCGAGTAAGGTTACCAGAGCTCAGCTCAGCTCTCTAAGAAACCTGAACGGTTTCTAAATTGTTTGGCAACGCATTTGCAAGCCTCTGGTGTTGCAAATGTCCATGGGCGGCGGTCATCACTTACTACCAGGTGAGCCGCCTGCTCGTTTGCCCCCTTACCACCATAAAAAAAACTGTGTCGTGGGTGCGTTTACAAAGTTTAAATCGGTTATTTAGATCGGTCCAGTAGTTTTGGAGCCTATTCAATGCAAACAAAGAACGCTTTCGCTTTATCACATCTATTAGTATAGAAGTATAGATAATTATTTCATCACCTGTTTTCATCACATGCCTTGGGTTTCAAGTCAAGCTGTGATGTTCTAGAGGTTCTACCAGTGGACTACGTGGAAACATATAACGTATTATTATTTCATTATAAATAAGGGTTCAAAATCTACTATACAAAGTATATATATAATAAAAGCTTTTATTTCAGGTAAGGTCCGAAAAATAGCATTGAAATAGAAACGGGGCGGTCGTTAATTTGGACCCGAGGGTCAGACGCGTTAATGCCCTTTTCAAACATATGTAGCCAATTTATCACTTAACACGGGAAATAATCGTGGAAGCCTGCGCATTGAATAATACATTGTGGGAATATTTACCGCCATCTAGCGGTAGCGGGGTGAACTATGTACCTATTGGTATTTTTACTTTAGACGCTAACAAGAAGTTATAGCAGTCCTTTAATCTATTTATTTATGAAAACTCAATTAGCGCAGTGGTAATCAATGCTGCCTTCTGTAAACCTTACGGTTTGAATCCCAGTAGAGGCAAATGTGTGGGTGATGTTCGTGGACAATAATGATGGATGGATGTTCTCGACGATTTTGTATGTATAAATATTCATGTATTTACAAAAATAGATATATTTATATGTAGTGTATCAATCGTCCTAATTTATCATTTGCTTAAATGGTGAAGGAAAACATCGTGAGGAAATCTGAGAGGCCTGAGGGATTCTATTGTGATAGACTATTATAACCTAATTTCTCTTGAATGAAATGAGACTCGTGCTCAGCTGTGGTAACAATAATTTGGTTGATGATGATGATAAAAAATCATAGAGAAGTAGGGCATAGCGAGATTTCTTGCTCAAATTGAGCTGCCCGACTGGGTAAGTAAATCCGCCTTACAGAAGACCGCAGTGAATCAACAATAGTTGTATTTCTGTGAGTGAGTAAGGTTGCTAGAGCTAGTTAGGGGAGTGACTATTCTAACAGCAAGGGAATTCCCAAAATAAGGAAGTTACTACACCGAGACTACTATTTGAGAGGTAGGGCATAGCGAGATTCCTTGCTCAAATTGAGCTGCCCGACTGGGGAAGTACCTCCGGCTTATGGAAGACCGCAGTGAATCAACAATAGTTGTGTTTCTGTGAGCGAGTAAGGTTACCAGAGCTCATTGGAGGAGTGACTATTCTGACAGAATAGGCATTCCATTTGCTGTCAGTTTTGTGATTCCCTATTTTAAGAAACCTAAACGGTTTCTGCAGGGGTTGGCAACGCATATGCAAGCCTTCAGGTGTTGCAAATGTCCATGGGCGGCGGTGATCACTTATCATCAGGTGAGCCACCTGCTCGTTTGCCCCCTTATCACCATAAAAAAAACATGGTACAAAAAAATCTCAACAAAGTACAGCGCACCTCGGAGTAAAATGTTCATTTATTTATTCACGGAGGTAAAAAATAACATACGGTACTATAGTTATTGTAGGAAAAAAAATGTTACAATGAAGATATTAAACAAAGAAAATAAAGGCGTTCGTTTCCAAAAAAGCGAATTTACTCCATTATCTCATTGTAAAGTACTCACGTATTGGCGTAAAGGTGAAAATATTGTTTGAGTTGAAATTTACACATACTCTCTGTCATTAATACGTTGATCAGGATATATGTGAACAGAAGTGTTGACAAAGATATTATTTCAAAGAAAATTAAGATTGTTAAAAATACAACTCCATTTTTTTCACTCTATTTCATAGCTGTAGTGAGGTTTTGGGTTCGTTTTCCAGGTCGAGTAAATTTTATTCAAGTTTTTTATGGGATTGTGAGAATGCAACATGGAGTTATAATTTCTACCCAGTTAATGGTTATATCGTCACCCCTTATTATATGGGACTTTAAATACTCGTGGATAAATAAGCATTTGAGACAATAGACGTAATTTTAGAACTTCATTCTATTGGTATGATAATTTAAATGTAAAATAAATAAAATATAATTTACTATAATATAATATTTATTCTTAGTCTACTGCACATAGATTGTGCTGTACTGGGTCGTCAAAATGGATTGGTGATGATACATTGTATCATCACCAATCCATTTTGACGACCCAGTTAGTCCAGCGGTAGTTAACACTGCCTTCTGTGCTATGGGTCCCGGGTTCGAATCCAGGTAGGGACAAATGTTTGTGTGATAAGCATGAACATTTGTATCCGAGTCATGGATGTATCTATCTATAATATGTATGTATTTACAAAAAAAAAGTATATATGTAGTATATCAACCAGCTAGTATCCGTAACACAATCCTCGTTGCTTAGCACGGAACTAGATGGCGCTGTGTACCATAATGTCCAGGAATATTTGTTTATTTATTTACGGTCTCACTGGTGGGCATGGGTCATCTTTCATATAAGATTAGACTAACCACTAGGTTAGTCTAATCTTATATGAAAATGAGAAATTTTCTCAATGGTGACTACACCATTGAGAAAATTTCTCCGGTATGTAGATTTCCTCACGATATTCTCCTTTATCGTTTGAGTAATGATGTGAATGTGATAAATTTGCTCGTAACTTTGGTCGCAATGGTGCCTTGCGATCGAATTTAAGATCTTTTAATACATGAACAATATGACAACACAAAACATATCGATATCACTTCTGAGCTCGCTTGTACGACATCTACTGACACGATCGCATCGCGTAATGATGTTAGTTGATTGTCTCGCTCGCGCTGTTGCACCCGACTGTACGCTTCAGTCAGTAGAGCACCTGTTCATTAATCGGGTTTTATTTCTGAATTCGGTCCATTATTGTATCGAAAGATTGTTCGGCAGGTCATAATGCATGCAGATTTTAAGTCATATTATTTTTACTACAGCTTTTTTATTCGAATCGAATCGAAAAAAGTTCTGTTTTCCGAATGGGAAAAATATTGTATTCTTTTTTTTATTTTGTATTTTGGTTATAGCTGCGTAAAGCCTAAAAACAGAACGTTACAAACTACAGTATTCACAGATTTATTTAAAACTATTAAGGTCAGAGGAACCTCGCAGCTCACGTGATACGATTTTTTTATTCATTATCATCATTATCAGATCAACCGTTAGACGTCCACTGTTGGACATAGGTCTTGCCACAGACATAAGGATTGCCACAACAGGACATGTGCCACCGTCATTCAGCGGATTGCTGCGACCTTTACCAGGTCGTCAGTCCACCTTGCCGGGGGCCTACCCACGCTACGTCAAAAAATGACGAAATTAAAGAGGAGGAAAACCTTCAACTTGCTAATCACGTGGACTATACCAGCGACTGTGGTTCTTCTAGGGATGTCCTCAACCCGCATTTTATCATGCACATCAAGCCCGTAGCCCAGTGAGCTACACAAACTCAAGACGGAAACCAATTTCTTAACACGACTTTTGCACAGTTAACAAAGTGGGAGCATTCAAGACCATTCTGTATCATTTCTAATTAATTTAAACCAGACAGACTTTTAATTAACTTTGTGCAACTGATGCTTATCTGTCGTCTGCTAGTGGTGGGAAATGTCGATATATAGTTATCGATAAACCTTCGAAGCGTCCGCCCGAAGTTGTAGTTATCGATAATTTGCTTGCATCTCGTTATATATTTTGGTTGGCAAGTGGAGTTCGTTAGTTAAAATTAAATGCGGACGGTGTAGATATAGTTGTTTGTAGTTTTGTGAGATCGGAAATGTCGATAATTATGTTATGTCGTGTTGAGGCGAGTATTGATGCTAAAGTTTGTAATAACAATTTATGAAGATGTCGCTGAAATGCAGTACTAGGAAAACATGTTACTTGAAGATCTTTTTTTGTTTAAGTATTTTAAAAGTCGGTTGTGCATAACTAAAAGATAACGTATGTTCAAGAATTATATTATCTAGCTTAATAGTTTATAAGCTGTTCTTCTAGCAATAGCAAATGGTAAGTTTTTTTATTTGTAATAATTATTAGGAGAAAAAGGGATGATTATACATCCGGTTGGTGCAGTGGTCGAGCTATCCGGCTTTTGCTCTGCGTATCGCGGTTTCTTTTCCCGCCAGGAACAAATAGATGTGTGGCCGACAAGTAATCTCTCCGTGTCTGGCTGTTGGTGCATTGTGATTATTTGTGTTTGTAAATGCATCCAGTCATGACACAAGACCAATTCCTAGTACATGCCCTGTACTAGGAATGTTGTTAGTAAGAAAAAAAAAACATATTTATCAATCCTTCAATTAAAATTGTAGATATTGCTAATTACATTATTTCTTCTGTTTAAATCCACCATCGTATATCATCGATAACTTTCTTTCCCAACACTATTCTTTACTATCAGACTTCAAAGAGTAATGGGATAAATTGAGGAACTGGTTGAAAAGCTTTGTTTCGAACTTATTTTTATTTACCGCAGTAAACGCTTTTCCGTAGTTATTGTCAATTTAATTTCATTGAGTGGCGTTTACTTTTATTTTTCAATCCTTTTAAGAGATAGGATTTTCTTCCTTGTACTGCGTTTGTTTGCTTCATTGGGATGATAGTGTTTGCCGGTTCGGCTGGTAAATGTGAGTTCTATGGTTGAGTGTTATGGGGTTTTTGCAATATTAGCCTGAAGTTTCATCAGCCTCATTTTAGTCTCACTGCTGGGCACCTTGTGACCCAGGCTTCGTATGCTATCGAGAGAATCTCTCAAGCATGTAGGTTTACTCACGATGTTTTCCTTCGCCGTTTGAGTAGGTGATAAATACGCACATAACTACTTAAAGTTAGTAATACGTAAGAATCAAA
This sequence comes from Craniophora ligustri, assembly GCA_905163465.1. Taxonomy (NCBI): domain Eukaryota; kingdom Metazoa; phylum Arthropoda; class Insecta; order Lepidoptera; family Noctuidae; genus Craniophora; species Craniophora ligustri. The sequence goes on from LR990981.1 coordinate 8,583,702, forward strand.
GTCTTGAGGTCTATTAATATCACAGTCCACTAATATAAAATTTATTACCGGATGAATTGTTGGTGTGCCATACATAAATAATTAAAATGCTAAAAAAGCCAATACCTGTTTTAAAAAAAAATTAAGGTATAGTTTTAGATACCAAGTAATTAAAAATATTCTACAATTTTATGTAATTCATAATTAAATAAGTAATATTCTTCCATAGAAAATGAAACATTTAATGTTGTATATCTTTTAACTTATAAATAACTAAATTATAATTTTGATAAATTATATTTGTTAGAAACCTTAATTTAGATTTTAATTGATTGACTTTGAAATCAAACACATCTTATTAAAACATTATATACATTTTCCTCAACCTTAACAAATTAATGTATATTTTTACCATAAAAATCTAACTTTATTTTTCCTGTAATCAAAATGATGTCACTGAAGAAAAAAAAACATTAAAAATAATATCTTATTACCTTTGCCTTGCCCTTGTCACCGTGTTAATAAAATAAACACGTCACTTTTGACAGGTATTGCGGCGCCATGACAGTTTGGGAATTAGCGCGGGAATTTTGACAGCTATACGGCAATATTGGACGGGAGTTTTCCTTTTGACTCTGTTGCAGACTATTATACTTTCTTTCGAAGGTGAAATGTTATACATATGTTTATTTGAATGAAATTTGTATGATCACTGAACTTTAAAACTCAAATCCAATTATTGTCCCACTGCTGGGGACGTGTGTTCACTCTTTTGAGCCTAGTGCGGGTCATGCGGTCCTTCAATGTTTGAGCATGTGATAAGTAGGCACGTAACGGTGAAAAGTCAGTAGTGCATGCCTTGGGTTTGAACTGAAGACCTTTGATTTTGCAGTCCAATGGCTACGCCACCAAGCTATACCAGCTCTTATAACGATAATACTAAAAGTAAACATTAACTTTGTATAGAATTTAAACCGGAATTTATATCTTATTGTAAATACAATAGAATATAATACAGATTGGGGTTCCAATATTAATTTCTTAAGACACCATCACGATTAAACTGTCGTGCCTTCGTCAGAACTTGACAAAATAAACCGCAATAGATATTATCATAATAGATTTCCTAGTTAGAGGCTACCCGCTGAGTAATAACTATGGTGGTCAATTGATTAGCAAGGTTAAGCTGCGCCAGTTAAAGTCAGTGTATGGATAAGTGACCAGTCTTCACGTTCACATATCAAGACCGCTTAGTACCAAGTCTGTTAATTCAGATACCATTTAACAAAGGAGGATAGGAGGGGGACAATCGCCATTACCCGGACCCAGAGTATCATAAAAAAACTCTATAGCACTTAGCTCAATTACGAACTCAAAAATTCGCTGTTTGTGACCACTAGACGAATGAAACAGTTGATTGCGCAAATGGTATTTACCGTCAAATGGTGTCGGTTTGTATACTCGTTAGTAAAAAATAACAAATGTCACGAACTACCAAAAATATTTCACATCAAAACTACTTTCTGTGTAAATAAATCAACGTGCAATGAAAACAACACCTCTCCGCCACGGCAGTGGAATTGGCGGCAAAACTGACAGCGTTGACATCTGTCAGTTAGAGAACGTTTATGAGGGGAGCTATTACTCGACGGCGTGTTTGTTTAATTGTTATATTGTCCGATTGTTAGTGACGCGTTTCATTAGCGTTTGTGGGGCTAGTTTTGGATGTTGACTTTAGTGTGATTTGTAGTTAGATTAGTTTGTTTTGGGCTGCGGAATTTTAATTGTTTTTGGACAGTTAAGGTTTAATTTGACACTAATTATGTTGATGAGTTTTAATTTAGTTTGTGTCAATGTTTGTTTCAAAATTAGAGTTGGTAGTTGCGTCATATGTGTTTTAATAGAGAATCATTATAGAGATCAATTTTTTTTTTTAAATAAAATAGATGACGACTTAAAATATTTATTTAAAAATTGCATGCTGTTTACAAAGCATTGTCAATAATTTATATCCGCCGATTTATCATGTTAAAAAAAACTCCTATAATATTCATTGGAGTTGGCAATACGAAAACTGCGCCGCCAACTGTACATAGAGCTCTCATTTATATTCTCAAGTTGAACAGTAAATCACTCAAGTTTCGATATTCGTATAAGTTTCGGAAATATTTCGAGTTTACGATAAAATTTCAACTTTTGTCAAGTTACGAAGTGAGTTATAGTGGTTGGATGCACGTCGAAAACAGGAGGAATGTGTAACAATTTGATTCAAAGTGTATTCCGTTTCGGATACGGTTTATTTTTGTTTGGCCACGTATTCGTATTTCGGTATTGCCCGCAGTAAAATAAAATGTTTGTGAAATCGATTCCAAAATGCATGATACAGTTTTTTAGAAAACATACATTTGGAAATGATATTCTTTTGGCAAAGATAAAATAGGGAAGCTGTGGTAGCCTAGTAGTGTTGACCAATGGACTGAAAAATGAAAGGTTTTTAATTCAATATCGAGGCACGCACTGCTGACTTTTCTCAGTTACGTGCGCATCTATAACGTGCTAAAACGGCGATGGAAAACATGGTATAGGAACTGGCATGCCTGAGAGTTCTTCAAGATGGCGTGCAAAGTATTAAATCCTTTTTAAATGAGAGGAGTCCCGTGCTCAGAAGCGGGACAGTAAATGAGTTGATGATGAATGTAAATGAATGCTAAAATGCACATGTTCGCAGAATTTGTGTATGAAAGAAAATAATTAGAAGTGAAAACTTGCTTAGTGCTTGCTTACTTCATTTATTTGTATACGTGCTTGAAATTTAGTTCACTGCAATGCCAAGACTTGTTTATGTCAAAGGAATAAATATTAATCAGTGTATATTTTACCTTCATAGGTATAACAAATTTGTACTGCAATAATCGAGACCAGATGATGGTGCATATTATGGCATCGGTCTCTTGATATCTTACGCAAAGGTTCAAACTAACACGAGACAAAAGATTTTTATATTGATGATCCGGTAATTGCAGCAGTGTTAAGGCCCTTCACAGTAAGACAAATGTTTGTGATATGATAATGACATGTGCCTATGTGTCTATGTGTCTATGTCTTTTATATACATATGTTTACGATAAAAACATATCCTGAATGTGCCGGTGCCCAGCTAAACAATACTATCAATAGTATCATCAATCCATTTACTTGGACATTTCTAAATTTCTTTTCTGTCTTTTTAGGCGATCGTCCACCACGCTGGCCTAGGGTGGGATCGCCGACTGCACGAGACCTTTGACTTAACATTCCACGGGTCCAAACTTAGGGTCCTAAACTAGACTATAACTCTTAATATTAATACTTATACTTGTCATGTAAGTTATCCACCATCTGATATCCGTAACACAAGCTCGGAACTAGATAGAACATAATGTATATATAAATATTGATTTCATAATTCGATGGAGACACAAGTTTCTTCAACACATAATATCAACCTTCAGACAACCACAACGGCATACTCAACGGCGTCCACACCCAAGTTTAAAACCATAGCCCATATATTAATTCTACAATCTTCCCCAGTTAGGGGTACTCATAAATTTGAAAGGCGCCATGTGCCCATAACGTTCTCCCTAATTAGGGATAAGCGGAGATGGTACAAACTTTTGTTCGTATGTTGGACAGACGACATTTTGAAAAAGATGTTGTAGAAAATAATTTTGCGCGTAATTAAGAGATGGGTCCAAATGAAGTAGAGTAATGAACGGGAACGTTTTTGGCCAAATATTTATTTCTAAGACGGCCGGTAAATAGAGGCTTGTCCGTCTCCGTCATGATTTTATTTTCGTGAAAAAGTTATTAGTTGCTATGTACTGAGGCTATGATTATATTTACTTGTTCTCACTAACTTTAGGAAAAAGCTGTGTACTTTGAAATCAATGATCTCGAGTTCAAACCCAAAGCACGCACTACTAACTTTTTTATGCGAAGTCTGCAAGCTGGCACTAGGTGAGATGGAGGAGTATAGCCTAATTGCTCTAAATGAGAAGAGACCCGTGCCCACCGCGTGCCCACATTGAAGCTTTGGGTTCAAACCTTCGACTTTAAACTTTCACGGGTCACGCCACTAGGCTATAAACAACTGCCTCTTAATTTTAATACTGATTAAACAATCAAAATGTTAGATCTATAGATTTTTCATGTTAATAAAGGTTAATGATACCACGTAATGGTAACATTCCAGTTTTTTAGGAAGCCGAATGGTTATTGGCAGCAGATGGCCTTAAAAGCCTCATTGAGGAAGAGATAAGTTTTTATGGAGCCGCTAAGAATTTTTTCTACGTTGGAAGTCATTGGCTTCAAGTTACTTACATACAAATTGTAACCTTGAAAGAAAATGTAGCTTTGAATATTGACAATATATTTTTTTTGTAATGTTTGTTTGCTTTATCAATGGACAATTTGGTACTGAAAATGACTGAATTGGTGAATGAATGGTCTTTTAATACAATAGTTAGATTTATTTTGCTTTCTAGTAACATATTAACTTAACCTAAGTATTCATATATCATGAAAAACAATCTTGGTGAATTTAAATTTAGAAAAGACTACATTTAATGAGAATTTCTTAAGGTCTTGGATCGGAGCATAGCATAAATTTACTTTTTAATTATATTTTTACTATTAAACGACAAATGACAATTTGAATACCAAGATACATGGAACTCTCTACCACACTCATTACGCGCTAGCCCTTCTCTGGACATTGTCAGGGGGAGGACTAGGGAGCATTTTCTGTCAGAATAATATGTCAATAATTGTAATATATATTTATTTATTTATATAGCTATATATACACATATATCTATCTATCTTTCTATTTGTTTACTCGTATGCTATATAGAATTTCTTTGTTATTATTGTACACTTTGTCTTTTTACCCTTCTTTTTAAAACTCTCTCACTCAAAGGTTTGCTGGAAGAAAATTCAATCTTGAATTAAGCTCGCCTTTGTGCACAACACTTTAAATGTATTACTGATATATGTTATGTTGTATCTTTTTTTTTTGTGTACAATAAAGAATTAAATAGAATTAAAGAATTAAATAAATACATTTGACTAGGCTTTTGACACTTTAAACAATAAAAGCCCTTAATATAACCAAAGATGTAATATAACAGCCCAGTAGTAGCATTAACCCCAACATTCTCACCGATATAGGCACCCAGAACAGCGATAAAGAACTGATTAAATTGCCATAGAAACTTGTAACAGGTTGGGAGCAATATAAAGCGTTCCTCAAGGTAATATACTTGGACCCTTAGTGAAACAAGTTTCATACGCTAATATTGGAAAGTTATGTAAAGTTAGGTAAACTTTGATTGCTAGTCAGGTTGGTAATATTAATTTAGTGTTTGTATACCGGTAGCGTGGTGGGTACTCGTGATTTGTTTAGCAATAATTAAAGACAGTTTTGTAGTTTTCAATTAATTATCAGTTTAATATGCCGATGGTCGGTTATTGGTATTAATGGTACTCTTAGCTGTTATGTGATATTGATAATTTTCAATAATTACTTGGTTCGCTATTTACGCAAGTATTTGGAACAAGTGGGTCTAAATCAGTTTAAAAGAAACTTCAAAATCCAATTTTGTAAGGAAATTTTTACTGTTGTGTCTTGACGGGAATTTACAAAAAAAATATCTATGTAGTATATCAACCATCTCGTATCCGTAACACAAGCCTCGTTCCTCAGCTTGGAACTAAATGGCAATGTGTGATAAAGTCCAAATATATTTATTTAATATTGTTTTCAAAATAAACTTTCATTTATTACACAGTATCCCAGTTCCCTGTTTTATCTCTATCCAGTCACAAAACCCTTGGTTTTCCAACGTTTTTATTCCTAAAATTATCCTATAAAAGCCTCTACATCCGAAGTTAATTAACTGTCGTGACTATGACACGAGTTAATGAAAATTCGAGCGTTAATTCAAGCGGAATGCTTAAAAAACTTAATTATCAGATTACATACGGGACCCATGTCAAGGGTATGACAACTTTGCACCTAATTAAATGCTGGTATGATACGGATTCATAAAGCCACTGGGTTTTAATATTTTGTGTGTTCCTTTTTTATGGACGTTGTTTTTTTATAGATTTTTTAGCCATATAACATAGTTATTTAACAACATATCATGAAAATAATGTCTTCAAAGGGTTAAACAGAGGAGTATTTCCGCCAGTTTGTAATACGCGGTCATTAAACTGGCATCAAACATCGATTTCAATCTCAATATACTTTGCACGACTTGAGGATCAAATCCATAACCTCTGTTACGCGTTCGACCATTAAGCCAACAAAACAGTTTTGTCTTTTGTTGACTGTTTTGCTGTCTTTTATCCGATTTGTAAAAGAGTCATAAAAATATCTATTCAGTGATATAAATAAATACATATTGATCTCTTACATTGAAACAAAAGTGTAGTTTACGGATTTCACCCTAATTAATATATTGATACTGTTCATAATGCATTATTACAAGCAGATTCTGTCCCACAGTCTCCCGTAACCAAGGATACTGTAAAGGATCTGAAAAGTCGGAATAACAATATCAATATTCCGCGAGATAAAATCATTAAAAAGTACTTTTATCTCAAGAAAATAATTTATATTCTCTCAGCGCTATAAGGGGCTTGAGTATAAATAAATCAGTATTGTATTGCGGTGCAGGGTCAGCCAATGTATTCAAGATTACGGGATCGATGCACGGGTCAAGACAAACATTTGTATGGCTTACAGATATTTGCTTGTGTGAGTGTGATGTGTGTTTATAGATTCAACACATTGAGGACGTGTGGAACTGTAAAGGAATTGTAAGTGTCTCTCTCTTTCACGCATGCAGGTTTCTACCATCACGATGTTTTCCTTCACCGTTTCAGCATAATGATAACGTTTTTTGCAAGCCTAAGGAGGCAAAATAAGGGATGAACGGTATTGTAGTGAACAGTAGTGTATTCGTTCTGTCATTTTCAAAGTCCGATTTATGAAATTTCGTGACTTAGAATCTGTCTGGCTTTGATTTCATGATGACTTCATAATTCACTGGTCTAGAGACCAGTCTAGAGACTAGTCTAGAGACTAGTTGGGACTTCAAGTGTGATCTCACATTAGGAATTTTCCCATAAAGAGGGTTTATTTATTTTAATACTTACTAAATCATATTATCACAAATAGGAGTTCTATATAAGATCGTAGGATACTTAATTAAATCTAGCAATATTGGGCAGGCCAACATGGTTGCAGAAGTTGCGGCAATAACGCCAGAGAGCCGGACTGCGTCTTCAGACCGAGAGGCTTATGTTGGGGCTATGAGAACTGCGGAATGATGTGATAAGAAAACATCGTGGTTTTAAAGACAACGTAGAGACAAAAATCGAGAAGAATGTACAGAGATGGTTTGGGCATGTTGAGAGGATGAATAACAGTCGAATGATGAAAGGTATTTATAAAGTGAATGTCGGTGGAAACACCGGGAGGGGGTGCCCTAGAAGGACATACACCTCACAGTAAGTTTTAGTTTCTCAAAGAAATTATTAGATTAAAGGAGAATTGTTTCAAAACCATGATGCATGCATGTAGGTACCCCCATATGGAGTAATTTTTATGTTAAAGTTAACCCAGGATATCATTTTCAGCACCTGTCATCACTACTTAATGAGGCACCAATTGTTAGATATAATAAAAGGTTAATGAAACTGGACTAACATTAACATTTGGTCAAAAATATACCAACACTTTACATTGAAATGAATCTACTTTTTACAGATTTTTTTTACGGATTTGATTTAATATGGATGTTCCGTAAAGAATTCGAATAAATAGGATTTAAATAATATCAATATACTGCGAGAAATTGTCATACTGTTATGATACAACAAATTTCATGTAGATAAAATATTTTAAATTGAAAGCTGTTTTAACATAATATTAAGCTCCCCACAACTAACGCAGACCTAGTGGCCATACACGGACTTCTGTTTTCATTAAGTGGTCTCTGGTCTCTCCTGAATTATTGTGTGTGAGTTGGAAACTGCAAAACTGTTATCTAAGTTATTGGCAGCTCATGATTGTGTAACATTGAATTTCAACTTAGCTAGAAACAGTAATTTAATAATAAATTGACGACCCAGTTAGTCCAGCGGTAGTTAACACTGCCTTCTGTGCTAAGGGTCCCGGGTTCGAATCCCGGTAGAGACAAATGTTTATGTGATGAGCATAAACATTTGTATCTGAGTCATGGATGTATCTATGTATAATATGTATGTATTTACAAAAAAAAGTATATATTATGTAGTATATCAACCAACTAGTATCCGTAACACAAGCCTCCTCGTTGCTTAGCTCGGGACTAGATGGCGGTGTGTGTCATAATGTCCAGGAATATTTATTTATTTATTTATTTAATAACCTTTGTGGAAATAGTAGCTGTATTCAAGTTTATGGGAGAATTTAAGAAAGAAAAATATCTTGGCTCTCTTATTTTAAAATACATGCTACCCCGGTATAATCCAAAACAACTCACTATTTAACTCTACTTGTTAATGGGCTGCAGTTTATTCGATTTTTCTTCTGTTTTGTAAAGTGAATTGGTGTGTGCTAGCTCACATAATCAAAGTACTTTATATTGAATAGAATTATTTATTTAATAAACAAACATAAACGTGTTGCTGGGGAGTCTGTTGCGCCGCTTCTTCTTCCAAGCATATACGGTAAAAAATGGCAACGTGACGGCGTATTTTGACGTCGACAATAAATACATTTATTGTCGACGTTTCAAATATCTACATAGTTAAATCAATCATTGTATAGTTTGACTAACATATGTCAAACTGTGCTAATATTATACGATGTTGAAGTTTAATTAGAGTTTCTGCATCCATTACAACTTTATCACATTATTCAAGACAAATTATTACCATTGCATCGCCATAAAATCTCGAACTACCCTCATAAAACAGTAACAAAAACTTGAATCGACCGCATATACACCAGATTTAATAAAAACAAGTTAAATGAGCCGTTTTCATGTACAATTAATGCGGCCATTAAGTATCTTCTTACAGCGATAGCCGTGTTCGTTGGTATAACGCGGTTGGAAGTGGGGCATGTGGTGTGGTCCCAGTGCTAGCGATTAGCGGGATATACATGGACAATGGAGTTAAATACCTGCTGAATTTTTCCCAAATGTTTACAACATGAGGTTCGTCAAAAAAGGTGTGAAAGGATTTACACGATCGGCAACGTGGGAGCGGTACCTCTGGTGTTGCGTACGTCTGTAGGCTGCGGTAACTGCTTACCATCCATCAAGCAGGCCAGAAGTCCACATCACTATAACCTTCAGAACATAATACTGAAACTATGTACACCAAAGCTCCCTGCAGAGTATTACGGAACTATAGTTATTCTGCCAAACAGGAAAATAGCCACAATAAACCCGCAGTAATCGCCCGTTCCCCTAAAATAGTTCTCCAAAACTATTCATCACAATAGGTGGAATGACTGATGTAAAGCCTTTTTCAGTCAACCATAAGATTGTTTCTTCTAGCAGTATAGGTCACAAGTATTTTGCAGCTTGTGAGAAATCGCTGTCCGCTATCACTGTGACCTGGGCTGACCGGGCGCATCGCAATGAGCTGCAGGCTTAGTGCCAAACACATGGTTTGTGTAGGAATAAATTAGTGTAGCACTGCCGTGCTTGCTACTTCGCGTGGAGTGGAATATTTCAGCGCTTGGACGAAGGTTTATTTACGATGACTGGTTCACTGTCATTCTTTTGTATTTAATAAGAGCAAAAATAACAAATCTCGTGTGAGTGTTTGAGCTTGCTGTCAGTTCAGTAACTCTCTATTTTAAGAAACCTGAACGGTTTCTAAGGGGTTTGGCAACGCATTTGCAAGCCTCTTGTGTTGTAAATGTCCATGGGCGGCGGTCATCACTTACCATTAGGTGAGACCCTCGTTTGCCCCCTTATCACCATGAAAAAAGCTAACTCTTCCGTTCGACAGATTTCTTTGTGCATATTTTTTAAACCCTTAGATGATAAGGGTGGCCCTCTCCTGACTTTTAATTTTTTAATGATTGATTCGAAAATTCATTATGATATTGTAGTAAACCTGTATAACATTATTTTCATCGAACATCGTAGTGTATGTCTATAGCGTGCCTACTGTACGGTTCCAAAAGAATATCATAGCACGCAAAATAAGACTACCTGCCGAGGTTTTCCAAAATGACTTCGGCATAGGATTCTTCAAAAAGGAGCGAAGGTTTTTATAGTATCAGCAACGCGCGAGCGACATATCTGGTGTTGCAAACGTCCATATACTACGGTAACTGCTCACCATTAGACGGACCGAGCAAAAAACAAAACCTTGGTTTAAATTATAGTTATCTCAAGATCCCAGCCGTAATCTTAAGCTTATTTTTAAAACATTAATGTCTACAGTTAAAAGCTTAACAGAATAAATTAAACGCTTAAACGTTTTCATTAGAACTAAAGCCTTTAAGTTATTTAACTGATAATGTATTCTGATGTTAAGATAACTTGAGTTCTGAGTAATTCAAAATTTTAGATGTTTTAAGCGTGTAAGTAAAAGTATATTTATTTACTTATTTATTATTCTTCGTACAGGAGTTTCTTGAAGTGCGTCTAGAAAGCAATTATCTATTTGATAATTACAATTTACATAGAATGGTCGTATCAAAAACAGGTATTTCTTAGAGCTTTGTGATCAAACAAGGGGTAATTGGTTTACAATATAAAGGTACATGTTTAATACACAAAGACGATCGTTCTTACATGCAGTGAGTTTGAAATGTTGTAGAAATTGCAGCAATTTATTTATGCGACTATTACACCTTGATACAAAATTTTCAGTTCTTACGGATTTTATCTGTGTAATTATCATTATCATCAACCTATTTAAATTCCTATCACACGGGTATTCTATCATTTGAGAGAGATTAGGCCAACGTGCTTGAGAGATTTTCTCAATGCCGTGTAAATTCTACCGACCTGTACTTGGCTAGAGTTATGAACCAAACTGCCTATCAAACGAGATATAATTTTTGCTCAACGGATGGACCGTACATGTTGTTGATATGTGAATCAACTTTCCGTGCGTGCGTCGGGTCGTTGAGCTCCCTCCATAATGGTTGAGCTACACGATGGGTGATGCATGCGTGCTATCAGTATGGACAGGTCTACTCAAAGCTGCACTGGTGTTTTCTTCAAAGGCAATTTCAGACTTCGACCCAAATCGGTAGGCTCACATATCGTAAACAAAGAAGTTTGTACCTTAAAAGAGACCATGATTCTTTGAGTTTATTTTGGCATTTCTTCTCAGAGTTCGTCAGTTAGGAAATGCCGATGCCATCTAGATACTAAAATAATCTTATACAGAACTTGTAAAAGTGTCTTTAAAAGATCTATGTAGTTATAGAAATAAATATCATTAATAATTTTATACAGTTAGTACAAAATGATAAATTGATACTCGTTTCACACCAGAATTCAAATTCCACGTATAATATTGAACCCAGTTCCAGTAACTGCGAATTAACCTGGTCGGGTCGTAAATTATCACCATCAACGAACAACAGTAGTGACATTTAAACCCGCACAGTGTGTTAAAGCGATATTAAGCTGCACGTAATTAGTGCGGGGTTAGTTACATCGTGCTTAAGAATTGACACGATACAATTTGACACACATGAGCTAGATGATCGAGTAATGTCATAGGTTATGTTTTTCAATATCTCATATTTGACCTGATTATGTAGGGCATAGCGAGATTCCTCGCTGACATTGAGCTGCCCAAGTAGAGAAGTACCTCCGCCTTACAGAATACCGCAGTGAAATAACAATAGTTGTGTTTCTGCGAGTGAGTAAGGTTGAGAAGTTTTTTGTTAGGGCAGTGAGTATTGTTGACAGCATGGGAGTTTTGTTTGTTGTCCGTGTAGTAGCTACCCTATTCTGAAAAATGCTCCCACATTTTTGAGATTTAAAAAAAAAGGAGTAATAGGGTTTTGACCCAGTCGCCAACGCGTGAACAACACCTCTAATGTTGCAAACGTTCTTAAGGTATTGTAACTGCTGAACCTCAATGTAGGTCGTAAGTTGGTGTCAACTAGCCATCGTAGATCGTCATTCGTAAATGTATATACAGAAATAAATACGGTGACTGGCCCGGGTAGCTCAACGATAGTTAACGCTGCCTTCTGTGCTACGGGTCCCGGGTTCGAATCTCGGTAGGGACAAATGTTTATGTGATAAAACTGATGAGCATCAACATTTGTATCCGAGTCATGGATGTTTCTATGTATCTTTTGTTTGTAAATAAATGTATGTATTTACAAACAAAAGTATATATTATGTAGTATATCAACCAACTAGTATCCGTAACACAAGCCTCGTCAATTAGCTGGGAACTAGATGGCGTTGTATCATAATGTCCGGGAATATTTATTTATTAAATACCCTTTTTTTATCTTTTCTTGAGAATAAATACCCCAAAAACACACCACTCCGTCGCAGTCGGTTAAAAAAATTGCCAGCATACAATATTTGTACACGAAAACTATTCTCAAATCCAATAATGTGAAGCGGGAGTGTCGACGTCACATCCGTTCGTGCCGTCACAGCAAGTCGAGGATGTGTTCGAATATTTTCTAGAATGTATTATTATATAGGAGAGCTGTTCACGGCTATGTGAAGGAGTTTGTTCAACATACTCTGCAACGCTCGTATGATACACAAAAATAAGTTATATTTTTAAATCTGTAAGATCACTACTTCATAAAATATTCACGTTTTATCGTAAATACACTCACGCCTTTTTCGCAAAAACTACAGAATGCCACGATTCTTGAAAACCACTTTTGCCTCGTTCACATTCATACATCTCGTCATGATCGCGAGCCGGTTACGAGTACTGCGCACCATTTTTAAGGAGTTCACTAATTAGGTCGTTGTATGTCCTTCTAGGGCGCCCCCTCCCGGCGTTTCCACTGACATCCACCTTATAAATTATCCTTTCAACATGTCTCATGTTTTATCATCATAATCTATTACCGTCTCACTACTATGCAAGGGTTTCTTTTCATTTAAGAGGGATTGGGCAATAGTCTACCACAATTATCCTTATGCGCTTTGGTAGACTTCTCACGCTATTGAAAAAAATTCTCAGGCATGCAGGTTTCCTCAAGATGTTTTCTTTCACCGTTAGAGCATATGATAAATAATGCACATATTTTATTGGTGCTGTGAAGTTATTGGGGCTTGCCTCCGGACTGAGCCTTTAACTTCACAGATCAGTGGTCCCATCACTACGCAATTTTTTTATTTCTAATTCATTCGTAACTGGCTTATGGATATAAAAACCGAACATGCTATCGGCTTCCATATCATCGGGACCATGGCATTCGCGAAAACAATCACTACTACCCCGACACGGCCATAGAAAATACAATGACGATAGATAGTGGTAGTCAAAAAACACTGACAACCTATTCATCCTTAGGTTACTGAATTTGTCTAAAAATTACAGTAGTTGCTGACAGTCCATTCGAGTAAGATGAAGCAGACTGCTTACGGGCCCGCCCGATGGAAAGCATTTACAGAAACTTATCGTCGTTTGCAACTCCAAAGGTGCCACGAGCGAGAAAGCTTGATTTGCCTTATTTCTCTGAACTTGACTGATCATTATGTTAATAGTCGGCTGACACAAATCAATGAAAAATACCTTAAAAAGTAACACGAGGCATATTGCTTTAAACCACAATTTTACTAGATTTTTAACCCATACATTCTTCACTTGAAACAAATAACTTTGAAAGCTCAGGATCGCAAACACATTAGTGATGTGGCGTGTGTATCGATAACTCAGAGTATCGCGTTGGCCTATCGCCACGTCTTGCACTCGACTAATGCGGTGGGCGTGACTGGCTATCGATAAACTGTAATTTAGCGATACTTGTGGGGATTTGTGTGGTGGTAACGAGGATTTATTTGGAGTATACTTGGTGTCTTCAAACAATTGTAGATAAATTATTTTATTATGGTTTGCTTCTGATGATCGTAACTATTGCCTCTAGTACAAATGTACAGTTTAGATCCATATAGGTAAATAGATAGAGTATTCTTTGCTATACACCAATGAGACAACAAAATGGAATAGAATGGAATGGAATATTTTCTTTTTTCGTCCTATATTTTCGTTTTTATGTTATTTTTTTTATTCATCTATTAAAATAACATTAAACGTTACTTTAAAGTGAACAAACGGAATTAATTAAATACCATATAAACTATTGATTCTAAACAAATTCGAAAATATAATAAAACAGAGATTACGATACATTGAAAAACAACGATTCATTATACGCCTTTTACCGCAGTTTATTGATATTACTTAATCCCGAACTTTCGGTTCCATTACTCACAGGTACCTACATATAACTGAAATATAATTCACACAATCCATAAATACTTGTGCAAAATTGAAATGTTCCAAACAAATTGTAATGTGTTTAAAAAAAGTTATCGATAAAAAACGACGGAAAATATTGGCACTATCCCATCCCTACTCGGTTTGGCACAGACCTCGCTGTCAGTGGCAAGCCGACAATGCATTGTATTTTGCCATTGGCAAATCTAAACAGTAATAAATATTATCTTGAATTTTTACCAAGAAAACGGTAAAAGGGAAGCTATACGTCTGCACACGCCGTGAATTTAAAAGTAAATAATTTTACACGCTGTCACAGCACTTGGAAGTTATATCTATTGTGCTAGTAGAAAAAGAAAAACTAGGGATTCGGACTGCTTCGTTTGTTTAGTGGTCGTTATTGTGACTGTTGAGCAAGAGGTCTTTTAGTCAGTTCACAGGTCGAGCAGTGTTATTGGGTTTTTTCTATGAAATGCTCAGTAGCAACTCCGAGTTTGTATTCGTGCCCGATTCTAAGTCAAAAGTCAAAGTCAAAATAGCATTTATTTAAAGTGCGTGGCGCACTTTAAATTTGCTGGGAAAAAGAAGCGCCGCAACAAACTCAAGACATTTCTGTCTGTTTATTTAATTAATGAAATATTAGTGTATTTAAGTACACCTCTGCCTAAGCCTTTGGGGACGACAGGTGTGATGTATGTACATATAAATATAATCTAAAGTAATCTCACACAATTATTATATTTCACTTTAAAAATCTCAAACAAATTACAAAACATAAAATCATTTGTCTTTACACTAATTCAATTGAGTAAAAAGTTTTTTCCAATTTTTTTCACAGTATTTTCTGTTTTTCAATTCCATTAAATGTATTAAGTATTAGAATCTCTTCTACTTTGAAATAATTTCATAATTTTCTTGAACAATTTTTCTCTTTCAAATATTTTAATAAAAAAACTTTTTGGTACTCTAATGGCTTTTTACATTTGATTTCGTTGAGACTTCGATAGAAAATTGAACAGATTTTTAGCTTAACTTTTATTTTTACGGCTCTCTGCGTTCGAGCAGTGAGCAGTATTTATTTCTTTTAAATTCTGTGCATCCACAGAAATCAGTGAGTAATTCTTGAAAGTCTTTCAATTAATACTTTGATGTCAGGATTTATTTGATGTTTTCTTTCTATTTCTTTGATATTCAATACTTTATTACATTCATACTGAAAATATAGATGAACATAAGGCTTAAAATTAAAGTTTATGAGTAGAAGAGAAGAGCACTGCTATTTAATTACTATTTTTGTAGATATAATATATTATTGACACATAATGTAGTCTAAGTGCATCATTGCTTTTTAACCAGATTGCCAAAAGCCTCGTGAACGTTTTACGTGACCCAAAGACTATATTTAAGCTTATATTTTAGGCAGAGAATAGTTTTTTTATGTCTCTTATGTTGTAATGATTGAGTTGTATCAAAATTATACCTACTAGCGACATCTAGGTTATAATATGTGAACTAAAGTTTGTAATGACATTTGATTGAAAGAAACAAATGTTAGTCTGCACTGAATTACCAATGTGTTTGTTATAAGACCTGAAAGATTCCGAAACGTCGAATTCAAGCCATTATCAATATACCGCAATTAAATCCATAGTTTTTTTAGTATTCATGAATGTAGGTACGCATAATTATGATTATCAAAACCTGTATACCTTTAACGACTTATCAATGGGCTGTAGGCTATATCATTACGTTATTACATTATAGTTTGTCTTATTTGAAAATGTCCTCCACTCGGTCCACTTGAGCGAGGCTAGCAGTGCGGTCTATTAATTCATTTTAACGATGTCAAACTAGTATCGTTAAGACATCGTCGGGTCTCATTATGTATGAAATACTTTCGATCTTCTGCGATCGTTATCGTATAGCTGTTTTAGATGCGACGGGACGGGGACGACACGTCAACGATACTGGAAGAAGAAACGATAGCCTTGTAGTGTGACTGACAAATGTCTGGAGTTCAATATCAATACCAAGAAACCACCACGGTGCGTGTTACTTGCGTATTTATCACATGCTCAAACGGTGAAGGAAAATATCGCGAGGAGACCTGCATGCTTGAGAGATTTTTTTGCGTGTGAAGTCTCTTAGCTCGCACTAGGCTAGGCTGGTAGAAATGGTTTGGTATGTTAGAACTTTGAACTGCGTTTCTTAAACTAGCCTCGCAAACCTGGAAAACCAGGCAGCATTTTATCTAACAAAATGATAATCTTAGAAAATTGTTTTTCTTATTATTTTACAACCAACCAATAATATGGATATATTTTTTTTTTATGAATCCTATAATTTTTTAATATTTATTCTATTTTTTTATTAACATGTGTAACTTGTGTTACATTTGTATTTCCTTTTGTAAAAGAGCAGGTACTCGTATCTATGAATTTACTTTTAGAAAGCGCACAACTAGATTTACGCAACAGTTCAAAATTACCTGTAATATTGTTCTAAATTGAATAAAACATTTGAATATGTCTAGAAAAATATACGTAATATATTATCATACAAGACCAAGGATCAGTTTCAAACATACCTAAAATAACATTACTTAATAATCTACCGACAATTTACCATCTTGTTGTATTTTCATACAAGATAGTTAACTACTGGCAGATAATTTAAATACCTACTTAATAATATTATATTGAACATTATACTAATATACTTCTTGTAACAATTACACAATACCAATGTAAACTTAATTACAGATACATTCGATAACATAGAATCGGGAACAATATCCCAGTGTTGGACAAGTGTCTCTTTTCGAATTAAGAGGGGATTTGGTAAATCATTTATTGTCCCACTACTGGGCTCGAGTATCTTCTGAATTTAAGAGAGATCCCACTCGGCTAGCCTTGTGTGTGGAATAGCAGACTTCACATTATTGAGAAAATCTTTCAAGTCTGCAGATTTCATAAACTTTTTCTTCACCGTTTGAACATGTGATAAATACGCACATCGCTAGAAAAACACATAGTAGATCCCTCGGTTTGAACTCGAAACTTTTGACTCCATATAAATCACAATCAATCATATGATAATTAATCATATGGCTTCAAGATTTCAATCATCCATCATTCATGGATGACCCATCCATTCACCAACATTTTAAGATCCAAATAACTAAACATTCCCCGCATCGCCCAATATAAACAGCTTTAAACTGTAATGAGATGACGCTAGCTCAAAGCATAATATGATACGATATAATTATGTATCAGCATTTCAATTCGCCGTCTATTCGCGAAGCATTCGAGCACCTACCACTACTTGCGACCCCAAGCGAAGCATTTATGAAATTAATTTTTTACCATCAAAAGGAAATATCGAGGTTTGGATTTAGTAAAATTATGAAAAGGCTTCTCTTGGTAAAAATAAAATGAATAGAGGTGATATTGGCGAATTTTTTCGTTCCTTTTATGGTTACTTGTCGTCTTGAAAAGGAGGGAAAATGATGGAAAATGTAATAAGTTTCTTAATTACTTTAATGTCAATATGTAAATTGGCTTAACATTTTTACAAATTGTTACATCTCGGAAATGACGTAATATATCAAAAAATTAAAATTAAACTGAAACGATTTAAAAGAAAATTATTAAAAGACTGCTAGATATGTTTGTTGTATGAGATATCATTTTATTTTAACAGCGTTTACAGAAAGTGCTTATGCAACAAAAAAGCAACGTATATGTAGATAATAATTATTCAGAGATTTTAGAAATATTGCAACGTACTTTTTCTTTTATTCTAAGTTTAAAATATGCATGAAGAATTAATTTATTTTAATCACAATCATTATGATATACATACATATAACATTATTACGCTAATATCCCCGGTGGTGTAAGCAGAGAGGCGTGCTGATGCAATACATTGGCCTCTGTTTGTTCAAATCGACCTATTGCCAGTAACCAAAGCACAAATCCAATCGGAGAATTCTACAAAAACCCTAATTACATTTTGCCGCCTGCAAATCGCACCCAACACCATACACTCAACAGTGGCACTCGCAACCACAGAAACAGATACTAACCAAATACAATTAATAAAAGTGTATGTGTATATTTTTGGCGTGTATCCAAAAAGTCGTGCTAGCAGTGGGTTCGATGCCGCGCAAGCCAACAGATTATCACTGGCAGACGCGGAACGTCTTGGCAAAAGTTGTGACTTTATATTACACGACTTTTTGGATAGTTGGACGATACCTAAGGTTCAAATTTTGTTTCGGCTAACTGATTTAAAACGTTTCCGTTTAAGGCGAAGTTTAGTTTAGTTTAAGGGAAAGTAAGACAGTCAATTGGTTATTTTCTGTCTTATAAAATGTATTCATTTACATCTGGTATGTGAGATTTGTGGAGTATATTTCGGAGAATTTTCCCAACTATGTTGAGCTCAATTTCCAGTTTAACCAGAGTAATTAGACTCGGTATATCCATGCTTATTAATATGCTTACTAATACTTACCGTCCCGATTAGCTCAACGGTAGTTAACGCTACCTGCTGTGTTATGGGTCCCGGGTTAGAATCCCGGTAGGGACATATTTTTGTGTGATGAGCATCAACATTTGTATCCGATTCATGGATGTATCAATGTTTAATATGTATGTATTTACAAAAAAATAATATTATTATTGTAATATATCAACCATCTAGTATCCGTATCACAAGTCCCGTAGCTTAACTCGGATCTGGTTGGCGCTGTCATAATGTCCAGAAATATTTATTTATATTTATTATTTATACTATAATACTATACTGTATATACTATCTATCTTAATATTATAAATGCGAAACTAAGTCTGTCTGTCTTTCTCTATGTTTCTGTCTGTTACCTCTTCACGTTATAACCATTGAACTGATTTAAATGAAATTTGGTATAGAGATAATTTGAGTCTCGGGGAAATTTCATCCAGGAAATCATTCCGTAATAGGGGGTGTAAACGGGGGTAAAACGGGGGTGGAATTAAAATTAGTAATTTTACGCAGACAAATTCGCGGGCAAAAATTAGTAATTATATATAATAGCGTTTGCTATAAGAAATCGATAAAATATTGATTCCATTCCTTAATTCGTTTGCCGCCATGATGATTTGCTTGTCACGTCATAGTCCAAATAAGCAAAACGATTTCTGACAGTTATCTTTTAGTTCTCTTTGTGCTGTGATATCAAAGAGAAAAACGCGACTTCAGTTTACTCGCTGTAATAAAATATAAACAGTAAGATAAAATTTCACTTCAGTTTACTAGTTTCGAGAAAGAGTTCACTTGTCAAAACTACTTCGGTTCGGCAGCGTTCGGGAAACTTCGTGTTTGCGTCAAATATTATAAATAAGTCTTTAAGTGGTAAGAAACTATGCAGTATATCAACCATCTAGTATCCGTAACACAAGCCTCGTTGCTTAACTCGGAACTAGATGGCGCTGTGTCATAATTTCCAGGTGTAATTATTAATTTAAACCTTATACTGAACAGCTAAAGATTCTTTGTTCAACTCCAACCTTAATTTCTCCACATCCTAATTACAGTTCGGATGTGTTTTAACTAGTGTTTGCTTATTATAAACTTTGTTCTCATATGCCGCGTTGCCTTTTGTAGTTTCTTTGAATGGAAATGCAGTGACGTCCTCTTTGGGCTTGAATTTTCGGGATTTTGGGCTAATTAAGAACTTGCAGCGTATTTTGAACTGCACTGTCTCTTTTTCGAGTTACTTTGCTGTTTATATAACGAAAATGGTATTTCATTTTATAGGTGAGCTATTTTAAAAGAGTATTTAGGAATGTAAACGGGCTGCAAGCTTGTTTGTCAAACTTGAGGTATATAACAATGTGACGGGAATATTAATGTTTGGATGAAGTAACGGACAGTGTATATAAATTGATGAAATTTTAGTTTGCTGATGTTTTCCTATGATCTTTATATTACGTCTTGCAAAATTTCGTGGGTATAAAAAATAACAAAATAGTTTTCGTTCCTGAAAGGCGGGCAACGCATTTGCATGTCCTCTGGTGTTGCGGATGCTCATGGGCGGCGGTAATCACTTACCATCAGGTGAGCCTCCTGCCCGTTTGCCCCCTTATTTCCTAAAAAAAAACGATGCCACAGACACACACAGACACGTCAAACTTATTACAACCCGTCGTTTTTGCGTGCAGATTAAAAAACAAACACACATTATAAATAGGTACCATTAGAATCCAATTCATTCCTATTAACTGATCAGAAAATAAAATCACAAGACGCCAAGTAATATATTTTCTAGACATTTACTTTTCTTCTCGGATTTAATTAAAAGCTAACTTTCCAAATTCTTGTGACGGACTTTTCTATCGGAGAACGAACTAACAACGCGTGTAGCTTAATTAATTTGCTTTTAGCTTCCTTAAATAGCTCGTGCTTCGAATAATAATAGCACTTAAGTATAGACATACCATCACGCCTGTCGTCCCCGAAAGGTTAGGCAGAGGTGTAGTAATGTACACCCACGTTTCGTATGTTTTAGGTCCCATGTAATAGGGGGCGAGCTTATTGGCCAATAACCGGGCACGAATCCAAACTCCGAGCTGCTACTGGGAATTTCATAGCAAAACCCAATAACACTTTGCTCGACCTGGGACTCGAACCCAAGACCTTTTACTAGGCAGTCGCACTGTACGACTGCTAGACCAACGAGACGGTTAGTTAAGTATAGACATGAAAATAAAACTACTTTATACGGATTTTGTCGCGGTATACATACATACGTCATCATCTTCGTCATCAGCCTATATTCGTCCACTGCTGGACGTAGGCCTCCTCTAGTGAACACCACAGAGCTCGATCATCAGCTCTTCTCATTCATTCTCTCCATATACAAACATACAATCACGCTTTGTTCTTATGGAGTAGACAGAATTTAAAGAACGCCACGCGCTACAATTCTTGTATACCATTTTAATACCATCCATGGTCATGGGTAGACTGTACGATTCATCATCATTTACCCAGCTATTGTCTCACTGCTGGGCATGGGTCTCCTCTCATTTTGAGAGAGATTAGGCTATAGTCCACCACGCTGAACTAGTGCTGGTTGGCAGACTTCACATGCCATCGAGAACATCTCTCAGGTGTACAGGTTTCTTCACAATGTTTTCCTTCACCGTTTGGGCATGTGATAAATATACACGTAAGTTTGAAACGTCCACTAGTCCCATCATTAATCATAGTTTTCCTACTGTACGATAATTTCCTTTCTTTCAAGAAACCGCAACAAATTAATACCTGATAAAATATTGAAAAAATATTTGCAAAGAGAACTAAAAATAATCCGAAAGAGTTTTCATTATTACACTACCTATAAATTTGTGCCCAGAAACAAATATAAACTTAGTTAAATTATTAACAAATGCAGAAAATAGTTTTATTTCAATGTTTTATATTTCGTAAGCGTAAGAAACAAATATGTTAATAATGGAACCGGAAAAATGTTCACTTATCCACTCAAAGACCAAAAAGGATATGTTGAGAGGATGGAATTGTGCACATATTTTGCTGAGCACACAAAACATTTCAGTTTTCAGCTGTACGCCGTTTCAAACTAACCTGCTGACTAAGGTTTTGCAACAAAGTCTCCAAAAACGTTTGTCTGAACAAAAAATACGAGTTACCGCAAGCTTTTCCCGAAAGAAAGTATAATTCAAGCTAGCGCCCCGCTGGTGTATACATTTATTCCATTCTGGCCGCTCTCCAGAGTAGGTGTTGCTGCAAACTGTTTTATATTACGTTCTGGGTACCGATTCTCAAATCCCCCGATAAAATTATATACCACTAGCTTTTGACTGCGGCTTCGTCTGCGTTGCATCAGTAATTGTATCCAATCTGCTTATTTATTTCTATTAATAAATTATGAATTCCACCTACTAACTTGCATACCTCTTTTCGCCCTTTTAAGGGCTGAATTCCGGGTCAAAAACTATCCTATGTCCTTCCTCAGGACTGAAACTATATCTACACTAAATTTCATCTAAAATAGTTCAGTGGTTATAGCGTAAAGAGGTAACATACAGACAGACACACTTTCGCATTTATAAAATTGTATCCATGAGGGGCTAAGCAGAGGAGTACTGGTTTATAACATGTTCTTATGTGCGCCTAGATGATTGCCATTAATCAGGCACAAATCAAATACCATTAACATTATGCTTGACTTAGATATCGAATCCAGATACGTGTTCTGCTGGTACCATGTACCATGTGACTCTATTAGCAATTTTATCTGCTGCCTTTGTCCAGGGTTTGAACCCCAAATGATTGTGTGATGAGCATGATTATTTGTACCTGATTTATGGCTGTATCTATGTATAATGAGCGCATTAAAAAATATTGAATAATTTGACGACCCAATTAGTCCACCGCTAGCTATAACACTGCCTTCTGTGCTATGGGACCCAGTTTCGAATCCCGGTAGGGACAAATGTTTGCGTAATGAGCATAAACATTTGTATCCGAGTCATGGATGTATCTATGTATAATATGTACGTATCAACCAACTAGTATCCGTAACACAAGCCTCGTTGCTTAGCACGGAACTAGATGGTGCTGTGTGTCATAATGTCCAGGAATATTTATTATTTATATTAATATAGTGCATCAAGTATGTAATATCCGTAACGCAAGTCACGTTGCATGAAAGTGTCTCAGAACCAGTCACCGCAAACTTCCCATGTCACACCTATGGCTGGGTGTATCGCTCCCTCCACCAAAAACGTTGTCTCTCAGATAATACACCGTGAATTATTTGGAATAGACAAAGTAGCCACAATTAAAGCTTCTTAGATTCAAACTAGATGGCGTTGCGTAAATGAACTCCATTTATATTTATTTACTAGCTCATTGCCGCGACTTCGTCCGCGTGCAATTTAGCGAAAAAAAAAAGTTCAATACTAACATTGCGCCCCGGTTTTACTCCCTGAGAGCGTGTATTTTCAAAAATCCTTTCTTAGTGCTCTCCTACGTTATAAAATGAACCCCTGTGCAAAATTTCAAGTTTCTTACACATATAGTTTAGGCCCTGCGTTGATATGTCTATTGGTATAAATATTGAAATATCATAGATATTGTGATAGTGGCGCCATCTAGTTGTAATATGTAAAACTAACCGTCAGTTTGACAATAAAAATTCAGTCTATGCAAAACTACTGTACGCGTTTTATTAGGTTATGGGCCCAGGACTTATTTCTTAATTATTTTCGGTTTAATTGTGATTGATTTACGTGCGGAAGAGTAAAAATGTCGACGGCGAGTTATTTGGCAAATGTTCCAAGGCTAAAGGGACGAGAAAATTATGATGATTGGTCGTTCGCGACAAGCAATTTCATGCTACTCGAGGGAATCGATATTGAAAATGTGCCTGAGTCTATCACGGAAGCTGACAACAAGAAAGCCAAAGCGAAGCTTGTGATGACTATCGACTCCTCATTATATGCACATATCAAGAGTGAGACTACAGTGACTGGTGTGTGGAATAAATTGAAAAAGTTGTTCGATGACACGGGAAATCAAAGAAAGATAGGTTTGCTTCGGACATTGATATCAATACGTCTTGAAAACTGTGATTCCATGACAGCCTACGTATCTCAGATGGTCGAAACTGCTCAGAAACTAAAGGGGACAGGTTTTGAGATCACAGATGAGTGGATCGGGTCATTACTTTTAGCTGGGCTGCCGGAAAAATTCTCACCAATGATAATGGCGATTGAGCATTCAGTTATCGCCATTAGTGCCGACGTCATAAAAACCAAATTACTTGACATGAGTACAGAAATTGGCACGGAAACGGATACGGCTTTTTGGTCAAAGAGAAATGTCAACAATAACGTCAGTAACATTAACCGTGGGGCCAAATATCAACAATCAATGTCGAACACTTCAACCAACCGTAAACAAATAAAATGTTACAATTGCAAGAAAATAGGCCATTTTAAAAATAAATGCCCAGATTTAAGAGTGAAAGACGCAGTGAACGCTTTTAGTGTCGCATTTTTAAATGGTAGTTACAAAACCGATGATTGGTATATTGACTCGGGAGCAAGCATGCACATGACACCAAATCGTGAAAAATTGATGCATACCCGACAAGTGCTCGAAAAACGTGAGATAATCGTAGCAAATAAGATGACTGTTCCTGTTTTGTGCGCCGGAGATACACAGATAAAAACCAAAGTAAATTCTCAGCACTACGACGTGATTGTGAAAGACATTTTGTGTGTACCAGACCTCTCAACGAATCTGCTGTCAGTCAGCAGGCTTATAGAAGCAGGAAACAGAATCACATTCCGAAAAAATGAGTGTTTAATACACAATAAACAAAATGAGCTGATAGGAATAGCTGAGAAAGTAAATGGTGTGTACAGACTTAACACAGTGAAATCTAAGGTGTTGGTAGCAGGAGCAGCACAGATATCGGTCAGTAGCGCGCAGTGGCATAGACGGCTAGGTCATATAAACAGTAAGGCCTTGCAGAAAATGAATGAAGGTGCTGTGGAAGGAGTTATTTTTAACAATAAAGCTGACATACAGATGCAGAATTGTGAAGTATGTTGTGAAGGCAAACAAACACGTTTCCCTTTTCCATCGGCCAACCATAGAGGTGAAAAACTATTGGATATAGTTCACTCAGATTTATGTGGGCCGATGGAGACCAAGTCGCTTGGTCAGTCAAAATACTTTCTACTATTGACTACAGAATGACTTTTGTCTATTTCTTAAAAGAAAAGAACCAAGTATTTCAGCACTTCAGAGAATTTCGAGCTATGGTTGAAAACCAAACAGGAAATAAAATCAAAATATTGAGAACCGACAACGGAGGAGAGTATTGTTCACGAGAGATGGAGAACTACATTAAAAAAGCTGGTATTGTCCATCAGAAGACCAATCCACACACTCCTGAACAGAATGGTCTCTCAGAGCGTTTTAACAGAACCATAGTTGAAAGATCTAGATGTTTACTGTTTGAAGCAGATCTAGACAAATGTTTTTGGGCTGAAGCGGTACATACCGCAGTATATTTAAAGAATAGGACGCCAGCCGCCAGTTTAGGCATGATGACACCATTCCAGAAGTGGACAGGTAAGAAACCAGACCTGAGCCATGTCAGAATATTTGGCAGTAAGGTAATGGTGCATGTTCCCAAAGTACAAAGAAAAAAGTGGGATAAGAAAGCTGACAGATTGATCCTAGTTGGGTATCCAGATAATGTAAAAGGATACAGATTGTACAACCCAAAAACAAAGAAAATTACTACGAGCAGAGATGTCATAATTATGGAAAAGCAAGACTCAGATATGGCTCAGGTGGTAGTAAATGAGAAAAAGGAAAAGTCAGAGTCAGAAGGAAACCCGGAAAAAGAAGACTCAGAAAGAGAAGATAGTTCATTGGACAAAACAGTGGTAAATACAGATCCTACATACATCTGTGACTCATCAAGCAGTCAAGATGATTCATCTCTCTGCATCTGAAAAGGAGAATGAGTCTACCATAGAGGAGGTAGTTCCAATGGAGGTGGTTGGTAAGCGTCAAAGGAAACCTGTTGAAAGATATGGTGTATCCAATCTATGTGTTATGGATGAGCTGGGATCCGGTGGTAGTGAACTCAGCTATGAAGCGGCAATGAACGGACCGGAGAAAGAACAATGGAGACAAGCAATGATAGATGAACTGAAGGCTTTTGATGACAACAAAGCATGGGAACTAGTGGACAGACCTAGTGATGCTCATGTTGTACAATGCAAGTGGGTGTATAAAAAGAAACTTAATAGTGATAGCACAGTTAGATACAGGGCCAGATTGGTTGCCAAAGGTTTCACCCAAAAAGAAGGTATTGACTATACAGACTCTTTTTCACCTGTCCTTAAATATTCTACCTTAAAACTGTTATTTGCCATTAGTGTTAACTTAGCTTTAAACATCACCCATTTAGATGTTATGACAGCTTTTTTAAATGGTCATCTTGAGGAAATTGTATACATGGAATTACCTAAACACTTAAAATGTGAAAATAATGTATGTAAAGTCTTAAAATTGAAAAGAGCCATTTATGGATTAAAGCAATCAGCACGTGCATGGTACAAGAAGGTTGATAATTGTTTGCAGGAGTTAGGATACAAAAACTCAGTCCATGAACCATGTTTATTTGTAAAATCATCAAAAAATACTAAAACTTTTGTGGCTTTATATGTAGATGATTTTTTCATTTTTTCCAATTGTGATAAAGAAGTTGATCACCTAAAAGGTGAGTTAGGCACTAGATTTAAGTTAAAGGATTTAGGTAAATTAAGGCAGTGTTTGGGTATGAATGTTAAAATAGAAAAAGATAGGATATGCATTGACCAGAAAACATTGATAGAAAAATTATTGTGTAAATTCAAAATGGAAGATTGTAAAACTGCAGAGACTCCTATGGAAGTTAATTTGAAGCTAGAGAAAGGTGATAATGTAACTGGTAAATTTCCTTATCAACGACTAATAGGTAGCTTAATGTATCTTTCAGTTCTTACAAGGCCAGATATATTATTTTGCGTAAGTTACCTAAGTCAATTTAATAATTGTAATAACGAAACCCATTGGAAACATGCTAAACGAGTTTTAAAATATTTGTGTTCCACAAAGTATTATGGTTTAATGTTTGTAAAAAACAATTCAGATTTAATTGGGTATGTAGATGCAGATTGGGCTTCAGATATTGTGGACAGAAGATCTTATACTGGATACTGCTTTAAATATTCAGGATGTATTGTTTCTCATGAATGTAGAAAGCAGCAAACAGTGGCTCTGTCCAGCACGGAAGCCGAATATATGGCTATTTGTGAGGCTAGTAAGGAAGCAATTTTTCTAAAGAAGTTATTATCAGAACTCATTAATAGAGAAAATGTTCCAATATTATTGTATAATGACAACCAGAGTGCACAAAAATTGTCAAAAAACTCTATGTATCATAGAAGAACTAAACACATTGATGTTAAGTTTCATTATATTAGAGAAGCTGTAGAAAAGAAACTTGTCAAGATTGCATACTTAAATACTTTAGAAATGCCAGCTGATCTATTTACAAAAAGCTTATGTAAAATGAAACATACTACTTTCATGCAAAATATAGGTATTGTAAAATTATACTAGAATATTATATTGTTTTTGAATATTTCAATAAGAGGGAATATTGGTATAAATATTGAAATATCATAGATATTGTGATAGTGGCGCCATCTAGTTGTAATATGTAAAACTAACCGTCAGTTTGACAATAAAAATTCAGTCTATGCAAAACTACTGTACGCGTTTTATTAATGTCAGCCAGTCATTAAGTCAATCAGCTTCTCCTTTTGTGTACATATATATGTACACAAAAGGAGAAGCTGATTGACAGATATTGAAGATACTTTTCATCAAAACAAGACTACAATAGCTTTCCTAGAATACCGGTATTCCCAACCAATAGATATTATGACAGTTCCGGCGATATGTAACACGACATAAGTCTATTACATGGAAATCTAGCCCCTGGCGTTTTGTCGAACACAATTGTCGATGTCCGAAACGCTATAGTTTCCAAATGATATTTATTTTAAAAGGAATTTTGTCGAAACCCAATTCAGCAGGAATGTGGCTCGCCTTGTTTGTTTCGCTCTGTTTAGCTTAAAATAATGTGCATTTAAATTCAGATGAAGCTCTTTCCGTTTTTGGTTAATATGCAATTTGAATTTTGTTGATATAATTATTGTTCAGCATTTTTTGTAAATTACAATGATTCAATAGTTATACTAGATATGCTCCCAATCTGTTTAAATTTATTTAGTTTACTGAAGTTCACCGTTAGTTGTTGGGCACAAGTATTTGTGTCTTAAATCTAACTGCACACCAACTATATCAAGCACTACATCTTAAAAGTTATCTGTATCTGTTAAATAACACCAGTAAGATAATTTTAAAGACTTATTTATTGTGTACTAATTTAGAAGTGCGTTCAAACATTTACCCACAAAATCAGATATGAAAGTCACTAAAGAGCGCATCCAGGGGCACTACTATACCTAGTACCTTAAGAACAAATTCTATTATAACAGTCGCAATATCATCATATTATGTACTTAAATGCTAGATAATACAATTTGATATCGAATGTTCTAACTTTTCGTATGACTTTTAATTCATGATCAGTCTACTGAATTTTTGGACTTATGCGAATATTAGACAGAAATAAAACTTATGTTTACGGATTTTGCCGCTACCATCGACGTTGTAAAGTATTCGAAACGCCGGAATTAAAACAATATCAATATCATCATCATCAGCCTATATTCGTCCACTGCTGGACGTAGGCCTCCCCTGGTGAACGCCTAGTGAATATCAATATACTGTGATAAAATTCTAAAAAGTATTTTTATTTTAACGTCTATTCGTGTGAGTGCAGGAGTTTGTTGCTAGTTTGTCCTAGTACCTACATCATAAGTTGGTCTGTAGTCAGTCAGCCAGTATTTATTGCGTCAACGTTTAGTTTTAATAATAATTATCATCATCCTATGTATTGTTTCACCGCTGTGCATGTGTTTCTTCAGATTCTGGTACAAATAAAAACAACTGCAAATTCAAAAGTGCATAACATTTTGCTAGATTTTCTCACAGTTCCAAGAAAATGAAACAAACTAGACATCCGATAAAATATCATAAGACAAACGAGCGTTGTGTCTTGTCTGACGCGACGACATGGGACCGACATGGGAACGAGACGGGAGCGATGTGGGAACGATACGACAACACCACGTGAACATTTTGAGTTAAAAGAACCTCTTTTATTGACATCCCAATTAGCGCAGCGGTGTTAATGTGTGATGATCATGCATCTACCTAAATCATAGATGTTTCATTACATTTTACAAAAAAAAATAACCTTAACACAAGCCTTGTTGCTTAGCTCAAAATTAGATGGCGCTTTGTAATAATGTATTGATATATTTATCCGTTTTTGGGTTCCGTACCCAAAGAGTAAAAACAGGACCCTATTACAAGGACTTCGTTGTCTGTCCGTCCGCCTGTCTGTCACCTAGCTGTGTCTCAAGGACCGCGATAGCTAGACAGTTGAAGTTTTCACAAATTATGTATTTCTGTTGCCAAATACGTAATTTTTTCCCTCATTATGCCCTTGGGGTGCCAGTCCGACTCGCACTTGGTCGGTTTTTAGACGGTACGTGCGTATTTATCACATACTCAATGAGGGAAGGAAATCATTCGGAAGAATCCTGCATGCTTGAAAGATTTTCTGATGGCGTGTTAAATCTGGCAATCCACACTAGTGGTGGGCTATAGCCTAATTCCAATCAAATTAGAGAAGACTAGTGCCCAGCAATGCCACAATAATTTGGTCGATCATCATCATTATCATTACATCAACCGTTAGAGGTCCACTGCTGGACATAGGTCTCCCCCAAAGATCGCCATGACGACCGGTCACGCGCATTCCAGCGACCAGCGGATTTGGTCAATGATGATAATTAATTTATTGATCTGAAACTGGTTAAAAATATATGTTACATTGTAATTAAACACATCATTGTTACATATTCCTTTCTCAATAAACTAGAGTCGTTCAGTAAGAATTTACCGTCAAATAATATCATAATCTGGTTCATATTTCAAGATCACAGACAAATGGCTGGAAAATGAGCGCTTTATTCTACAAAATAGCTCTTCTCGACGTACTAGCGGCTTATCTTTGGGTTGCAAGTAATCTTGAGTAATGGCAACCGAACTCTTTCTATGTAGGTTTAATTGAGATTGATTTTTACAGTTTAAATTCGCAAGTTTATACGTTTCGGTTATCGTTTGGAGTTATTTGTTGTTTTGAAAATGGATTGTGTCCGGTTAATGTTTTCTAACGATACTAGAGTTAACTAAATTGAATTTTTAAAGCATTATTTAATTATTTGTGAGTAGGTACCTAAAGTAGTGGTTAATGTTGCAAAAAAAAACATTTTTTTTTATGAGTGTCTATGGAGTGTTTTGCTGGAATTTTCATCATAACATCAACTTCTTGGAACCATGCAACTAAAACCTTAATGTTTCACTAATGCTTGAAAGTTGCTTTGGAATAAAAACCTTTTGATTTCATTCAATTTGTTAATTGTCTTACGCTAGATAAGTACATATGTAGTTCTATTCCTATGAAAATTATTTTAGTGGCATGAAATAATTTATAGTCTCCGCTTTCCCCAACGTTACTGAGATGGACAAGCGAGATAGCATGTCTGTGGTTTTCTACGGCACAAGCCACGTGTCCAATTTCTAGCCGTCTAAATATAAAAAAAATGTCTTCCATAAGACGTTTATGAGGCCGACATTAATTTTGTTATTAATTGGTCTATTAACAAAAACGGATTATTTTTAGTGGTTGCAAGTGCGCCTGCTGCAAGAGTATGGGGTCTGAAGTTCGATTCTAAGGTTGACCTGAAGTTATTGTTGTTACATTAAATTTTGCCCATAATCGGCTCAAAAATTAGATACCGGGTTTTAGAAGACTGTGTATTTACATCAGTGCTCTTGTGCCTACCTCTCCATGGATACAGGCGTAATGGTATGTCATATAAAACATTTTTTCTCTGTTTTTTTTTTGCCAGGTATAATCGTCACACAATTCTTATCATTGCGGGTCATACGAGCCGTTTTCAGCGGAACGACGATGAAAAATGTCCCATTTTGATCCCGACACCAAAATCCGGGGCATTTGTAAAAAATGCGCACGCTTTGGACCAATGATTGTCAAATGTTCGTGTAATGATAGGTTTTAAGTCATAAGCGGTCAGTGAGCGTGTAAGCGATTTAGAACTTTATTGTTAAACGCTTGGTAAAGTATTTAATTTAAATAATATTTTTTAATTTGTCGTGGCGATCCTTGGGGGAGGCCTATGTCCAGCAGTGGATGTCTAACGGTTGAAATGATGATGATGATGGTGAATATGTACAATTTGTTATATTGCTTTGAATGTCATGAGATGGCAATAAAATGTCACCTTCTTTTGCTATGAGTTAGAGTTTTGATTTGCATAACACATAACCTCAAGACAGCTGTCCATTTGGTCTAAATACATCTCAGCCTATCGCAGTCCACTGCTGGACATAGGCCTCTCCCTAACTGCGCCATAACACTCTGTCTTCCGCCTTCCTCATCCAGTCTATCCCCGCTACCTTTTTTTAGGTTTTGGTCGACATATTCATCATATTATTATATTCAGATGATGAAGGAAGATATCGTTAGGAAACGAATGTGTCTCCTCAATGGCCTAATTCATTTAAAATGACTTGACACTCGCGCCGGCTGGTGTCGTTTTTATGAAAAGTAGGATATTAAATGTTTTTATGAGGAGATATGGACGTTTGGTCTTCACAAAACTGTATTTTTAAAACCTACATCATCTTTATTATCTGTTTCTAAAATATTTAATTTCAATATCACATTCAAATCAAGGTTCAATAAAACTCCTATTTAGTTTAAACCTCAACAAAGCTAAAATTAGATTTAAATTCCCTGAAAGCCTAGGAAATTATATTTGGATAAGGACTAATAAAGGATAAACCTTATTTTATCACGATAGGCTTTAAATAACACAGGATCAAAGTCTATCACCATAAAGCTGCCATCCAAGACAGTTTGAAGGGCTTTAAGCGAAAAGTAATTAATTGTAACAGCCAATAAAATTCAAATTACCGTGTACGCATAAATCTCAAAGGTAAATCGCTACCGCTGCCGCCTATGACTTAAGGCACGCGCCATTCTACAATGGCCACACGAAGGGTCAACTCGAGTAATGTCACGTGAAATGAGTGTAGTAAGACCCTTTCGATTCTTTAGGGATGGGACACGTTACTGAGATGAGCTTATCGATGTTTCAAATTTAACAATAATAGTACCCAGCCCATCAGACAATAAACCTGATATTAATTGACTGAATGAATAAACAATCGGTTTATAAAAAAATTTTTGCACTGCTGGTGGATTTATTCCTTATGATTATGCCAATGTTAGACATGGAAAAAAATTAAGCTCTTAATGAACCGGCCGTGCAAGTTTCCCTGATTCAAAGCACACATCGCGCCGTAAAACTGTTTTTTTATATAAAATATGAGAGTATATAAGCACTCTTCTGTCTACCCCTGCAAGCTTACAGACGTGATACAATTCTTTTTTGCGAAAACTTTTTTTGAACTACTATTATTATTATTAAAGCAAACAAAAGATCTGATATATAAATAAATAAATATTCCTGGACATTATGCCACAGTGCCATCTAGTTCCGAGCTAAGCAACGAGGCTTGTGTTACGGATACTAGTCGGTTTATATACTACATATTATATACTTTTTTTTTGTAAATAAAATATATACATAGATACATCCATGATTATACATAGATACATCCATGATTATACATAGATACATCCATGGATGTATGACTCGGATACAAATGTTTATGCTCATCACACAAACATTTGTCCCTACCGGGATTCGAATCCAGGACCCATAGCGCAGCAGTCAGTGTTAACTACCGTTGGACTAATTGGGTCGTCGGATATTAATATAATACATGTATAACAATGATCGTTGATATTATTCGAACAAATTGAGTAAGATTTTGTTTATTTTCTAAACACATCGAGTGGGACATCGCTGTTTCGCCCCCGGGGACGAATAACATGCTATTCCTCCCAAGTTCTATGTTTGCTTACGCTCATATTGGCAAATTAAATTTTATATTCAGAACCGGTTTATTTGTACTAAATATACATATATTATATTTTGCACAAACGTTAACAATTTGTTTGTTGGTTTAGTGGTCGTTGATGCAAATGCTGAGGTCCGATCCGAGGGACCCTTCAGGACAACAAACGCGATGGTATGGATGTAAAAAATCTAAAACCACCTTAATAAACACATGAAGAAAGATATTGGGTCCTCTTAAGAGACCAGAAACCAGCGCCTAACGATACCAATCATGATGATGATGATGATGATGATGATGATGATGATAATATTTTCTTGGCCAATTTCAGCCACAGCGGCTATTATTAAGGACTGGATGATGAGATCCAGCGTGTAGTTATTCTACCCTTTGATCTCTTTGGTGACTGGCATATCCAATCTTGTGGGAAAAGGTTTCGCACTTGGATCACGTCAACACCTTACCAACGTACCTAATTACAAGTATAAGCCTCGTTCGGGTTTCAAGCTCGTCTCATTTCTGGTCAAGCTCCTTCAGACCATAATCAAAATATCGACAACGCTACAGCACATCACTAAACGTATACCTACGTTGTAACCGCATCAGTGAATGACGCTCATAACGCCGCCTCGCGTGTAATGACGGTACCTCTATTACTGACCCGTGACGTCATCGGTATGAATACTTCAGATTGTAGTGGATCCTACATGGTCGTTACTGTCTTTGTTTAATGGGGACATACTGGAATGCCAATTAATTGTTGAGGATGTAGTTTAAAAGGTGGGTGCAGACTGGAGAACATACAAATAACAATGGGTTTCATAATTACCACCGCATATAATAACCTCCTTGCTGGGCACGGGTCTCCTCCCATTTTTGTAAATGGAATGTAGTCAATCACACTGACCTAGTGTCAGATTCTAGAGTTCACACGCCATCGAGAAAATCTCTCAAGCATTCCGGTTTCCTCACGATATTTTCCTTCACCGTTTGAGCATGTGATAATAACGCACTTGTCTCCGAAAATTCATTGACAATGAAAAAGGTCAGCCTTGGAATTGATTTCGAGACCTTTAAACTTAGCAGTCCACTTGTCACACCATTAGGCTACTATCACAAGGGTTTCAAACATGCTTTCGATACGCCTGATGGTAAGCAGTTACCGTAGCTAATGAACGTTTTTAACAAGAGGCCGGCTCGCGCTTTTCCGAGCCTGTATAAACTTTTAGGTTTCTTAAAATAGGAAAGTTACTACACTGACAGCAAACAAAATTCCTATGCTGTCAGAATAGTTTCTCCCTTAGCAATGAGCTCTGGTAACCTTACTCATTTGCAGAAACACAACTATTGTTGTTTCACTGCGGTCTCCTGCAAGGCGGAGGTACTTCCCCAGTCGGGCAGCACAAATTGAGCGAGAAATCTCGCCCTACCTCTGTGTTCTTTGTTATTATTATTATTATTGACATGTGTACTTAATACATTTTCTTGTTTTCTTCGAATAAAAACGTTGGACATTTGTTATTTCTTTTAAATTACGTTTCAACCTTTCTAATTTCGAAGTGAGAACGGAACTAAACTTATTTCTCTATCTTTAATAGGGGTACGTTATTTGAACCCTTTGGGAGACAAGGTGATGAAGGTGTAATGGGGTTTCTGTAGGTCAGACCCCGTGTTTTAGCACCCATCATGTTGCGGTTGAGAGCATTCGATGTTAGGGTGGGGACATGTCGATAGTTTTCCGTCCCATTACAAGTTTAAACGTTTCGGTTTTATTTCTTAATGCTTCACGTAATGTGAGGATAATCCTAGGTTTCTTTTTATTGAAGATTCGTTTGCGAAATATTAAGCTTAGTGTTTTTTCGAGTGTATCCTTCACACACTTAACTATTTTTTTTCTGAGTCGACTAAAAGTAACTAAAACTCAGTTGCTTGCGATATAATTAGAATACATTGGTCTGTAATATATTTTATAATATACTTGAATAACCAATTTATGTATAATCATACCTACAATATAATAAATAAATATTCCCGGACATTATGACACAGCGCCATCTAGTTCCGAGCTAAGCAACGAGGCTTGTGTTTTTTGTAAATACATTCATATTATACGTAGATACATCGAATGTTTATGCGCATCACACAAACATTTGTTCCTACCGGGATTCGAACCCGGGACCCATAGCACAGAAGGCAGTGTCAACTAGCGCTGGACTAATTGGGTCGTCAAGTCATATAATTAGAATACATTGGTATGTAAAAGTATACATTTTATAATACACTTGAATAAATTTATAATCATACCTACAATATGACTCTTATAGGTAG
This sequence comes from Craniophora ligustri, assembly GCA_905163465.1. Classification (NCBI taxonomy): domain Eukaryota; kingdom Metazoa; phylum Arthropoda; class Insecta; order Lepidoptera; family Noctuidae; genus Craniophora; species Craniophora ligustri. The sequence continues at coordinate 8,619,306 of LR990981.1, forward strand.
TGGTTTGAACTAACATTTAACAAACATAAGGGTGAGCAGAATTATTGTGGTTACCAATGAAATTCTCAGTACCTGCCTCGTTGGTCGAGTGGTCTTACAGAGCGACTGCCGAGCAAGAGGTCCTGGGTTCGATTCCCAGGACGAGCAAAGTGTTATTGGGATTTTCTATGAAATTCTCAGTAGCAGCTTGGAGTTTGGATTCGTGCCCGGTTGATGGCAATACGCTCGCCCCCTATGACATGGGACCTAAAAACATACCACACCTCTGCCTAACCCTTCGGGGATGACAGGCGTGATGGTATGTATGTTCTCAGTAGCAGCCCTATTAATTCAAATATGGTTAATCCTAATACCTATATATTCGTGATGCTATATATATATATAGAATTACGACGATCCGTTTAGCTCAGCGGCAGTTAACGCTGCCTGCTATGCGGTTCCGGGTTTGAATCCCGGTAGGGACACGTTTGTGTGATGAGCATTAACATTTGTTTCCGAGTCATGGATGTACCTATGTATAATATGTATATATTTACAAAAAAAAAAAGTATATAATTATGTAGTATATAAACCATCTAGTATTCGTAACACAAGCCTCGTTGCTTAGCTCGAAACTAGATGGCGCTGTGTCATAATGTCCAGTAATATTTATTTATTTATTTAATATACTTCCTGAATAAATAAATACTCTAACTCCCACGGCTAAAGGGTCTATTTTCCTTCTTCTTCGACTTTCTTTTCATACATAAAAGCGACCTTCAGTGACACAAAACGACCCACTTCTGGTACACGTGTAATACCTAACATACAAGCTGGCAGAAATGTGTGAGAAGCACGAATATTTTATAATACAAAATATGTGCCCTGAATGTGCGAGAATTTATGTGTTTCGTACGACTGATATTATATAGCGCTAGATACTTTTAGATGGAAGATGCTTTGAAAAAACAGCCTCGCCTAACCCTGCAGATATGAGGGGCGTGGTGTTATGATTGATGTACAGGTTTTTACAGGTTCGCGTTGCTGAACCCTATAGTGAGGGAAGCCTCTGAAGTGACAAGCCTCCACAGGCTACGGTAATCGTAGGTTAGGCATAGGCGTGCCATAAGCTTGTTTGCTACCTCAGTGGTGCACAAAAAGATGAGATAAGACGTCAGGTATTTTCGTAAAATATTTCCTGTCTTCGACAAAGAGGTATAACCAACATTAAAATTACACTATCATCATCATCAACCCATTAATGTCCCACTGCTGGGCACGGGTCTCCTCTCAATTGAGAGGGATTAGGCTATAGTCTACCACGCTAGCCTACTGCGGGTTGGCAGACTTCACATGCCATCGAGAATTCTCTCAAGCATGCAGGTTTCCTCACGATGTTTTCCTTCACCGTTTGAGCATGTGATATTAATTAAAATTATACTAGCCTCATACTTAAAGGTTTCAACCACTGATTATCCGCGAATTTTAGTTTTTTTTAAATCATTTATAGGCAAGCGTTTGACCACTATCTCACCTGATGGTAAGTAACAATGTGGTCTAAGATGAAGCACGCTTACATAGAAGATACCTATTCACTCGTGACTTGAAGACCCCCAAATTACTCATCGGGAAATACAGACTCAGGCAACTGATTAATGTGCATTTTAGTCTAACGGTGAAGGAAAATATAGTGACTTTTCATTTTTCGTATGATTGAAATAAGATTATACAGATTTTAAGACAGAGGTGTTGATTGTTTTAATGTCATAATTAAAAGTTGTTTTATTTCAAAATTGAGACTTGCGAGAATACTAGTCGCAAGTATAAAAAAAATAAGTAGTTTTCAACCGACTTCAAAAAAGGAGGAGGTTCTCAATTCGACTGTATTTTTATTTTTTTATGTTTATTACCTCATAGGTTTTGTCTGGATGAACCAATTTTGTTGATTTTTTTTTATTTTGAAGTCCAGTTCTGGCATTTGAAGTCGACTTTTTTTTACAGAATTATATAAGTACTGTGTCAAGTTTTCTATACAACACAGAACCAGCAAAGAACATCCCCAAACATACAACGTAGGTATACAATACAACAAATGAACGGGAAAAAAAATATAATTTACTTCTTACATCCTCTATAAATCCATCCAGTGGGTTACAATCCGCACTGAATCACTTTAGCGCTATCGTGCGAAGTACAATGCATCATAACCATTGTAGCTCGCGTTCCGGCGCGGTGCTTCCTGAACGCTACTGTACCGGCAATGTATACCGTCCAAAGCGAATAAATGGAGCGACTAAAAGTGCATTTTTCTCCGTACAAGCGTGATATGTACGACATTTCCTTCCTTTAACGCAGTCGGGTAAAGTGTTATGTGTTTGCGTTCTTTATTTTTGCGTAATAATTCTTGTTTTTGAAGGAATTGTTTATTGTACATTTGTATCCGAGTCATGGATGTATCTATCTATAATATGTAAGTATTTACAAAAAAAAAGTATATATAATACGTAGTATATACAAAGTAAGTAACCAGCTAGTATCCGTAACACAAGCCTCGTTGCTTAGCACGGAACTAGATGGCGCTGTGTGTCATAATGTCCAGGAATATTTATTTATTTATTTTATTTATTTATTGTGTGTTTAATTTGTTTTGTTTTATGCATCACTAAGACTATTCGTAAAATGTATCTCTTGGATATGTTTAGCTATTTCTATAAGTTTTTCTTAAGTAATTGCAAAAAGAAAAGTCATGTAACCACAAAACATGCACGCCTGAGCTTTAAAAAACACATAAATGTATGTATTCACGCGCTCAATCGGCGAAAGAAAATAGGCTGCTGGGCACGGCTCTCCTCTCATTTTATTAAGAGGGCATTTTATTTATTTATTTAGGCTACAGTCCACCACGCTAACCTACTGCGGGTTGGCAGACATTACATGCCATCGAGAAAATCTCTCAAGCATGCAGGTTTCCTCATGATGTTTCCCTTCACCGATTGAGCATGTAATAAATACGCACATAACTTCCGAAAAGTCAGTGGTGCGTGCTTTGGGTTTGAACTCGAGACCTCTGACATCTCAGTCCACTGGTCACACCGCTTGGCTACCACAGCTCCGCAGGCATGCATGCCATTTTCTCAATAGCGTGTTTAGACAGGTGATGGATAGACGTGGTAAATATAGTCTAATCCGTCTTCAAACTATGATGGGACCTATGTTCAAATATGGTATAGATATATAGCCATAGAAAATAGGTTTAAATGTGACACAGTTTAAATAAACGTTACACAAACAAACAAGTTTAAATAGCGTCAACATACCTGCTAACCAAACCAATAAGGCTTCATTATAAGCCCCCAATAAGGCCGCGTACCATCGTGTTACTAACCCGTTGTCTACGCAACAAAGCCGAGCGGTAAGATCAAAGGTTTCCAATCCCTTTGATTACGCCGTCTAATGAAAGTGTTAAATACACTAGCTACGTAATTTACGCACTGTTTTGATATAGTACGATGTAATCTAGAGATTAGTTTAATTAATTTATCAGTTCAATGACTTAATAGTTCACCAGGGTTCTAAACGTCCTTGGTTTGGTGCCTGCAGCATCAAAAACTACCTTCTGTGGTAAGGGTCCCAGATTCGACTCCCGGTAGGGGGCAAATGATTCTTTGCACGGGAATTTGTACCTGAGTCAGGGATGTTTCTGTGTATAATAATGTAAGTTGTATATTAGCCATCTAGTATCGGTAATACAAGCCTCGTTGCTTAGTTGGGAACTAGATGGCGCTGTGTTATAATGTCCTGATATTATATATTTATGTACACTTTATGTAATTTATTTTCGGTTTCGGCCGCGTTTGGCGCAATAACGATAAACAATTGTCTAGAAAGTGTCTCATATGATCCTAGGTAGCAATAAATAAATAAATAAATAAATATTTCTGCCACAAAAATCTTATAACATCGATTATAGTGTTTAAGAAATGTATTCAAAAGTTTTCATTTTGAATTCTGGTGCAAAAGCGGAAACCGCCATTTTGTGAGGTGTTTTAATAGTAAACACTACGAAAACTTCAAGATGGATGGTGAAGCGAAATGGCGCTATACAGGTGGTATAGCACCGTCCCTCTCTTATAACCTAAATAAGTATATAGTCAGCGACATTTTAACTTACCGCCCGAATGCGGGCTGAAAGGCTTTCAGCTTTCACCAATATTTTCTTGATAAACTTTCTGTTTGCATTTTTATGGTCCGATTCGATGCAAGTCGGGTCCGATCATACGATTAATCGGATAGTTAACATAAAGTATTTTGATCGATATAATCGATCCTTACGCCCCTGAACGATAGGCACACACTAAGGTACGTTACAGGATTGATTCCCGGATAAACAAAATATTGATTCCCACTTAGCAGTTAATTATTATTTAATAGCTTCATACTTTTTTTATGGTGATGAGGGGGCAAACTAGCAGGCGGCTCACCCCGGTAAGTGATGACCGCCGCCCATGGACATTTGCAACACCAGAGGCTTGCAAATGCGTTGCCAAACCCCTTAGAAACCGTTCAGGTTTCTTAAAATAGGGAGTTACTGAACTGACAGCAAACGGTATTCCCATGCTGTCAGAATAGTCACTCCCCCAATGAGCTCTGGTAACCTTACTCACTCGCAGAAAGACAACTATTGTTGATTCACTGCGGTCTTCAGTAAGGCGGAGGTACTTCCCCAGTCGGGCAGCGAGATTTGAGCGAGGAATCTCGCTATGCCCTACCTCCTGGAATTTATTTAGTTTACTATGTTACTGTTAAATGGCTTGGCCTTTATTTCATCGGATTTAAATCAAACTACTTCTGCCGATCTCTTTGGAAATAAAAGCATGATGGCTTATTTTACTTAATTAATAATATAAAATTTAACAATATTAAATATTCTTTTCAATTACAAACCGCTGGACTATTTGACGACCCAACTAGTCCAGCGGTAGTTAACACTGCCTTCTGTGCTATGGGTCCCGGGTTCGAATCCCGGTAGGGACAAATGTTTGTGTAATGAGCATAAACATTTGTTTCCGAGTCATGGATGTATCTATGTATAATATGTATGTATTTACAAAAAAAAAAGTATATATGTAGTATATCAACCATCTAGTATCCGTAACACAAGCCTCGTTGCTTACCACGGAACTAGATGGCGCTGTGTCATAATGTCCAGAAATATTTATTATTATTATTTATTATTATTATTATACAAAAAAACCAGCTGCCTCCAGCGGCTTTGTCCGCATGGTATATAATATATATAAAGTAGCCTGCGTGTTAATCCAGGTAATAAACTGTATATAAATATGCTAAATTTCATGTAAATTGGTTAAGCAGTTTTTGCGTGTAACAAACATCCATAGGAACTTTAACATTTAATTATATTAGTAGGTTGCGATACGATTAATATTAATAAAATAATTTAAATATCAAATATCGTAATATCTAAAATACATCATTCGCAGGACAGCTTCAAATACGCGCTTTCAAAGAGAAGCTGAATTAAAATCAGCAATAGCTTCTAAAAAAAATGTCCTTTCATGGATTTACCTCAGGTAAATAGAAATATACTTTTGGCTTGACGACTACTTATTAAACAACTTCAAACAAATAATAAATCATATAAAATATACCTGGACATTATGACACAGCGCCATCTAGTGCCGAGCTAAGCAACGAGGCCTGTGTTACGGATACTAGATGGTTGATTCACTACATACCTACATATTTTTGTTTTTTAAAACGCTCAGATATTATACATAGAACAACCTCGGATACAAGTGTTGATGCTCATCAAAGAAACATTTATCCCTACTGAGATTCGAACCTGGGACATATAGCACAGAGGGCAGCGTTAACTACCACTGGGCTCACCTGGTCGAAAAATAAATAAGAAAGAGGTTTTATTAATGTTCGCTCTGTTTTATGCATGACTTTACATGGGTAAATTTAAAATACCCTACCGTCCATTCGCTAGCCGTTAATATACCAAAAACCACTCCAAAAACCCACATACTTTATGACGTCATAATCCTACAAAAATTGTACCCCAAAACATTAACCCTAAAACTACCGCATGCAAAATTTATATACAGGAGACGCAACGTAAGCCAAATTTTATTATAACCCTCCATTGTTGAAGTCACACTTGAAACTACTGGGGGTAGGTTCGACCCATCGTAATCCTTCTAACAATAAACCGTAAACCATTTAAGGCTATTCTCTGCAGATTTGTGAATATTTATCATAATGTACCCTTGTGATATGAATTGGCGATTTATCAGAGACCTCGCAGCCTCTGGACCATATGTTTTTAAAGTCTTGTATATCATAAAATTATTTTTGTATTATGTACTTAACGAAAATTCTTATTGATTTATGTAATTTTATATCTACACTATAATAATATAAAGAGAAGAGAAAGATTTGATTTTTGTTTGTTTGTATTGAATAGGCTCAAAAACTACTGGACTGATCTGAATAATTATTTTCCTATAATAAAGCTGTGATGAACGTTAGTTATAATTGATTTAAAAAAAACAAGTATTTATGTAACCCAAGCTGTGAAAAAAACCCTTACTATATTGTTTTTTTTTTCAATTTTCATTTCTTCTCTTTATTATTTCAAGTTCAAGAATAAAAAAGAAATAAACTAATTTTACGTATTTTTTCGCAATATAATAATTAATATTACGTAATATTGACGTTTTGGAATCCTACAACATAAACATATTTAAGGACAATAAATTTTTAATAAGCTACTTTATTCATCTAATTAGTTATTCTCAAGATAAATCATGTTTGAAGAAACATTTCAAAAACAATAAAAATAACAACTAATTACAATCATCTTTATACAAACTTCCAAGAAATAAGCCAATTTATACAAAAAGAATACTTTTTCTCTCCTTTGAAAAAAAAAACAAATTGAATTAAAAAAAAATCTCTCACTCGCCAAATTTAAACAATGAGACTTCAAAAATAAATCATACAATAAAAAAAAATATCTCTTCATTAAATAGAAGCAAATATTAGTTTAGGATACTTTTAATTAATTTAATTTGACGTGAAATTTTAATGTTTGAAGTACCTACGCTTTTATGTATTTACAAACGTTTTTCGGTGAAAGAGTTTTTTTTTACTGTAAGTACCCACGCGTAAATAATTTCAATTTGAACCTTATGTGTAACTGTAGGTGATAAGACGCAAACGGTGCGACGGAGATGAAAATTATATTTAACGACGACCCAGTTAGTCCAGCGGTAGTTAACACTGCCTTCTGTGCTAAGGGTCCCGGGTTCGAATCCCGGTAGGGACAAATGTTTGTGTGATGAGCATAATCATTTGTATCCGAGTCATGGATGTATCTATGAATAATATGTATGTATTCACAAAAAAAAGTGTATATGTAGTATATCAACCAACTAGTATCCGTAACACACGCCTCGTTGCTTAGCACGGAACTAGATGGTGCTGTGTCATAATTAATGTCTAGAAGTATTTATTATTATTATTATTTTATTATACATACAAAATTATGAAGCAAACCTTCATCAAAGAGCTTTAACCAATTCTAATTATATAGGTACACACGGAATTTATCTATACATATTTTTTATATAAAACTAAATACGAAGCCTTTAATTAATATCTTGATGCTGGAACTAACGTTAAGATTTTATCCTATCACCCGGAGGCTCTTTTCGAACGATCTCGGTCTTAACCCTAATTCTGCCCCCGGCGTTTGAGTGTTTCGTCCCGAATTAGAAACGATACGCCAAGTGTAGAGTTAAGACTGTAATATACCTTCAAAGAACGTCCCTTTAGGGTATAGCAAATAAATAAGTCTTGATCAAATAAAAAAGTACAAAAAGTTTTTTTTCTGTGTTCTTTTTCACGTAGGTATGTTGGATGTGTTTACATAAGTTCTAGTTGAGTGAAATTATGAAACACAAAGAGGTTTATTCATTTAGCCTTTTCTCGTGAAATCTTACTAATATTATAAATGCAAGAGTTTGTGTGAATGTTTGTTACACCTTCACACAAAAACCGCTTCACAAATTTAGATGAGACAAATCTCATCTGATCAAATATGCTAAAACATACATGTAAACATATATGTAGTTTTATTACCTGGATTAACACATATGTGTTGCTACATTTTATACACTATGCGGGCAAAGCCGCGGTGTCCTATTGCATGCCTATGTAGGTAAATTGTGCAGAACTGCAAACTTATCTTAAGATCATACCCTGTAACCACAATTAGTGCAATAAAGATTTATTATTACTATAGCTCTTCAATTAACAATCATATTCTCTCCAAGGTCAATTCGCAACCTTCAACCCAATGAACTTGTCGGGTCATCAACAAAGATTTCTAATTTTTAACTGACAATAGTCTTGATTAAAATTTAAATAGCATACCATTTATATGCAAATTTGAAAGGGCTTTTTGTTCATATTATTTGCTGTATAGTAATGTCCTTTTTGAACTATAATTTGATCTTTAATTTTCTCATTTAAATCAAGCTTAAAGCACATGATTTTAGATTGGTATTTGAATAGAAATTTTAATCTATTACAGATTTACTATTGATCTTTATGCAAATTTGATGCTTATTTGTAAAGCCTTTAATGGTATTATCGACGTGAATAGAAATTCGATTTAATTTAGGGTTGATTTTATTTGAATTTGCATGTTTAATCCTTTTTAGATATATTGGGCTGTAGTGGACTATAGCCTAATGCCTTTCAAATGAGTTCAAAGCTTTATAGACCACACTAGTCTCATGTGGATAGTCAGTCTTCTCACACCATTGAGTAAATCTCTCAGGCAAAAAGGTTTCCTCACGATGTTTTTCTTGGCCGTTTGAGTATGTGATAAATACGCACATTACTTAAAAAAATCAGCTGTATTTGGACATGAATTTGGAGACCTTTGATTGCTCAGTGTATAATTATCGGCACGAGTTGTGAGCACAGATTTTAGTAGTAAAAGCCATTTTACGCGTGTACGCTTTCGGCCAAATTTGTTCAGTATCGTTTTACCGATCAGAAGCTATCGTGTGCAGCTTCGGTGCCCCTCGCCATCGTCATTCCCCCGAAGACTCGTGCCGGTACCTATACTAGGGTATCAGAAATCTCTGTTAATATATATTAGCTAAGTCATGATACAGTAAATGTAACTGTATTACGCAACACTTAAAGAATATAGTTGCATAGACGTTGAAACTACTACCTAATTTATATCCAAATCAACTTTTATTTACTTACTTAACAAGAAGGAAATCTATTCCATAAATAACCCAACAGAAAATATCCAGCAATCCAGAGCAAAACCTTTCATAAACAACAAAGTATCAAATAAAATATCGTACGTCCATTTGTTTCATAGAAAAGACGTATGTTCTAACGATAGAGAGAGATGTAACATGTTGGGTTACGTGTATTGGACAGAGATGGAGTGTATGGCACCTCGGTGAATCAAGTGGCCCCGGGCGGGACAAACGCAATATCCTAGAGAGAACCTAAAGGCTACTAGGGATGGGATTAGTCGATAATTGTTTTATCGATAGTTCTTCAACTTACATTTTTAATTTGAATTATTGTGGACGGTATAAAAGATATTCATTAATGATAAAGATCTGCTATGTCCCGCCATTGGGCATACAATATTAAATAACCAAATGTGAATAAATAAAAATATAAAAATAATTGTAATATTATTAAGTTCATGCAATATAAAATCAAATAATAATTAAGAGGATTTATATACTGTCCCTTGTCAGTGACTGTCTGTATAGAACTAGTAATAGATTAGTAAAAAAAAAATGTTAACCAATGTGAATAGACAAACGAGGCAATTTATTATTTCAATTACATTAAATTTATGTTTTGATTTAACGTCCCCTTGAATGGTTCAAGTTAGTAATTTGTTACTTACCTTCAATAAAGGGCGGTAACAAGTACATTAATCAATTAATAATGAAACAAAAGTTTTCAATTGCCAAAAACGGACAACATTTCCAAACTTCCGTTGCGTTAATTACTTTAAATTACTTTTATTGAGCCTGGAAAGTTATTCGCTAAATTTATAAAATTAATGACGAATATTTTGGCTTTTTACTAATTTATTGTCAAAATACAACAAGGAAACGTCTTTTGTCTTAAACTTTTTAATGAATAATCATTGTTGTTAATTACTAGAGTGATGTGGTGTGATTGGGAACCATATTGTATCGACATCTATCTCGCCACATAAGAACTACGGACTCAGCGCGACGACGCAAGTAATCGTACATCGCGCAAGTGAAATATGCACGCGAGATAGCATATATACAACCACCCAACATCAACCGTTGGGCAGTAGCCCGCCAACCATAACACCTCGCCTGGTCGGAGGATCCTCCTTTTCAAATGGAGGGATTCACACCTTCCTTCCATACAGAAGTCTCAAATTCGATCCCAATCACGCAGCACTGACTTTTTATAATAATTTTGTCGCATCTACATGCCTGAAAGATTTATTTGATGGTCTGTGAAGTTTACTGACTAGCTGGGTTATTGTGATTGTAGTCTAGTCGCTATCAAATGACATGAGACCCAATTCCAGTAGTGGGATAGTTGCTATCAAATGACAGGAGTCCTATTCCCAGCAGTGGGATGGTTATTAGATTGAAGATTGATAATTATATTCAAGAGTTATAAGTTCTGATTACATAGATAGAACTCTTCAGATTTAATGCCTTTCCCATAATTATTAATCAATTCATGTTCAATTGATGCAAAGAATAAGAAGAAGAATAGACAGACAATATTTTACTCGAAAAAAACTCAAATATCGATATCGACATTTCCCCTCACTGTGTCACCATGCGCGCGTCTGATTGGCTGTCATGTTGATACAACTTATGAGTGCGATATGTCGTCCACTCACTTACAACATAACGTTGGTACTGAACACCGAGTATTGGAAGTTACTTATACTTCCCCGCGAAGAAATCAGAAAAGAGATTCATTTTATATACTGTTTTATTTTATTAGAAGGTATTCTTAATATTTTTGATTGGGTAATGATTGTCGACAAATTTAATTGTATGGTTTAAATGTTTAGGAAACTAGACTCAAATTAGCAATAATTTATTTAATATATGATAGTTTAGACATATAAAAATGTGATAGTAAATTTTGATCTAAATAACAATACTATTGAACTAACTGAAGAGGGCCTTACAAAAAACCTGATGATGAATGTAGACGAGACACTTTTGTGCACGAAAGTCTCAAAGACAGCACACAAGCAAAAGATGCGTGTGATTATTACGCATTATGTATGTGTGTAGGTACCACAATTCCATGTACACTCGCGGACACAGGGTATTATAACTTGTGGTAATGTCAACTTCACTAGATTCTTGTTTACACGACGTTCGTTGTTCTTATAAACGTAAAATGATTATATATACTAAGAGGCTAAGCTATTTGCTATAATATCCGAATAAAATATATATTTATACAAAGAAAATACTTATACAAATGTTAATTAAAACTGGTTAACTAGTTCAACTTTTTTTCGCGGACAAACAACGTGACACGAAAATTTTATATGAATATATTTATAAGCACTTACTGTAAGTATGAAAGTCGGTGATCTGCACGGTGTTGCAGTCTTCACCGACTTGCAGGTAGGTGATCTCGCAGCGGTAGACCCCCTCATCTTCAGGTTTGACGTCATTGATCACCAGCTCGGCGTAAGTCATGTTCTTGGAGTGCAATATTGTTACTCTGTGGACAAAGAAATAATATTTAATATTCTGCGGCATTTTACACAGCACCATCTAGTCCCAAACTAAGCAGACCTTGTGCTATAGATACTAAAAAATAGATATAATACGTATGTACCTACTCTTTTAATAAATATGTACATACTTATAATGTATAAGAAACACCCAGACGAACACAAACACTTATATGCATCACATAAATATTTGTGTCCTGTGGGAATCGAACCCACGATCTCGTGATCAGTAGTCCAATACTCGATCCGCTAGACCACAGAGATCCTCAAGAGATATAAGAAGTAGGTTGATCAAATTTAAATTCCAAATTATCGTTATGTAGCGACTAGCGACATCTATCTCGCGACATACGAACAACGTACACAGTGACGGAAAACTATCCACTGTCCAATCATGAAGCTCATCCTATCTAATTATTTTAATTAGCCATATTTATCTATGCACAATAAAGTCAAGGTCAAAATAGAATTCATACAAAGTCAAGGTCGAATTTAATTGGCTCTTTTCGAACGTCGACAATACAGACATCCCCAAAAACGCCCTTCACCTTGACGGCACAATAAGAATAAATTATATAAGATGAAATAGCCTATGCGAAGTGACAGTTCAAAGGTTTCGAAATTCAATCTCAAGGCACGCAAGACTTTTTGGAGTTACGTGCGTATATCTCAAACTGTGAAGGAACATAACTTAATAACTACATTAAACTAAGAATTTAATAACCCCACGTTAGCCTACTGCGGGTTGGCAGACTTCACATGCCCTCAAGACAAATCTCTCGCATGCAGTTTTTCCTTCATCTTAGTGATGTACTAAAAGTTGTTTAACATTCGGTACAAACATCGAAATTGGGAGCCGTCCCATCAAATTTCGATGTTTGTTCGAAATAATAAATGGCTGAATATTAATTAGAAAGGTTAGTATCAATCAATTTATTTATTTTCTCATAATATCAAAATGATTAACATCTAGGTTTTACATAAATTAACAATGTAGATTATATCATAATTAATATCAATTACATTATTGGTCAAATTAGTGGCAAATCCCTGATTTTTTAAGAGAATATTTAATTACTCTATAGTATATTAAAATAAATTATTTAACTCTGATTAACTCTGTACTGATTCCTTCGAAAACAATGTTCATTCAATTTATTTAATGCACATTTCGAATATAACACATGAAAATACAGTAAAAGATATAGATTAATAATAATCTTGCCCATTGATTACCACCAAAATGGGTATGGTAACGGGCAAAAACTATCACATATATACATCAACAAATCTATTGCAAGTGACATCACAAAATCTTGTGTCACTTCGGCTAAATTTTGGCTTCGGCCAAACTTTTGACAGGACCGCAATACCCATCACTAGTTCATACATTCAATGTGATATGTCCCACATAAATATGAAGATGCGGTGATGAAGAAAATTATGTTAGTTTGAAATAACCTTGACCTCCAGACTATTTTTGGTACACAAATCACCGGCTTTATCAAAACCGCTAGTCACTACGCGAAAACATTCGCAAAAATCTGAAAATTTCATTGGGCATTGAGAAGGAAGTATTTACGGAAGTTTTTTTCTTCCAAAATCCTTCCCCTAATGGTAGATCGGTGAGACTGCAAATTGACGGTACAAGCTTTGGGTTAATTAAGTGGACTGTCTAATAGATTGATAGGTCTGTGCGATGGGAGGTCGGCCCCGATTGTTTTTAGTTACGATAAGTATTTTTGTGATACCAAAATAGAAACCGTATCTTTTTGATTGTGTTATTTTTAGAATAAAAAAGTATTTGGGTATAAAAGACATTGAAATAAAATTTTATCGCGGTAGGCATATTGTGTTGCGAGATACATATACATATTTCATGCCATGTCATGTCCTCGTTTACAGCATAAATGTTTCGGGTCGTCGTAATTAAATAATATGAATATACCGCGATATAAAACGTATACGTAAATAATCGGTTTTGTCAATATAATATAACATAATTATATTTTAGTAATGTCTTAACAAATTATGTTTGTTTTGCATTTACTTCTAATAAAAAGGTGTAAATAGTAATAATGGTAAATAGTGATATTACAACCACTGAAAATTTGACCGAAATAAAATACCTATATTTATATAACTATATATGTAGTTATTAGATTGATACCAGGAATTATTTTTTATTTATACATGTAACTGAAGCTTTTTAACTGTGTTAAAATCCATCTCTTCGCATACGCAGTAAAGTTTAAAACCCAAAATTTTAATCTTTATACCAGACTAAATAACAATAACCTAAAAAAACAAACAATAAGTTTTCAATACAAACAAAACAGGTAACGGATTTAAATCCAATTTTTCAATCTTGCGCAATAAATTACACAAATAAATTGTCCACAATACCTGTACTAAATAGAGAGAAAGTAAAAAAACGGCTTCCTTTAACGTCGGGCAGTTAATTTGTCGACGCCAGCTCCAGCCGTTCTATTTAGGGTCGTTTTAATTATTGAATGTCCTGCGTATTGTGTCGTACTGTATTGTCTATCCGATTCTCTACTCTGTAGACTTTGTCATTGGGTACAATGAAGGTCGTTTATTTGTTTTAACAAAAATTTTGCTAAAACCAATTAATTATGCGAAATTTTGTCTGTCTGTTACCTTTTCACGCTTAAACCGCAGAGCGGGTTTAGATAAATTTTGGTATGGTGATAGTTTGAGTCTCGAAAAAGGACGGTATCTCAAGAAAATCTTCCCTTAAGGGAGCTAAAAGACAAAGACACAAGCAAAAGTTAGTTTATTATCTCGTGAATTGCAATTTTCCTTTCTTTCCATTTCTATATCTATCATTTCGATAAAAGAATATCAAGACTAACTTGTACAAATACTTTAACAAAACATGTTATCACAGCGTCACAGTACTAGGTACCGTTCACCGCGCAGCACAACAAACTTCGCATTGTTCATGCAACAATACGTGCAGCTAATGCCGCACCTGTGTCGCCGACTGTACTTGGAATAATTTATGCCGTTACATTTGAATTTGTTGGTGTGAGTCTAATTCTATAAACATATGTACGTAGACTTGAGAATATTATAGACATGAACAGACGGTGAGTCGGTATTTTTTTATGTATACTTCCATCTAATATTATAAATGCAAAATATCTTCAGACTTGACACTTAAACTGATTTAAATAGTGTTTGAGTATGTGATAAATACTGCTCCTAAAGAAAGTAATATTAGGTTTAAAATATCGATACCAAACATCTAACGGTTAAGTTATCGACCAACTTTAACTTTATTAATAACCTTAACACATAAATACGGAAAATAAGTTTTATAAAAGTCGGTATATTTTTAAACTTACAGCTACAAGATAGTTTGAAGTTTATGGTGCTTTTAGGGGATGAAATTAAATTTTATGGTAAAAGAGTAGCCGGCGTTCATTAGCTGGCTCATGTCTGAACTAAGTTTTATGGTAAATATTAATGATGGAGAAAATGAGTTGATAATTTAGTTTCTTTTAGTTTGAAGAATAATTTTGAGGAAGATAGGTTTTATCTTCTCCTGCGTCGTGGCTGCGTTTGAAACCATAAAATATTATAGACATTCACAAACCCCCAGATTGGGAACTACCTGTAGATCATACACATATTTGCTTCATAAGGGGATCGAACCCATAACCCGTGACACACAAGCCAATCGCTTATCCATTGCATGTCCTGACTGTTATAAATTAAACAAATATGCTGCTGTACATAAGCCTCCCCCAAAGATTTCCACAAGGACCGGTCTTGGGCCCACCACCGCATCAATAATAGTCTAATCTAATTTAACATTATTTAGCATCTAATTTCTATAATAGAAAAAAATGTTATAAGGACAGTTATTTTATACCAAATTGGTTCTTATTACACAAAATTCCTTTATAAAACCAATGTAATAACAACACAGCATCCAAGGGTTCTTTTTTACTGCAGTTAATAGTTCAACTAACGGTTGCGGCTGAACAGTAAACCATTAACTACTTTAATATGCCCTCGATGAACTCTCAACGAGTTTTTCATCTCGGTTTTATAGTTTAAATATTCACGCCGGGGCTTTTTTAATAATTTTTTGGCCGTGAGATTTTGAAATACGTATTTTATAAATTGAATTTTTTGATGCTGGGTAAAAATACGTTCATACTTTAATAATATAAATGCGAAAGTGTGTTTGTCTGTCTGTTTATCTCTTTGTCAGTGTTTCCCTTGAAAATCTCTGATGTTTGTTTGAGCACGTCATTTCGAAAAGTCTGTAGTCTTGGGATTTCACGAGACTGTTGACTTCACAATCCACTGGTCACTCTGGTCACCGTTAATTATTACACCTCTGCCTAACCCTTCGGGGACAACATACGTGATGGTATGAAGGTATGTTATACTAAAATATCATTTAAAACTGATTGGTCTAGTTGTCGTAAAATTACTGTGGCGACATCTACCTCGCCATATAAGAACTACGGACTCAGTGCGATGACGCAACTAATCCTACATCGCGCAAGTGAAATATGCACGCGAGATGCATATATACAACCACCCAACATCAACCGTTGGGCAGTAGCCCGCCAGGCACAACACCTCGCCTGGTCGGAGGATCCTCCTTTTCCAATGGAGGGATTCACACCTTCTTCCCTCCATATTACTGAGCTTGGGTTCGATTCCCAGGTCGAGCAAAGTGATACTGGGTTTTTCTATGAAATTCTCTGTAGCAACTTGGCGAAATAGTGGGTATACATTAGTACACCTCTGCCTAACTCTTCGGGGACAAGCGTGATGGTATGTTATATGTACTATTCTGCAATTTAATTCAAGATGGCTTTGTAAAGATAATTGTAGAGCCAAGAAGGGCAGGTGTTCCAGTAGCTCGCGCCGACCGCACATCCCTCTGATTTACAGCATAGTTTGTTACCAGCCACAAACAAGCTTCTTACGTAAATGGGGGTAAGCTGTATGCTGTAATACTAAGAGCTTGAATGCTATATTCGTTTCTTACACTTACGCGAATATTAGCCATTGAAATAAAACTACTTTCTTTTTGTATTTTTTAGCATATTTCAAGCTAAGATTTTTAATTTTTTATTAAGAAAGAAAAATTCAACCTCAGGCGGGACTCGAACCCGCGTCTTCTGGATAAGTACTGCAGACGCTCTGCCAACTGAGCCACTTCATTCGGAAACGAGCCTGTTGTGTCAGGACACAACCGGCTCGTTTCCGAATGAAGTGGGATCTAAATAGATCTCGGCGAATTGTGTTGTAGTAGGTACACTTCTGACCAACCCTTTTTGATTCATGCGTGATGGTATTGTAATATTTAATTCTTATACTTTTTAGCAAATATCTGCCTAATTTACGCTGACCCTAAAGCTCTTTATTAACTTAAGCCATGGTCCCAAAGTTGCTAAAATAACTTTTACTTTGGAAGATTGTCAACAAAACACCCTTTGGACTAGTATAATGAAACTCATATGATGTTAAGGAAACAATCGGGTGGCTTCGGGCGATTTCGTGCGCTGTCGGAGCGGAACCACGCCGTTCGGGAAACGTATTGGTTGGAAAGTATTGCGAGAGGGTTGCAAGATCAACGATTTTTGGTAGAATTATGGGAAATGATACAATTCGAAAGATATGATTGTGTGATAAGCTGGTGTGAAATATTTGTAAAAATATTGATTTAATAGATATCGTTGTCAGCTTGGAAATTAATGTTATAAAAACTTTTTCAAACATCATTTTCTTGGTTGGCAATCTGTCAACACTAAAATTATGAAAATTTTTTGTTGTGAATCAACAAGTTCATTGACAACAACAAATTACTATTAGATAATAGATTACTAATAGAGTACATTTCCTCATATTATTCTAATTCTGTTCCATTTATCCTCTTTATTCGTTCTAATAGTCTCAATTAGCTGAGGGAAAAAGAAAGAGACCTTACAACAGCAAAGCATGAGGTCTTATTCAATATTTGATTCCCAGATAAAGAAAATATTTATGTATGTGATAAAATATATATTTGACTAAAAATCACACCCAAAGTTAATTCTTCAGGGGAAAACCGCAATAAATTCTCTAATACTCTCAAAGTTATTAAAAAAAGCTTGAGCAGAGAACAATTACTGTTCATCCTTCCTGGGTAATTTAAATTCGCAGTTGGCAACATTATCCGGTGTCTTTTAACAAAAGGTGAATGTCAGTGAGTCCATT
The DNA here is from genome assembly GCA_905163465.1 of Craniophora ligustri. Classification (NCBI taxonomy): domain Eukaryota; kingdom Metazoa; phylum Arthropoda; class Insecta; order Lepidoptera; family Noctuidae; genus Craniophora; species Craniophora ligustri. The sequence continues at coordinate 8,637,370 of LR990981.1, forward strand.
TGTTGGAGCACGGCTGAACTGTGTAATGTTCTGGGTTGTAATATGAAAGTTAAAATGATTCTTTAATAGGTTTTATAGTATTTTAAGATATTATCTAAGCTAAAGACGATTTTATCATCATTATCAATCCATTTAAAGTCCCACTGTTGGGCACTGGTCTCCTCTCATTTGAGAGGGATTAGGCATCACGCTAGCCTACTGCGTAAGCAGACTTCACATGCATTCAAGAAAATCTCTCAAGCAAACAGGTTTCCTCGCGTTGTTTTCCTTCGCCGTTTGAGCATGTGATAAATACGCACATAACTTCTGAAAAGTTAGTGAAGCGTGCCTAGAGTTTGAACTCGAAACCTTTGACATCTCAGTCCACTGGTCACACCACTAGGCTACCACAGCTTCAAAATATATTTTCACAAATATACCTTACGTGTTATTTCAGCTTCCTCAATAGTTATAAAAGTGTGCAGACAAAGATTAATAGTTAGAACCATATTGGCGACCCGCAATTTTATGGTGAACATTAAAAATATTACGATCGGAAGTAATTCCCGTGGATCTATAGAAACAGTTTATACCATCGCGTTTTATGGCATTTTTCTCGTTAGAACAATAATCTTAATGTTCGCAAAACACAGAATGGGTGGAGTGAACTGTTATTTTTTTATATGTTCGATTAAGATCTAAAAACATGTGTTATGATTGCCTGCATGAATGTTTTCAAGCATGCATGAAAGTTACTGACTATGCAATAAACCATCAAGCATTATGTTTGCTGTTTTATTTACGATACACGTTTTTGCAAAACGTAAACTTGTAAATGATTTTATCATAAAATAATAATATAATATGTATTCTGCGATATAATCAGTAAAAAGTAGTTATATTTTTGCTTTTTATATATATAAAAATCTCGTTTCACAGTGTTTGCTGAACTCCTCCGAAACGGCTAGACGGATTATTATGAAATTTGGTAGGTCTGAGAATCGGTCGTAGTCTATTTTTTACACCCTTAGGTGATAAGGATGTCCCTCACTAGACATTTCTTAAAATATTCAGACGAAACATTTTTTTTATGATTTGGAATTGAAAAATACTTGTAACCCTAAATTTTTACTCTTCTACCACCAACCCTATGATGTGGCAAAACAACGTTTGCTGGGTCAGTAAAAATACATATATTTTCGTTCTTTTAAGTATGATAATTAATTACTTACATCTGAGAATGATTATTATTATTATTATGAGATTAAATGAATACATGATTACATGCATCTACAATATGTTTGCTTCAAAAATTAAAGAAATCAATATATCGTTTTGAAGCATTTAAAGACACGATTCGGGCTGATGAAGAGTTATTAGTTATTAAGTGTTATTAATGAATAATTTGAGAAGAGAGTGAGAAAATAACGTCGACATTGAGCCCGGAAATCCAACCCAAAAACCCTCTAGACCTTGGCAGTCTTTGAATACGAAATCTATTTTCTACTCACAAACAAGTAACGGAAACACCAACAACAATGTGAGACATGACTGTGTAGTTTACGACGTAGTAAAGTCAGCTGATATACCAGCTATAGCTTGAAATATTCATGCTGTATAAACGCTGAGTTGATCGTGAATGGTTACCCGGATCAACCTCGGTTAAGGACAAGTTTCGTTGCTAGCTAAATCTGGTTAGATCACACCAATAACGACATAGTTCGGTAAAATCACAATAGAAAAATAGATAAATTAAGTATCAGAACTTTGTTATCTACATAAATTAGGTCTATATATTTCTTATTCATACACGACTGCTTAGATATCGAAACAAATAGGTATATGCATTTTACAAGTCATTGTTTTCGATCCAATACAGCATCCACGGTCCTGGATAGACTATCCAAGAGGCTAGAAAAAATATGTATTTCTATTTCAAAAACCAGATACACAAAACATTTTCTTACAAGACGTCTAAAAGACATAACATGTTATAATATGTCATACCCTCTTGAACTCCAAAGTTTTACAGCTAGATGACAAATTCTAACCCTCGCAAAACACTCTCCCTTAAACAGTACTATCGTAATGCATCGTAAAGGGATACTAGTACCCCTTATGGAAATATAAAATCAAGTAGTTGTAGTATAAAGGCCAAGGATAGTACACTTTACGACTCCATAACCTACTAAAGACATCCTCAAAAACCACCAAGAAATTTTAACTTTACTACCCCTGACTTAGAGTAGAATTTCCTCCAGTAATTTGGTTTTATTCGTGTGGTTTTGGATTTATTAATTCAAACTTTATTGTGGAAGTGATTGGGTTGAATGTTGAGTGTTTGCGGGTTAGTTTGGGCAGTGGAATGGATTGCATTAAGTAGGTCAGTTGAGGTGATTTGTGGGCAGCTGTCATACGTTATGATTTGTTAGTTATTTATAAGCAAATATTTGTATCGCATGTAAACATATTACAGTTTGTACACACACGCACACAGAAGTAATTATAACTGACTGATTACTGTGACAATGACGTTATAACATCATAAATATATAGTTTTGTCACTATGCTTAAGTTGAAGACGTGTGTATAGGCTTTTCAAAATAGATAACAAAATAAATAATAAATATTTGTGGACATTATGACACAGCGCCATCTAGTCCCGAGCTAAGCAACGAGGATTGTGGTACGGATACTAGTTAGTTGATGTTTTTTTTTGACATAGATCACACTGTATATTATATGTATATTACATGTATATTATATATGACGACCCGTTTAGCTCAGCGGTAGTTAACGCTGCCTGCTGTGCTATGGGTCTCGGGTTCGAATCCCGGTAGGGACAAATGTTTGTGTGATGAACATCAACATTTGTTTCCGAGTCATGGATGTATCTATGTATAATATGTATGTATTTACAAAAAAAAAGTATATATGTAGTATATCAACCATCTAGTATTCGTAACACAAGCCTCGTTGCTTACAACGGAGCTAGATGGCGCTGTGTAATAAATATAATATTTATTTATTTATTTATTTATATTATATATATATATATATATATCCATGACTCGGATACAAATTAATGTTTATGCTCATCACGCAAACATTTGTCCCTACCGGAATTCGAACCTGGGACCTATAGCACAGAAGGCAGTGTTAACTACCACTGGACTAATTGTGATAGATTTGTGTTGTGATCAGTGGATTGTGAAGTCAAAGTTCTCCAGTTCAGTATCAAAACACGCACCGCTGACTTTAGGTATGACTTATGTGCGCATTTATCAAATGCTTAAACGATAATGGAAAACATCGCAAGCGAACCACACTAGGCTAGCGTGGTAGACTATAAACTGAATCCCTATCAAATGAGAGGAGTATTCGAACTCGTGACCTTTGATTAGGCTGCCCATTATCATACCGCTAAGTTATCATTGTTTTCTTTTCAATTGTTCTGTCCTTCACAACAGAATTTATTTTTCCTCCCTAGGGTAACACAATAAAAATATGTCTAAAATTTTACATAACCCTTTTCCATTAGTTTTCTACCATATACATATTGCTGTGACATTTCAAAATATACAAGTATCTACCTTCGAACCTTCCAGGGTAGGGTTTATTTATGGGTCCCATAAAACTAGCAATAAAGCATGGTAATGAGATGGTACAAGTTTACACGCTCATACGTACCCGATGTTCGAAACACGTGGTCCGAATGCTAAATGATAAATGCCAGATCTAGCTGTATGTAGACCTAGGAGTCAGGCAGTAACCCTGAACTGCAACCTGGTTTAGGTCATGGCGAAGGTATTAGGTCCCATGTTTTCAATGATAGATAAGGGCATGCATGTGCAGGTATTGAGCTGTGATAGCCTAATGGTGTGACCAGTGAACTGAGATGTCAAAGTTCTCCAGTGCAAACTCAAGGTTCGCATCACTGACTTTTCGAAAGTCATGTGCTTATTTATGCATCGTGAGGAAATCTGCAAGCTTTAGAGATTTTCTCAATGGCATGTGTAGTCTGCCAACCCGCAGTATGGTAACGTGGTGGATATGTTATAGCCTAATCTCTCTCAAATGAGAGGAGACCAGTGCCCAGCAGTGGGACAGTAATGGGTTGCTGAATTTTTTAGTCTGTATAAAACTGACATAATAGTCATGAGAGTATTATTGTTATGAGTTTCAGAACAATAAGTAACCGATGATTTATTTAAATTGATAAAACTAAACAGAAATATGTATAAACACATATCAAGTATTTTTAATCCATTCTCTTTTTTATATTACCAAGTAGTGTGACCTCTGCCCACCCCAGTTGAGCTTAATGTTATTCATATCCCCATATTCCAGCGCATTCCTCCAACGCGTTTCCATTATGACTTGCGGCGCCTGCGTCAAATAAATGTGCGTCATAAACATTTTACTGCCAGCTCAGTACGTGATGTGCTGACCGTACGCTAGTCTCATTGATTGAAGATATTTTTGAAGAACAGAGACAAGAGAGGAGCAGTTTTTTTATCCTTAAACAAACATACGGCCTCCCGAAGCATTTCCCGTAGCCTATGGACATTTGCAACACTAGAAGTGTAGTTCGCGCGCTGCCGACCTTGTAAAAACCGTTTTATATTTCTTGAAATAGGGTAGTTATTACACTGACAGGAAACGGGATTCTCATGCTGTCAGACTCACTCGCAGAAATACAACTATTGTTGATTCACTGCGGTCTTCTGTAAGGCGGAGGTGCTCAGTCCGACAACTTGTGGCGACATCTATCTCGCCACATAACAACTAAGGACTCAGCGCGATGACGCAAATAATCCTACATCGCGCAAGTGAAATATATACGCGAGATAGCATATATACAACCACCCAACATCAAGCGTTGGGCAGTAGCCCGCCAGGCATAACACCTCGTCTGGTCGGAGGATCCTCCTTTTCTAATGGAGGGACTACCACCTCTTTCCCTCCATAAACTCAATTTGAGCGAGGAATCTTGCTATGCCCTGCCTCACTAATAGCAGTCATATGCTACTGATATTAGCACGTCATAGATGTATACAAAACTCTAATTTCACTGTCCACTGTCTCACACTACCCGGCTACCACAGTTTATTTCTTCTTTCTTCTATTATAACTATTTTTATTAGCTTTTGCCCGCGACTTCGTTCTGCGTTAAATTAGTAATTTTATCGGCATACAAACTTCCATCCCCCTTTTCTCCCTTTTAAAGGACGATTTCTGGGATGAAAACATGACTCAAACTATTTCTATACAAAATTTCATCTAAATCGATTCAGCGGTTATAGCATGAGGAGGTAATAGACAGACACACTTTCGCATTTATAATATTTTAATTAGTATGGATATTATGGGTATTAATTGCTAACAGGACTTTTATTATATCTGACTTCACAACTTCGATAGTTATTAAAGTTTAATTTAAATTAACCGACTGAATCTTCACTTGCGGACATTATCTAAATTGCACCGCTCATATCCGCGCGGGAATTATGATTGATGACGTCAGACCCGGTCCTTCGGTCCGAGCGGTCCTGATTGGATGGCTGAGTCTCTGAGGAGTGGGGTTATAAATTTGACTAATATGTTTACTCGAGTGATGTAAGTCTACTCGTATTTTCTATGTAAACTTTGTGTTTTTTTTTTACAATTATTTATATTTTAGATTGTTGCTTTTGTAAGTTTATAAAAAAGAATTTTCTGTTTGAATTGGTTAGGAAAATACTTAGGTATAGTTTCTTTAGCATCGAGCCAGAATTCGATTTCAGGATAGGGTAGCCCTATTTATATGTACAATTAGAGAATCGAAAAATCGAAAATCGAACAAACAATGAAAAATATCTAGGTCTATGGCTGGACGACAAACTAACTTGGAGAGGTCATATTAAACATGTCCAAACAAAATAAACAGCAGTACTGGGTGCACTGCGTAATCGCAAACTATATACCAACTAATATACGCATCATGATATATAACTCATTGATCAAATCGCATTTAGAATACCTAATCGAAATATGGGAGTCAGCCGCCGAAACAAACTTAAGTCCACTGCAAAGAACTCAAAATAAAATTATTAAAGCACTTTTTCACTTTCACCACTTAACATCAACAAATTTTATATATAAAAAAAAACTGATCTTTTCAATGTCAAACAACTTTACACTTACTTTACCTGCAAACTAATTAAAAAGATCACAACAAATTCCATACAAAGCAATATATGTACAATTACATAAGAAAACAATTAAATATAACTTAAGGAGGAAAAATAAGCTACAATTAATCAAACCACGAACTGACTATGGAAAGAAAACTGTATTATATGAGGGAGCCCAACTTTACAATCAACTACCTGATGGTTTAAAGGAGTACGACAAGATTAATACATTCAAGAAGAAACTGAAGAAATACATATTTACATTAACATAGCATATACCCACATGTTCTGGTTGTTTGCACAGCCCCAGAGGTGTTTAAAATAATATAATATATATGTATATAACTAGCTGACCCAGCAAACGTTGTTTTGCCAGATAACAGGGGTTGGTGGACTACCCCTAACTTTTAGGGGGATGAAAAATAGATGTTGGCCGATTCTCATAGATACCGGATAAGCACAAAAAATTTCATCAAAATCGGTCGAACCGTTTCGGAGGAGTATGGCAACGAAAACTATGACACGAGAATTTTATATATTAGATGTTAAATTTTGTATCTCATTATAAGTGAACTTTTATGTTTGTATGAGAAATAAATTTCTTTAAACCCAAATATATTCTTGGTGTCCTGAAATTTGAAAGTACGAGAAACATCAAATACGCTAATTTACACTGAAGCTCATCTTACATACGCTTTTGGCACTATCAGGCCTGTATCCCACTGGGGTAAGCAAATATTTCCACTTGCGTTAACATAAAGTACGAACTACACATGTACCTACAGTTAATCTGTTGTGCCCACAGATGCATATCAAGACATTGAAATAAATATACTTTATACGGATTTTATAGCGTTTTATCGTATCCTTTGGATCACAAATAGGCCAAAATATCACGATTCAAATAATATTTTTTTTTCTAAATATATATATAACTCAAAGGTGACTGACTGACTGACATAGTGATCTATCAACGCACAGCCAAAACCACTGGACGAATCGGGATGAAATTTGGCATACAGGTAGATATTATGACGTAGGTATCCACTAAGAAAGGATTTTGATTAATTCTACCCCCAAAGGGATAAAATAGGGGATGAAAATTTGTATGAAAACTGTACCTAATTAATAATAATACTTCTTACCGCGAGCGAAGTCGCGGGCAATCACCGATAAAAGCGTAAGTGTAAGAAATCAGTGTAGTTACTTACATTAAAAACATTATCCTAATCACGACATGAAACAAACAAACTAACGAACCATTTCAAATCCATTGCCAACCGTTTTGCAAAGTGTAAGAAGCAGAAAAATACACCAGTGATATACAAAATGCGATTGTTGGACCAAAGCCCAGATAAAAATGGGAATAAAGGATAATCCGCTAAAACCGGGACCAACTTCACCAATAAAAGGTCTTAGCTAAAAATTTTATTTTCTTAAAGTATTAGTGAGAATGAGTTTAGATATAATTTCTTGCGTTGTTTTCCTCTAAAGTTGGATTTCGAGTGTTTAAAAGTTGAGCGGTTTTGAGTTTGTACTGTGTTGACTTTGGGGTTAATTAAGGACTATTTAGATTTGGATTTGTTTTGTGTAGTTATCAATTCATTTATTGACTTGCAGGGCACGTCTCACGCTTAAGACATCAGAGATTAAGCTTTAGTTCACCACGCAATCCTAATGCAAGTTGGCAGACTTCACATGTCATCGAGAAAATCTCTTTCGGATGCAGGTTTCTTCAAATAGTAACTGTAGTAACTTCCAAAAGGGAGTGGTTTATCTCGTGGGATCGAACTTAAGACCTTTGATTTTACACTTATTTTATATTGAAGATACATAAATACTTTGAAAACAAAATAAAAAGGTATCAATCTTTCCACTTTTTTACAAATTTGATTTGAAGAAATATTATTTTATTTTGACATTTTAGATCCTATACAGGATTCATGGTCACGTATAAGTCTTATATTAATTGATAGAATTACTAAGAGCTACCCAAAATTTTTGGTAATGATGTAATGTTACAAAAATGCAGAGCATCTGTGTAGAAGTAACCAGAAACGTAACAGATAGTGAAATCCTTAAATTTAATGTTGTTTTTTTAGTACAACTCACAGTTATCACATTCAATTAATTCAAAACTTCGTATCTAAGGACCTAAACTTATGAGACGAATGGCAATTTAAAACTGACTTCAGTATCCAATGATGGAATACTTAATAGAAAAACAGACATCTAGATTATAAATAAAGTAATGGATACTAAACAATGTAACAGGATCCTTAGAGAGATAACACAAAAGAAAAATACATCGCTTCACATTTTTTTTCTGCAAACAATCACACCAAAAAATCTTCCTAATGAACACTGGGTTTTCCAACAAAATTGTGTAAGCCGACACTACAGTTAAGCTTAGAGCACACCATGCATTTATTGCCCACACTCGTCGCCACTGTGCATTGATGATATTAATTTGCACCTAACAAGATTGCTGGGCTTTTTTTTTGTTTTCGGGACTTGACCTACTTGTGGTAACAGTTGAGAAAAACTAGTAAGTTATTACTGCGATATAAGGAGTCGTAAACTCATAACCCCGTGACTGCTGTGGGCAGAAATGTGTCGTGTGTCCCAGCCTAATATGACAAAACCGCTGTGAGGCGACACGGTGTCGTAATTTTTAAGGATTTCCCGGCCAGCACTTATCACGCGCTGTCTGTCCAGATTAGACTAAAAAAGAGAGGCTCTAAATTTGGCGGAAAGCTTTGTAAGTTTTGTATTTAGGGTAATTAGAATTCTTTTTGTTAGTTTTTAAGGTTTGAAATGTTTTATTTGTTATGCTTATTTTACTTAGAATTTTTTATCGTCATAAGTAGGTATCTAAGAAAGAAAAAGAAAGAAATTGATATCAGTGATGAAAAAACATACAAGAATAACACTGGAGGACTAAAATCTGACAAAATTGTTTTCAACGATACTTTACTAATTAAATATATAAATTTTCTAATCATTAATTTCATACGATGTTATCATTTTCCCTCTTTCCTTCGTCTTTATTTATTTTAACGCCATAATATATAATTTTCCGTACCCAAGGACCATTTTATATCATCCGTCACACCGACGTACCACCTATTCCTCTTCCAAAAAACAAACCCGCTGTTTTCAAAGCCGTGCAATATAAATAAGAGGCTTTATCCGAGGATTATCTCTTTAAGAATTGCGCGTACCGGGTACGAACAGGTTTTAACAAATATGACAATGGCGCTGTTCTATCTTCGGGACTTAAGGAAAAACAAAGTTTAGCTTTTTTTTGAGTGTTTGGACTTTTAGAGGATTCACACTTTGGAGCTGGTTTTATGTCTTGGTGACAAGTTTATATAACTTTATGATTTGAGAATTTTTATGTCTTATTCCTATAGTCCCAAATGCTTCTGTAGTACATGAGATATTGGTTTCGATTGACAGGTCGGTCAAGTTTTGGTGCGTATTTTTATGAGCAGAGCTTTTTAGCTTGGGCATATACCCAGGTAATGATAAAAGCCTTACATGCTACTTAAAGAGTCTTAGACATTGGCGATTTATGGGTGTACCTGAATACTCTTGAGAATATATGCGAATTATAGTTATTATTATTGAATTTACACCTTCACATTGAGATTTTTCTATCTCCATTTTTAAAATATTTTTCTTTGTTTCACAGTATTTTAAAATAGTACTACCAGCATTTAAACTATTGCCTATTCTCTACTAAAAGCTTACAAAAACTACCCCAACCTTACTACTTAAACATATCACAAGAGACAGATATAATTTATGCAAGCCTCTCGGCGTTTAGTCGTGGGGTGAACGTGAAAATGTGAATTATTACACACCCTAACAGGGGTGTATGGGTGTTGGGATGAATTATTTTACGTGTAGATGATGATTAGGCACTTACAATGTCGCTTGCAATTTGGTTTATAACATTTTGTTTAGCGGGAGAAAATGGAAATGCCATGTGGAGAACACATTTATTTTTTGGAAAGCTCCTTAAAACTGCTTCGTTAATCTAGTGGTTGTACGTGTGACTGCGGAGCAAAAAGGTCTAGATTTGATTCCTAAGTCGAGCAAAATGTTATTGGGTTATTCTATGACATTCTTAGTAGAAGCTTCGAGTTTGAATTCATGCCCGGTTGATGTCGATGTGATGATGATTATGATTCGTGGTATATGAAATGAAACGAGGGTAAGCGATCAGATTATGGCTGATCTACATAAGCGCATGCTACGTTAGTTTCACTTTTCAGGGCTGGATTAATACTCTTTTAAAGGAATAGTTTTGGTCTAATTTGAATATACATAGCAAAAAAAAATATATTATATAAATTTTTAAATATTGAGGTAAATTTCCAGACGACGATATCGAAAAAAACCGCGAAGTAAAAAAAAGAGTTCATAGGACCATAAATTTGTTCTTACTAAACATGCATTCAACACCCCTACCCACCCCACTTTTCCTTCTAACGACACAACGTTTTCTGATATGAACAGCTCATGACGTGACAGTATTTAAAATGGCAGCTAATTACGATAACACCTTGGATATTTATTAATGAACGTTTCATTAATTATAATTTAAAATGTGAAAGGTAATCGGAGTAAGTTGCCTTGCTAGCTATGTGAGGTGCAGAGGAAATGCCTGATGACGGAAAATTCTATCACGTTTTGTTTAATTGAAAGGGAAAGAAAGTATTGTTTTTTCTGTCGTATATTTAAAAAAATAGGGACAATTTTATTTAACGGATTTTTTTGTGATATATTTTTATAATTATTGAATCGCAAAATGTTACGACATGATGTTGTACAGAATCAGTAACGCTAGGATTGAAGTAATATATTTATTTATTTATATCACCATCATCCTAACAGGTTTACACCCAATGCGATAATGTTGTCATACTTACAATGTACACATTAAAATTTACGACAATTACGATAATAGAATAGAATGAATATAATAGCTAGATATTAAATAAAATCTTTTTGTATTTTTTAGCTTATTTCAAGCTAAGATTATTAAATATTATTAAGAAAGAAAAATTCAACCTCAGGCGGGACTCGAACCCGCGTCTTCTGGATAGGTATTCCAGACGCTCTGCCAACTGAGCCACCGAGGTATCCACCTGATGTGTTGAATTTTTCCTTCTTTATGTTACTTATGTCTTACGGCGACATAGCAATATCGATTGGACAATTCTGCCCAACCCAGAATACTCCCTTTACAGCGAGTAGATTCCGGATGATATTGTATTACCTTTTATAAAATCTTTTTGTATTTTTTAGCTTATTTCAAGCTAAGATTATTAAATTTTATCAAGAAAGAAAAATTCAACCTCAGGCGGGACTCGAACCCGCGTATTCTGGATTGGTACTCCAGACGCTCTGCCAACTGAGCCACCGAGGAATCCGAGGAATCTACTCGCTGTAAAGGGAGTATTCTGGGTTGGGCAGAATTGTCCAATCGATATTGCTATGTCACCGTAAGACATAAGTAACATAAAGAAGGAAATGAGGAAAGGAGGAATAAAAATAATAAATTAAATGAACAATTTGCAAAATTATAATAAATAAACAAAATTATAAAATCAATAAATTCAAATATTAATATTAATATTCAGAACTGACGATGTCAGTGGTCACTTTTAGAAACTCCGCCAATGAACAATTAAAAACATCGATTCCTCGCCCAACACTGTTAATTACTTTTATAGCTCTCGTGACTGGAGCATATTTATCTATGTTAGTGCGGTAGTATATTTACCCTAATTAAATATGTAACATATAGTTTTATTTTAATGTTTTTTTTCTATGATTTCTTTGTCTTTTTTATTATTGAGTAGTTATCTAATTCTAAAAAATTAAATTCCAAACAAAAATTTATTAATCTAACCAATTCTCTTTTTCAGTTTATAGCAGTCTTGACACAGCCACAGGTAAGGTAAAGCTTTATCTAGCAGCGATTATTAGTAAGAGATTAGTTACAGTACTGCCTTATCAATAACATGATCACATATTACACAAACAATAGAATAGGACAAACAATGGCGGTCCCAACATATTATTTTCTCTCAAGAAAATTCTAAATGTTCGTAAGAATATATTATAACATTCACAGTAACCCCACACGACCTCGTCTACAAAAACGAAGGTAAATACGAACGCATCGTCCAATTACAAATCCATCTGATATGACATAAATCAGCCACAATCGAACGGGCCGTCGCGCAGAGAGAAAAAATAAAATTTATTCGCCGGTCCACCGCAAATGTTGGGAGTCATTGACGGTGTGAATTTTGAGAGGGAGCGGATAAAAGGACCAATTTTTTGGTACGTACACATTTTTGGTACTCTTGGTTATAACATTAACAGTAACACCAGCCTCGTTGCTTAGTTCGGAACTAGATGGCGCTGTGTCATAATGTCAAGTAATATTTATTTATTTATATAACCTATATATTGTGTATTATTATTAACAAGATGGAATTCACTGGATGCAGGACTGGTCGTCATGACATTTCTGTTTAAATTATATTTATAAAAAAATATCCTTGAATGTTTCAAGATTTCAGTTAAATAATTTTACCATGGTATTACAAACCACCAGAAACTTATATTTTCTTCGTTAAGTTCATTCTTATTTTATTAAGTTCACCAATGAATACATTATTATGAACTCATGTGTTGTACTTTTGAAGAAAATATAGAAAAGTTTATTTTCCCGCAACCGTTGTCACTTTTGAATTGACCCACAACACTCAAGATCAAGGGAGACGCGGCATAAATCAACCATCCTATGGGTAGGCCGAATGAAATGTGGTATGTAAATCCTATCCCCCCCTAAAATTGGGGAAGAGGTGAATTATAGGCAGGCTATCCTACCGTCCATTGTGAATTTTACTTGGGTTCTAAGATATGTACCAAATGCGTGTCAGAGAGGTGATTTATTGTTTCGATTGCAAGTGATCTGTTTTTTGGCGGCCATTTTTGGTATAGAACATCATAGAGATTGGTGCTTTTGGGTACAGATGTTATTGCAGTGGAGGGTTGAATTTTCATTCTGTGTTTACTAAAAGGAGTGTTATTTTGTATGTCACAATTTTAAATATAAATTTAGAAGAATTTGAGAAGATTTTAGAAGTAGTTTTTGGAACACATAAATTACTTTTTGTAAGTGTTTGTAAAAGCTTTAAATTTAGTAGGTATTTGTTGTTTGGACATATATGATAAAAATGTAGCTTAGTAATTTAAATTGATTCTATTTATGGATGTCGATCTTACATATTAAATGAAGTAATATAAAATGAATTAAGAAAATTATATGAAATCGACTGTGTTGTGGACTATAGCTTTCTGCATGAAGACGATAAAGGTACAAAAATAACGTTCGAAGCATTATTACTAAGAAACTTCGCAATAAAAGTAGTTTTTTTATGTCACAAGTGTGCAGCCTATAGACGTTTGCCACACAAGAAGTATCGCTCGCGCGTTGCCGACCCTGTAGAAACCGTCTAGGTTGCTTAAAATAAGAGAGTTATTGGTTACTAAAATGACATCTCATGCTGCCAGAATAGTCACTCTTTCAACGAGCTCTGGTAACCTATCTGGTAAACACAAATTTTGTTATTTCACTGAGTTCTTCTATAAGGCGGAGGTAATTCCTTAGTCGGACACCTCAATTTCAGCGAGAATCTTGATGTGCTCTACCTCCATAAAAATGCACTCACTAGGCTTCGCAGAAAAGTGAGAATGAAGATCTTATACATCAAATAACGTAACTCAAACAGGACAAAGATATAATATCTTATGCTCACATAAATCTAAAAATCTAGTAACACAAAAAAATATTTTATGGTATGATAAAAGTCCATGGAAACAGGTTCATGACAATTTTATAACAGTTGAAACTATCTGATAACATAAAGTAACCTTCATAATACTTTATTTCGTAAATTTTCCATCTTCAGGGCTAATAAAACAAAAATAAACAATAGTGATAGTAAAGTTAGTATAGAAAACGGTAAAACAAACCAAATATTTATTGAGATCGAAACGACTGTAGCCGCGGGATAAAATAGTATCACAATAAAAGTCAACTTTTATTATGATTTAGTCCATTCGTAGCCATGTGACCCGCATTCACTCTACCAACATAACATGATCTATGTACACCTTAAAAGTCCTTAATCACTGAGCTCAAGTTATATTGGTACTGCATGTCATGTTCTTGCAAAACAAACTTAAGCTGTACAGTTTTCTGCAACTCTAATCAAATAAGTTAAAGGTGGATTTTGCTTGGCAATGTTATGATGATAACGTTGTTGCAATCGTCACGTATGCTATTATGTTCATGATTACAGTTTGTATAATGAGGGTAGGTGTAATTTCGTGACGTCATTGGCATATTGATGGGATAACTTTTTAGGGGTACATTTGCATTCAGATCAGGTGGAATAAAAGGCTATATATTAGGTATTATCTCCTTAAGGCGCACGTTGGGAGACTTAGGAGACCTATTTTCATGAGGATAAGATGCCCCTTTTTCTACATGGTAATACTCGCATATAACGTGTTATTATATCTTGACTTAACCCTTTAACCGCCCCAGTCAGATATATCTGACATGTATTTTTATATCCAATACGACAATATAATTATGTATGGACACATAGAAAATATAAATGAATTTGTCAGATATATCCGACTAGGGCGTTTAAAGGGTTAAAAGAGACCATGATTGCCGGAGCTTGTTTCGGTTCGTGAGTTAGAAAATACCGATACTATCGAGAAATTAGAACATTGAATTGTAAAAGTAATATTAAAATATCTATTAACAGAAATTTCATTCCCCTCTAAGGGATAAGTCAAATATTTTGACATTAAAAAGGATAAGTATGATTAACTGCTTCAATGGTCTTATACTCCCAAGCGCGGCTGCTGAGCGTGGTGTACATTAGTACACCTCTGCCTTAGTCTTCCGGGCTCGACAGCGTGATGGCATGTTAGGATATGTCATACCAAAAAACCTTGAGCATTGCTTATATGCAAAATTATTACATAAGAAAGAATTAAATCCTCATAAATCATTTAAAAGACATTTTTATCAAAGATTTTCTGTTACTGACAGAGGGCGATTTTAATCATAGCTACCAGGGACACAGAAATACATAACTATAATATAAAAACTCCGTTGTGTCCACCGCTGTGTCGGAGACGAAAAAAAAAAGTTTTTAATTCTTGGCTGCTAATTATTGTCGTCTTTCAACTGTATTGTTTGGGCTCCACCTTACACCGAAGCGTCAGTTTTGTGGGAATATTGAAATGAATCTTATTTTGTTATAACAAGACGCAAAATTGGTTGATATTGGGATTTAGTTGAGAATAAGATTGTTTACAGAATTAATGTAGAAAATGTTTAAAAAGAAGTGCTAGTCCTATTCATTAATATTATTTATTATATTTCTTTTAAATAACAATATATCAATAATAATCTTTGTGGCGACATCTATCTCGCCACATAAGAACTATCTACTCGGCGCGATGACGCAGTTAATCCTACATCGCGCAAGTGACATTTGCACGCGAGATTGCATATATACAACCACCCAACATCAACCGTTGGGCAGTAGCCCGCCAGGCACAACACCTTGCCTGGTCGGAGGATCCTCCTTTACCAGTGGAGGGATTACCACCTCCTTCCCTCCATACTGGTGACCCCGAGCTGAACATCAACGCAACCTTCGACGACCAGCAGCTTCGCCATCATCACTCCTCACAGCACTCTCCAGCGCATCATCCTGCCAGCCAGCAACCCTCCGGCTTCAAACCCTGACCACACGCCTGTAGCGGACGCACATGCCTGGTCAGGACCTTCAGCCAGCATCAGCAACTTGGCACAGCACACTGCACTTCGGCCGGTCATCTAGCAGAGACTCTCTCCTGGTCGACGCAGCAGCCAGCCACTACGCATCACTGCACCACCTCGACCCACTGAGGCATTCGCAGCATCACAGTCCCGACTCACCGTGGACTCACCGCAACACAGTCCCGACTCACTGCGGACTACGCGGCAACCTGTTCCGACTCACTGGAACATCACACCTGGCACTGGCAACACAAAAACAACCGCTGACTCTTCATCAGAAGATCATCATATCGACCACCAGTCTCGGAGGGGAGTGATGTGGCGACATCTATCTCGCCACATAAGAACTATCTACTCGGCGCGATGACGCAGTTAATCCTACATCGCGCAAGTGACATTTGCACGCGAGATTGCATATATACAACCACCCAACATCAACCGTTGGGCAGTAGCCCGCCAGGCACAACACCTCGCCTGGTCGGAGGATCCTCCTTTTCCAATGGAGGGACTACCACCTCCTTCCCTCCATATCTTTATCATCCATAGTCACGGGCAGATAAGTGGTTTTTTTTAAGGATCCGAAGCGTAGGGATTAAAACTATACAAATAGACCTTGAGTTCTATTCGTAGTTTTAAAATTTGTAAAAACTATGCAGTTTTATTACAATAATTATATAAAGACATTTGTATAGGAAATTAAAATCTTTTGTTTGAGTTTTATATTGATAATATACAAATAAATTGGACACTTTCATGTTGAATTGGTGAATACTGATATCACTTGAAGTTAATCTATCACAACTTCGTGATACATAAATATTCATTATATAATATGTGTTTATACCACTATAATGTTCGGTAAAGTATATTATGTTACAAAGATACGCTTTGGTGTAATACGCAGTCATTCTTCTCAGCTAAATATCCAAGATTACTCATAATTCGAGACGGAGTTAGTTCGAGACGAATTCTGTCGAATATTCTTTTACCACCCCCAGGGGTAATTGGGGGATGATCGGGGAAATTAACGGAATTATTAGGGAAAAGACTGAGAGAATTATTCGATTAAGGAGGTCCAATGTGATTTCTTTGTTCTTTGAAAAAAAGATTGACTTGACATTTTAGCGTGGGTGGTAGGTTAGTGGATAATACATTTATATTTCGATTTGCTTATTTAAAAAATGGGAAACTAATTAAAAATTGCCCGTATGATTATGTACTCATTTCTTAATCGTACGTGATTTTGAAAGAAGATAAATAAAGATTTACGGTATGATAAAAATCTACAGACATGCAAAGTATTAAAACTAAAGGTTACCGAAGCCAAATTATCACTAAGTAAAGACATATGGAGTGCGCCAAGATCTGCTACCAGACAAGTAAAATTATTCTCTTGATAAAATCCTTAAAAAGTAATTTTATTTCACATCCTTTGAATATGCGCTAAGTTGCAATAATAGCTAAAACAATTAACAATTACATGCTTAAAAATTTGCAGTAGACTAGCGTGGTGGACTATTGTATATTCTTTCTCAATCTGCCAGTAGACCAAGGCTTAGCAAAAATGCCGTAATTATTAGTAATAAAATATTTTCCTGGACATTATGACAAACAGCGCCATCTAGTTCCGAGCTCAGCAAAGAGGCTGGTGTTACGGATACTAGTTGGTTGTTTGTTTTTTTTTAAACTTTGCATCACACTAGGATTTTCTCCTGGGTTTGGGTGCATTTACAAACACAAATTATCACATAAACAAACACCCAGACCCGGAACAACTCCCTGTAGAACGTACAAATATTTGCTCCGTGCGGAGATCGAACCCGCAACCCGTCACGCACAAGCCAGTCACTCAGCCTCTGCGCCAATCGTCAATCGTTGATACACTAAATATCTACTTATTTTTTTTGTAAATACATACATATTATACATAGATACATCCATGGCTCGAATATAAATGTTTATTCATCACACAAACATTTGTCCCTACCGGGATTCGAACCCTTAGCACAAAAGGCAGTGCTAATTTATTTTACTTAGGCAGAACTTTCTAAATACAAACGTCCTCCAAAACAATATAAAATTTACTAATTACACAAATTCGTACCTAAGGACCAAAATATCTAAAAGGACCAAAAAAAAATTTCCCGAAATTCATAATCGCAGATAAAGAAAGATTCATTCCATTTCCACTAGATCCTCCTGAAATGGGGGTCGGACTAATTTAATTTCAACTTTCCCCCTTATCTCGATACAGCCTGATAAGAGATTTAATTAAGTTTACAAACTAAGTAATCTTTTATAACGATTTTTTGGAACGATGTCCGCCACCAGTGGTTTCATAATTTCAATTAAAATTCTCATTTTGAATTTTAAATAGGTTTGGATTTATGTTTCTGGTCGAATGTTTTTGAAATAGATCATTTTGGATGATGTTAAAATGTGAGAGGATATTTTATCTAGGTATGTGTTATGTAGGTATGTAAGATAGAAACTTCAGTGATATTTTCCAAAGTATTTACCAATTTTAAATGTATACAATTTTTATAGTTCCCTCAATGATACTGTATTTTAAACAGCTATCTAATATGTATTTTAATCTGTTTATAGCGAGCTGTAGTGTACTTTTTATTTATATTTAGATTAATACTATAATTTAACAAAGCTGTTCGCAGGGCAAAAAGAAATTAGCAAGTAAAAAAATTAAAAATTGCTCCATTCTAAGTGGGACCAATACTGACTTAATATTTTTAAAATCTATTTCCATGGCAATAGGGGGTATTCCGTAATCTTACTTCGAAATTTAAAATACGTGTCAAAAGGTACAGATGAAAATTTCAAAAGTATAAGTTTATTTACACCTGCCGGGTACGGGGACGCGACGGAGCCGGCCTGACCGAGTCACGTATCGGTTAAAACCAGGCTCCCAGTTCCGAACTATGATCCCGAACTCCATAGAGGTCGGATTATAGGATTTGCTATTGTCGACGTGCTACAAAGTTGGAAAAAGTAGTAAGCCGACTACAACGACACGACTTTTTCGTGTTATTAGCTGGAAATATGGTTGTATTTTTCCATGGTGAGAGGAAATATGAAGAAATTGCTATTCCATAGCAATTCCTTCATATTTTCTATTCAAACACTAATTTTGTTTTTTTTTTTATTATGTAGTAAACTGAATATTCGAAGATTTAAGTTACTGCCTACATTTACTAAAAGAGTAAAAATACTTGCTTGAATGTGTGTAAGTAGACATTTATAAGCTTATGCGGTAGCAGAAATTTTAGCTGAAAAAACGTCCACTGCTTATCAAAGTCCTCTCCCAAAGATTACCACAAGGACCGGTCTTGCGCCGACTGATGATTTCCGACACATCAGATCCCTATACAACATTCATGGTCACAGCATTTTTTTATATACTTAAAGCGATTAATAAGTGATACATAACAAATCTCCATATTCAAGGTCAAAGGATTAACCACCTAAAAACTAATAAAAGCTACTCAGAAATTCGGTTGACTGTAAACAGTTTACCATTCCATCTGTCGTACAAAGAGCCTCAACCATGCTACCTCCGAATTCCCAAACCCGAATCGATAATCGAATGAATTCGAACGAGTTCCGCATTACATCCAAATGGAGGTGTAATCGATTTTTTCTATTCGTACCTCAATTAGCCGTTCCTGACGACTGAATGTATCAATTGCAGATAGCGTCGGCAAAATGGTTGGTGAATTTTTTTAGCGTATAATAGTAGTCATTGTTTGATTTATTGGACTGTGAAGTCAAAGATATCGAAACCAAAGATTTCTCGAAACTACCTGCTTAAGAAAAGAGCATTTATTTCTACATTTTTATCACATACTCAAATCGTGAAGAAACACATTATGAAAAAAACCTGCACGCCTGATAGATTTTTAGAATTAGAACAATTTGGAAGGTGAAAAAGGCTTTGACCAGTTGTGGTATGAAAAAGGGTTCTAAAAAACCTACTTCCTTGGAACTAGTTTTGAACAAATCAAAAGTACCTATAATATATGTAGGTGGTTTTGAAATAAAACATTTAACTGTGCCTTTTGACAATTTATATTGCTGATGGTAGATACTGATGCATCTAATTGCACTCCATATTCAAGCATTGTGACTGGTCCATTTATACCTCACGACACGACTACGACACTTGTCGTTCTACGATTACGTATTATTAGTACGATGTTTTTTAAAACAAGCATCAACTAAAAGCATTGAAACAAAGATTAGTTTGTGGTTGGTTGGTTCTTGTAAGTTTCAAATTAAGTCAAAAATTTGAAACGATATACAGTAGCTGGAGCTAGTGAATTACTTAAAAAAGATTAATTATTGTTTTTTTATCAATGTACCCAATTACTTTTTTTATGAAATCTTGAGGGAACCTGTTTGCTAATTCCTGTCAGATAAGAACTGTGTCCAGTAGTTAGTCAGTGGGCAAAAGGATTGATGACGACCTTACCACTGTATATCACATAAACCGATCAATAACTATGTATATTATTTTTTTAAATTTTAATTTATTAATTAATACCGTATACATTAAATAGGGTTATCACTTCCTCCACACATTTAGTAACACAATGAACGTCGAATCTCGTGAGATCTCTACTGTGTCCAACACACTGAGCTCTAAAAGTGTTTATTTAATTTTATTTCTGCCATGTTTTTATCTATTTACGTAACGACAGGAGTTTTGTGATCGATAAATTGCATCGTCTCGGGTGTATTATTATCCAGAAATGTCTCTTAAAAATGTTTGCTTATTGTTTAATTTGATGTATTATGAGCAATGTAAAATATTTTCGCACGGTATATTGATTACTTCGGGTCATTTATATGACCCATAAAGTTGTTTTATTCCAATGTTGGTGTATGTACGCATACTTATAATATTTATCTTTTAACATTACTTTATAATCGGAAAAAATCCAATGTAATTTATTTATACCGTATTACCGTATTTTGGAAAAAAAATAGCTGTGGAAATAATATTTAAAATTATTGAAGAAGCATTTATTGTAATTAAATTAAATTTTAAGAAAAATATCGAGGGTTTATCTCAATGGCGTGTGAAGCCTGCCAACCCGTAGATGACTAGCGTGGTGGACTATCAGCCTCAAATGAGAGGAGACCCGTGCCCAGTAGTAGAACAATAAATTGGTTTACGACTATGAATGATTTACAACGACTTCAGTACGGTAGGTATACATATGTATACGTATGTATGTATGTATACGTATATGTACGGTAGGTATATATATGTATGGCCTCATATTACTACTGATACTAATACATAACACTGATTTCTATCTTAAAGCTAATAACATACATACGTAGGTACATGATAATTTAACAAGATTATCTTAATGAGATCGCCGTGTACTTAGCTCTGAGTAATACTTGATTTAGCAATAAACAGATAATACGATGTTACACGACTCTAGATATCTAGATTTTGGTCTAGAATTTAGTAATTACTAGTAGAGTAGTGGCCTGGACAACGCTTTGCTGTAGTCTAAGTTATTCTTTGATTTGCAATAATAAAAATATATTGTGATTAAGTAGGGACCTATACATTGAGATAAAAAACAGTTTTATCTATAACGTTGAACCATACTACAAGTAGTGAGCAAAATTTTAATAAAACTGGTTCTTACATTATTTAGGTAGTTACATTATTTCATAAGTTTGTCGCGGAAAAACAACGTGATATATTTTTTATATATTGATATGTATAACGTAAATTTTCTTTAACAGTGCCATTGCCTGTTGTTTTTATAACTGCTTCAATAATCGAGTGGTATCTCTGAGAATGTCCTGAGTTCAAATCCTAGACTGAGCGAAGTTATAATGGATTAAAAAAACTCAGTAGCAGCTCGGAGTTGGATATAGGATCGTAATGGTATACTAAAGAATTATAGCCAGCACCAGTTTTGTCTAGCTCCTCGGGGATACATGATGCGTAATTATATTTACTATATTCTTTTTCACAATGCCGTCACATCTTGATACACATAACCTCAGCTTGCAAAAAGGGGCTTAAAAAATTAATACACCCCTCGTCACGAACGCGTAACTTTGTGTCCGAATTCGGACAATAGCCACAAACGTAATACACAATTCAAGCCCTCACATATTTGGCAGGAAACGGAAATACATAAAAGTAGGACGTGACATAAAAGACAGGAGGTTTTGCTTTTGAAATTTTCTTTGTCGATAAATATGTACCGAAGGACCAAACTGCACGGAACAAATAAAAAATATGTATTACTTATTATTAACAAGCTTTTGTCCGCAACATCGTATGCATAGAATAATTAATTTACTCCAATCTGATTCTTCATCGATGTGTTTATATCTTTTAAGAAATTCATCGATTTGGAACACACACTTCCTTACAAGGGATGAATGCCGGGACATTAACTATCTTATATTTTTTTCCGTAACTCAAACCAAATTTCAGCTAAATTCATTCAGCGGTTAAAGTGTGAAGAGATAACTGACAGACATACTATTACTTTCACATTTATAATACCAGTAAAATGTGGATAACTGCCTTGTCTAGTGATCGTAGAAGATGACTACTGAGCAAGAGGTATTCGGTTCTGGATCAGGTCAACCAGTGTTATTGGCTTTTTCTATGAAATTCTCAGTGGCAGCTCGGGAGTTTGGATTCGTGTCCGGTTGATGGCAATAGGCTTGCCCCTATAACATGGGACCTAAAAACAGACTGCCGAAATGTGGGTGTACATTAGGACACCCCTGTTTAATCCTTTGGGGATGACAAGCGTGATGGTATGTTATATTATGTTTTAAAGTATGGTTAAAGTCCAGTTGACGGGACAATTAGCAGTAGGCCTCTGCATATTGGTTTGCGGGTTCAATTCCCACACATACTGAATATTTGAGGGAGTTAGAATTGGAATACTTAATCCCCACACAAATCAGGGGAAAATACCGGTGGATTATTTATATAAATAAAGCTTTTCCGATAAGTACCTATGTGATAGATTTCCTATTAAAAAAAACTAATGGGTGCGTGTACTTATGTACGCGCGTGAGAAGTTATACTTCTTTGGCATCATTAAATAGTTAACCTCAATTATATTAGAGCACTTGAAAAAGTATATAAGCACAATTTTTTTCACTAATATTCACATATAGTAAGTAATATCAATCAAAATATTCAATTTAAATCACTACTGAATATAATTTATTAGCACATATATAATTCGCACTTGTATGAAACTAAAACACGTGTTGTGAATGTATAAACTAGAAACATGTTGATAAATATTATAAATATGAAAACAGAGATCAGAGGTGACGAGCGTACCAACATGCGCGACTAATATCGAGGTTCAATTTCTATTTTGTTGGTAGCTTTTTTTTCGAGACTTAATGAGCGGTTAAGCAGACAGCTTCATACTGTTAATTTTGTGTCACAGATGCGCGCGCATCATAAAATTTCACTCTCATCATTCATTAAGCAGACAGCTTCATACTGTTAATTTTGTGTCACAGATGCGCGCGCATCTTAAAATTTCACTCTCATCATTTTTTCATAACGCGCCTAAAGAAGTATAACTTCAAAAATAATTTTAACGAAACTACTTACTTTTGATGTCCTTATATTTCCTAACTACCACTGTCGTCTTTTTTGGTCACTGCCCGTGACTAAACAAATATCAATATACCGAAAATGTATTATTATTTTGGTGTTTAATATATTTGATTAGTTTAGTGTTGAAAAAATACTTACGAATTTGAGTTCTCACGCTATACTCTTGTGACCAACTAGGTAATTTAATATTAGGTTATAAATTTATTATCTTGAGTAACAGCGCCCATGTGTATTATACTAGGGTCGTAAATTAGACTTAGATATATCTATTAAGTCTTTAAAATATAGGTACGAAAATGTTCTTAATATATACATATATATCACGCCTGTCATCCCCGATGGGATAGACGGAGGTGTACTAATATTATATCAGCATTTCGAGCCTATTGCCATCAACCGAAGACGAATCCAAACTCCAAGCTGCTACTGAGAATTTCATAGAAAAATCTAGTAACTCTGCTCGATTCAACAAACACAAGAATTTTACTCAAAAAATCAAAATCAAAAAGATTTTATTTCATATGATCTTTTTCAAGCATTTATAAAACGTTAAGACTCTAGTTGCTCATCAGTTCCACTACCATTAGACCAACGATTAAGTTATATAATTATATAGTTTTTTTTTTTTTTGGGACTTGCCCACCACCCAAAACCCTACTACTGCAACTCCTGTAAACCAGGATCAACAATAGTAACTGTCCAGAAAATCGTCGAGACAATGAAGTCCGACGTGTCCCAGGGGAATGATTTTAACTGTCTTGGAACCCGCAGCGAAATTAATCATGAAGTTATATAGGAGGAGTAAGAAAAATATCAGTTTTTTCACATCCCTCCTTATCAAGCGAGAGACAGAATAGAATTTACATGTCATTGATATGAGAACAGATGTTTACAACTGGGTTAAGCCCAGTTGCCAGATATATACGAATTCACATATTTACCGAACTCAAAGGGCCAAAAATTATACAGCCATGTACGGTACATATAATATATATCAACTTATATATAACGAGATAGCATTACCCCTGGAGGCTGTAACTGGTATCAAGATTTATAGGTACCCTTTATTTTGGTCCTGCTTGGACATCGCTGATATAAATCTATTTGTTAAATTATTATTAAAGGGATTTTTGGTCTTTGGATACAATACTAACATAATACCTTGTTGCTATTTATGGCCAAGATACATATTTTTGGGAACTTTTATTTGAGTGATTATTAATTCAATTGTTTTTTCTTGTAGCGTCAATAAAAACAAGTGCTTCATTTTTCTTAAGACTAATTTGTCGGTTTCGAGAAGTTGATTTGTGGAGAATAATCAAAAAGATGTCTTGTACACCACTGTAGTATTTTCAATATTAAGCCAAACATTAATATTGGAGGTACATCTAACAATTTTAAAAATATTCTTGATCACGGCTGACTTAGAGAGGACTTTTATCAAACGAAGTCGACATCAGAAGGAAATTTGTTAGGTAAAGTTATTGATCAAAGCTTTAATTTTATAAACTTTGTGTAAAATTGTTTGTAGTTTTATGTGATTTTATTTCTTTTCTCTCACTTATATTTTTTATACCTTTTCAACAAGTAATATGATTTAAATAATACTTTACTCTTTGAAAATATCTAAGCGAGAATCCATGTAAAACTCCAATAACTATAGAGAAATAATACAAAAAGACCAACAATATATTCCGTAGGCTTTCAATATCGGTTGACCCAAGCATCGCATAAATATATAACAGTTAATGCGATACCGTTGTATTTTGGTCCTGTAGCCCATTCTGGTCCTTTGGGTCGCACGTGCCGATTGTATGGTAAGCTCTAATGGCATTCTTATGAGAATGGGTTATGATGATTTTGGGCAAAACGTAGGTGGGCATGCGTTACCTATTTTATATCCACGCCGGTGAGAGGTAGTCAAAAGAGCTTTTAGATTGAAAGTATTTTAAAATCTGAGTAAATTATTTCGTAGCAAACATTTTTAAAAGCTAATGCTAATAAAACAAACCTTAGCTTAGTGATCTGGCCAGTAGACTAAGATGTTAAAGGCCTCGAGTTCAAATCCAGGACATGCACCGCTGATTTTTCAAAGTCATGTGCGTATTTATCGCATATACTCAAATGGTGAAGGAAAACATTGTGAGGAAATCTGCGCGCCTGAGAGATTTTCACGATGTCATGTGAAGTCTGTCAAGCTGTACTACCCTAGCGTGGTGGAATATGACCTAATCTCTCTCAAATGAGAGGAGACATGTGCCCAGCAGTGGGAGAGTAATAGGTTGATGATAAAATATTTTGGAATAAAAGCAATTGATCCTTAGATATTATTACAGTGCATAATCATTCAAATACATCATGCCATTTATATACAAATCACTAAAAATATTCAAAACCAATTTATTTTTATAAAACATACGTGTAAGCTGAAAAATAAGTACATCTAAAGCCAAATTGAATGTGAAAATATTCAATTTAAACTTAAGTTTCATAAAAGTCTACTAAAATCAAAACTTGCAAGTAAATTATAAAATAATTGGAAGTTTCAAAAAAAATTTAAGTCAAATTCAAATGCAAGCACGTATAATTTGAATTCAATTCCTATAGGATATTATGAACAAAAATAAAACATTAAAAAACTAGAATATTTCCAAGTTTGAGACAAAACTACGTTTCTTCGGCGCTCTCAAGTTTTCCCATTGAATAAATTATAACTTTTTATATCAACTCGGTTAATATTTCAATAAGGGATTTACATTTTTGATGTGAAACTATCCGGAGGTTTTGAAGATACTTATCTACTATCAGTTTAAGGCTTTGATTATATATTCATAACGTTGAATTTATTTAGTCTTTGAAATAAATATTATTGATTTTGTAAGCTGTGTCGCATATTGTATGAGCCTCAAAGAAAAAATGTAAACCATCGATATCAAATACCATACCATCACGCCTATTATTCATAAAGGGTTAGGTAGAGGTGTACTAAATGTACACGCAATTTTTTTGGTATGTTTTAGGCCATACAGTATTGGAGGATGAGCCTATTACCATTGAACGAGCACGAATACAAACTCGAGTTGTTACTAAGAATTTCATAGAAAAGTCTGTGTAAAATATCCGTGATTTCATGATTATTTAAAACCGTGACAAACCCCATAAAAAGTAGTTTTATTTCAATGTCTATTATTCGCTTAAGTGCAAAAAATCGTATTAAGACAAATTTTTATAATAAATTCCTTTCAAAACAGCTCAATATCAATATGGTTGTGATAAAATGTTGGAGCGACATTTGGTAGTAATACACTTTTGTATTCCGGTGGCGCTGAGCTATTTATTTAGGTTCTCTTTATTGAAGCTGGTCTAATGCATAAACTTATTATTTCGAATTCTGCCATTGGCAATAACTTATGGTGTCTGTTTACAAATTCAACAATGTACCTATATATTATTGCCGAATATTATTGAAGGCGATAATGTACCGGTAAAATAAAGGTGTATATTAGTACACCTCTGCCTAACCATTTGAGGATGACAGGTGTAATGGTATGATAAGTAATATTATTTTAATAAATACTAAACTTATGAACCCTACTTCTAGGGTTGAATCTGTTTCTCAAGAACAATAATATTTACGTATATGTGTATTATAGTCTGTTTTCATTTTTTGATTATTATTAACTCAAAATATAATTTATTCAAAGTAGGCCAAATTTAATTGGCTCTTTTTGAATGTCGACAATAAAGACAGCCCCCAAAAACGCCCGCCCTTCACCGCTTCCTAGTGTTTTTAACTATTATACCTATTGATTATTGCGAACTTAAATATTGCTGAATGTTATTCTGTCATCATATTGTCGTTTGCTACCCTCGTGGATTAAAAATAGTTATACTTTATTTTAGTGTATTGCACTAACTGTCTCATTATTCAAACATATGTATTTACAACCCCATTTATCTAAATTATATATTAATTTCTAAAAGTGAGCCTCATTTGTATAGAACATTTATAAAATACAGAATATTTCTTGATAAATGTATCGTTATCAACGTTGCATTTCAGCGATTCCAAATCCCCTATTTCGTTTGCTGATGCTCGACTATCAGCGATTGCTATTCTGATTTCATTCTAAAATGTTATCCAACGTATTTCTAGTGCTACGGTGGTTTAACTTAATCCAACTACAAAAGAATTCAAAACGATTTATGTTTCTAGGCTTAAGTAAAATTGTGTGTACAACATTTTGAATAAAGAATCCATGCTAATATTTATTTAATATTAAAAATGCGAAAAAATTATAAAAAACACGTCTTAAATACTGAACCGATTCAGATGAAATTTGGTCTGGAGACAGTTTGAGTCCCGGGACGGACACATTACTTTATGGAACCGTGCAACTTAAATTTGATAGTTCCAGAAATCACCCCTTAAAAATAAAAAGGGAGTGAATATTTGTATGCGGATAATTTCTTAAAAGAGAACAGTAAAAAATAAAAGGTTAATGTAAAAGCAGATTGTATAAAATTATTTATTCTACGCAAACGAAATCGCGGGCAAAAGCTAGACATATATAAAAATAAAAAAAGTTAGTATGTATGTTTGTGGTAAAAGTAATATTGGATGCGAAAAATTTAAATACAGACAAAGAAGTTTTATTTAAATAAACAGTGATGATAACGTGGCAAAAATACATTACCTGGATCCTGTATTAAGCTCAGAACTGGAAAACAAAAATTATTTGGTTAAATTTAAGGACTAAAATAGTTATAAAAATTTTATACTTATAGAATACGTCACAATATTTTCAACTGGTAATTTAAAATATACTCCTTTTGATGATTAATGATTAACAATATCATTACAAATTTGATGTTAACGTAATTCTAATAAGTTCCGAGTATTTTATTTTTTGTTTATTATGAACATTTCAGTACAAAACAATAGGCTCATAAAAGTTATCTGCTGTAACAGAGGAGATGTCTGTGAAACTTTTATACGCTTAACACGCATTTCGTACATAAGGACCAAAACAATGTATGTTTTCTTCCCCAGAAATTACCATAAAAGACCAAAAATATTTTGGTTACCCACTCAAAATTCATGCTTGCATCTTATAACCGGCACCCTCTCCAAATTTATTTAGCTTCACCCTAAGGGCGACAATAAACACTCCGTGTTGGCCAAACAGTTTGGACGAGACCAGAATAACCGATACTATTTGTTTGAGAACGATTTAAAGCGACCCTTTTAACGTTCTTATTGATGTCCTGAAAGTGAGTTTTGGGTAGAAAAATGTTTTGATAGGATGATCTGCAAAGCCAAAGAATTGATGTTCGGAAATTGACTTTGTTAAAAGGGACCAGATCATAATTTACAATGGTTAACATGATAGCGATTAGATTGAAAGGGATAAATTAGTTATTAGAAGGATTTGATAACCTGAAATTTAGTTATCTCGAGTGGGTAAGGCTTTATGTGCATTATGCATATTGGTAATCTAATTAAAACTCAAAATATTACTTATTAAAATGAGCTCTTTTTGAGGATAGGCAGGTAGTTCTACATATAAACCAGTTCGTTTGATTGAGCAGATAAATGAAATTTCAAGTTATATATTACGTATCGTCAGATAATATTCAATATTATATTTATATAACACCAACAGAGACCGAAGTGTGTGTTAAGATATTCATTAAAGACATACATTCACGCCTTCAAACCATAGGGGTAGGCGATAACTACAGAACGCCATCTATGTTTTGCATAACGAATTTTTCATTGTCCAACATTAATTTGACCAACAATTAGCCTAGCGATTATTAGCGCTACCTTCCGTGCTACGAGTCCCAGGTTGGAATCCCGGAAGGAACCAATGTTTGTGTGATGAGCATCAACATTTGTATCCGAATCATAATTTATGTATCTTTGTATAATTGTATACATTTACAAAAAAAAGTATATATGCAGCATATCAACCTTCTGGTATCCGTAACACAAGCCTCGTTGCTTAGCTCAGAACTAGATGGCGCTGTGCAATAATGTTGGGACATATCTATTTTTCTTAATATTTTTTTTAAAATCTCACATGTAAGTGTTTTCCGCAGACAAATATAGTCGATTTATAATTGACGAGGGCACAATTAGTGCCAAAGCAGGGCTTGAAAACGCGTTTGGCATAAATACTGTGCCAGAGATTTATACAGTTGCAGTAGGTACTGGCAGGTTGCCAAGTCATTGCTTATCGCTTATACAAGACTAACCTATTACCCGAACAGACATTTTGGGATGAAAATCAGGGAAAACACCGTAAATTCTGTATATAACGAGTTAATGTCTTCTTAAAAATGACAAAGTTTTAAGAAAATTGTAAGAAGCTGATGATCTTCAACGCTAAATAGATTCTCATGAATTATAACTGATTATACTGTTGATCAAGTCTCCTTTCAAATACAAACCACTACATCAAAATCAGTAAACTTACATAGTCAGGCTCACATATTGTAACCAAAAGAGACCATGATTCTCTGAGTTTTTTTCGGCATTTCTTCTCAGAGGTCGTCAGTTAGGAAATGCCGATGTCAACTAGATACTAAAAAAAATATTACATGACTTGTAAAAGTGTCTTTAAAAGACCTATTTTTAAAACCATCATTCAATTCATTTATTTAAGAACTTATCACATCTCTTGGCTACGGCAGTAAATTCATTCTCACACCTTGGAACTAATATCACCATCAAACCAAATATCATTAGGAACTTTAATATTTATTTCCTTCACGTAAAAAAAATATATTTTTCTTTCTGTCTTCTTCCTGTCTTCAATATATGCAGACATATTACATAATATTTGTACAAAAAATGCAATATTCCCTACATTACTGTTTGTTCTGTCCCGTTTCTGTCGCAAATATGAAATATTGAATGAAATTCTTCTCCAGTCGACCTATAAAAGAGGAATGCAATTTTCATAGAAGTACACTTTGTACTCAAATAAACGTTAGATTGTTCAAAGTATGAGACATAAAAGACTCACTTTATTTACTTAGAGGACAGTCAGGAAGTGATTCTTTACATTCGAGTGGATATTTTATGCATTAATAATTAATATAAATTAACATTTGTACCTACCAGGATTCGAACCCGGGACCCATAGCACAGAAGGCATTGTTAACTACCGCTGGACTAATTGGGTCGTCAAAGAAATAAGAAAATAAATATGTCTGGTCATTATGACACATACATCTAGTTCCAAAGTAGGCAACGAGGTTTGTGTAACGGAAACTAGTTGGTTGATATACTACATACATACCGACACCCTTACGATAGAAGGCAGTTTTAATGCTTGGTTGGTAGTAATTTCAAATCCGTAGAGTGACAAGCAGTTTATCTTTAGGACATTGCTATTGCCCATTAATTGGAGATTTAATAGCAGTCGATTTGTGTAAAATCCTGAAATTCAAACATATGTAGGTACAAACAAACAAACTTGAGACCAGGCAGACCTCGCTATTTCATTAACTATAAAATTCACAAAACTGTAAAAAAATAAATTAAAACCAAATATAACATCAAAATAAGCGGAGAGAATATTTTCCCACAAAAAAGGAACAAAAATTATTTTGTTTCATTTTCCGCCATGAGTAAATAATAATATTAACCCTTTGACCCGTACGTACAAGGCGACCGCCCGGAAAATACTGGTTTTAACCAGCGCATTCCGGTTTGTGGTGGTTTCCAACCGGAACAGACGTACTTGGAAGCGGAATAAACTGGACTGAGCAAAATGTTTATATTTTTTTGTAATTATTTTCGGTTTGACGTTTCATCGTGTAGGTAATAAATAATTAATTATGGAATAATATTGTATTCAATGTAATTATGCAATTAATTATCCTGATTAATTTTAATGATAAAAACATGACAAGTAATGTAAAATGCTTGAACAAATAATTTATTTCCTCTTTGTTTATTTAAATACGGATGCTGAATTCGAAGTCTAGGGTTTGGTCCTGCATAAGTCTAGGCAACTGCTACAATGGTATTTTTTATCCTTTTCATTTTAATTCCCTAACAAAAAACTGAACTACCCTACTTTCTGCTTACCCGTTTAGAGACATTGCCGTGATTGTAAAAAATATTTATATATAAGAAAATCAGCCATCAGACTGTGAAGTCAAAGTCTTGGAGTACAAATTTGTTTTTCAAAAGTTTCGGTGCCAAAAGTACTGATTAATATAATCATCATCATCAACATGATTGTCCCACTGCTGGGCACGGGTCTCCTCTCATTTGAGAGGGATTATTAGTTGGTGGACTTCACATGCCATCAAGAAAATCTCTCAAGCATGCAGGTTTCCTCACGATGTTTTCATTCGCCGTTTAAGCATGTGATAAATACGTACATAACTTCCGAAAAGTCAGTAGTGCGTGCCTTTGGTTTGAACTTGAGACCTTCGCCACGTCAGTCCACTAGTCACACTACTAGGCTACCACAGCTTTCGACCCAGGACCCGTTGTACAGAAGGCAGCGTTAACTGCCGCTGGGCTATCCGTGTCGTCATGTCAACGGTGTAGATAGGGCTTTGTCCACCACGCTAGCCTACAGTGAGTTGGTAGACTTTACACGCTATCGAGATCTCTCAAGCAAGCCGGTTCCCTGACAATATTCTCCTTCACCATTTGAGCATGTGACTTCTGAAAAGTCAGTCGTGCATACTTTAGGTTCGAACTTGAGACCTTTAACTTTTACAGTCCACTATCCACGCTACTAGGAGTATAAAAGAAATACACATTTTCATATACATAATTATATACGTATTCGTACCCAAGGACCAAAATTTTGCATCGTAAAAGCATTGTTACGTGCAAAATGTTGTACCAAAACGGTGCATAATTAGCAAATTTCGCTAAATCAGCGCTCATGACGCACACTGACCCATTTGCGAGTAGTATTGACTATATTAAACAAATATCGGTCAGTACAGCGATGCTCAAACTATCAAATAGTATAATAGCAATGCTGAAATAATATAAAATGTTCACTAATAACCAGTGACCAGTCTGCGCTAGCCATTCTGAGCTAAGCAACGATGCTTGTGTTATGGGTACTAAATCTCTCAAATGGATGAGACTGGTGCTCAGCAGTGGGACAATAAATGGGTCGATGATATACATCGGTATTACACAAAAAAAAGTCTATATTCATGAAACATACATTCGTAAAAAATATTGTCAAATCGATCGTCATCTCAGGACATAACTTATGATCCCCGCTGAACTAAACTGGGTTGGCAGACTTCACATACCATACACAAATTTTCGAACAGTATGTCAGTAATTCTTGAATTTATACCAGTGTAGTCAGTGTTAGAAAATGTGTAGATTGTTTGTATGCTGTTGGAACACGCCCTTCCATCTGTGACAGTGGTCTAATA
Source organism: Craniophora ligustri (assembly GCA_905163465.1). Taxonomy (NCBI): domain Eukaryota; kingdom Metazoa; phylum Arthropoda; class Insecta; order Lepidoptera; family Noctuidae; genus Craniophora; species Craniophora ligustri. Next base: position 8,670,509 of record LR990981.1, read on the forward strand.
CACACAAAAAGTAACTTCCCTGCTGTTTTATTTTTTCTTCTTTGGCACCAGCATACCAGCACCTTATTAGCACCTAGCATCATATTAATAGAGCGTTAAACAATCGTAGTCACACAAACGATCCTTATAACGTGAAAACTAAAAAAAATAAACTGAAAAACGAAAATACACTAGGAAAATATAAAGTTTGACTACCGTAGTCCAGTATTGAAAATTCCGTAGCGCGGATACTGTCAGTGTTGGTAGCGTAATTGAGCGTTGCAACACTCATTGAGCTGCGCGAAGTATGACGCTTTCATTTTGAGCTAATTGGAACACTGTTACAGCACTACGAATTATATTATATCCATACTATCCATACTAATATTTTAAATACGAAAGTGTGTCTGTCTGTCTGTCTGTTACCTCTTCACGTTATAACCGCTGAACCGATCAAGATTAAATTTATTTGGTATAGAAATAGCATGAGTTCCGGGGAAGGACATAGGATAGTTTTCATCCCGAAAATCATCCCTAAAAAGGGGGAAAAGGGGGGTTGAAATAAATAAATATTTTTATTTATTTAACCAAGTCGCTTGCAAAAGCTAGTAGACTTTTAAATTTGCAGTAAAAGTTGAATTAATTAGGGTATACTTCGAATCGTATAATAGTATTAATATTCAAATTATTTATTGGCATTCCACAATGTTATAATAGTCCCTTATTATATTGGCAAACAATGTTATGCTAGATACAATTATACCCTGTAGGGCACAACAAAATATGTAGTATGCTGCCTCTGTGATTCCAAACGCGGTTGCTATGCATAAGGATCTTGCGTTTGATTTTCAGGTTAAGCAAAGCGTTATTGGGTTTTTCCATGAAATTTTCAGTAGCAGCTTGGAGTTTGGTTTCGAGCCTGATTGATGGCATATAGACTCGCCATATTACATGGGACCTAAAAACATACCGGCGAAATATGGGCGTACATTAATACGCTTCTGCCTAATCCTTTGGGAACGACAGGCGTGATGGTATGTTATGTTACTACTATGTTAGAATATATAGTTCAAAATAATATCCACAAACGGAACTTAATTTTAACAAAGCATAGTTTTCAGTCAGCCATTAAAGTGACCGAACGTAATATTGTGCACGGAAATATGTAAATTATTCTCAATTTGAATCCCTCCAGTGTTGCCAAATTGTGATTGTATTATTAACTTAATTTATGTGGCAACATTGGAACAAGCTTAAATATAGAACACTGATGCAATGTGACCTATACAATCATGCAATCACGCCAGTACTACTGACAGGGTAAGGACAGTAGTATTTTTTTTTTATGGAAATAAGTAGCAAACGGGCAGGAGGCTCACCAGATGGTAAGTGATTACCGCCGCCTATGGACATCTGCAACACCAGAAGACGTGCAAATGCGTTACCGGCCTTTCAGGAAAGAATGTAGGTATATATTGATGTATAACCTTGTAACTCGATACTCTACACATGTCCTTCTCTGCCTAACCTTTCCAGGCTGCAGCGATATAGCTTTAAAGTATGTCATAAAGTCCCAGCTGCCTAAACAAATTACTTCAGATCTCTCCATTGCTTCTAATCTATCCGTAATTGCACACAAATCGATATATTAAGTCTGACAGCACCCGGCCATAACCGGTTGGATCTGGTCTAAACTAGTTCGAACCGGCGCAAAGCGGTTCATATTTATACGCTCGTAAAGCGGGGAGCAATAAAAATGGCGGTTTTATATGCATAACTGAAGCTATACTAGTTAAGATTTACGTTTATTTAATATTTCACGCTCTTGACGTTTATGGAGCTAGTAATGTAATTACTGTTGGCTCCGTTTTGTTATTATTTTTTTATGGAAATTGGTAATCAAATTTATTTTCTTCTATTTGGAAAGAGTCGTGTCTGGGACATTTTTGTGGGCGCATTGAACGCCCAGACCCGAAATGACAACCTGTAGATTGTATTTTTTTATTAAACCCGCAACCTGTAACACCGAAGACAATTGCTAGCCAATGTGCTTATCGAATTGACCAGCTATACCTGATCACGTTCTTTTAATAAATTAAAACTTAATTTGTAACACACGCGCTGTAATAACTGGGATGTAAAATATGAACGATATGAAAACATTAACGTCGCTTAAATCCCATCCCATCCAATATCCGAAATCAGTATGACCTACATACAACTGCCATTACGCTCCAAAAACGTTTAACGACCGGTGCAAATCAACGTATACCGGGGGGTAGAAGTAGTGGTGTATCTAGCCTGGGACCAAACGGATTTACTGTAGATTTATATACCGGTGCTTTAGCTTCGTTCTATTTCTCACTAATCAAGTTCGGTGTCGTTTTGTGGAGATGTCTCTGTGTCATGATAATTATATGAGTATGAGTAGGGCTTTTTGTGCTAGTGCTATGGCTAATCGTGTATCTGTCTATGGCATTGTAGGATGTCATGGCATGTCCCAAACGGATGAACTGATTTTGATTTTGTTTTCTTTGTTTGGAAAGTGAATTGCTTAGGAGTGAATTGCTTAGGAGCTCTTATCTATGTTTGATGGAAATTGGTCTTTAATAGCTGCCGTGTTTGTTATCATTTTTTTTTAAATTAAATTTAGTTATTTAACGTCCGTTTATACTTTTTGTGTGGCTATGTATTGATAGTGCGGTTGTATAGGTACAGTCGCCAGCAGGTCAACCTGTCCAAAACTGTCAATTTTTTCCAACTGAACATGAACCTTATTAGTTTGTCATAAAGTTGAAAATCTATAAAAGAAATTTTACAGATTGTGGTAGCTAGAAATGCTGGCCACCGTACCCACTAGTTTTTTTTAGATGTGGGATCTCTTTGTGCCTTGCAGAGAACTTAAAAAATAATGTCGGTGATGAGGCGATATTTTTTTAAAAATCATTTATCTTAAATCATATATAATGGACTTAGGTAAGAACAGTTTTTGTATTTTATATATAAAGATAAGACACTCTTAAGCAAACTTTTCTACGTCTAGATAGTTTGATTTTTATTGCGTAGAAGATAGAAATACTCAGATATTGACTTCGAATACAACTTTTGTAAATGTGAACCTACATTCAAAGTGCATCTATGTTAAGTGTGGCCGCATTTTCTTATCAAAATTCCGTTGCACGCTCCAAAACACTAAAATATCCGACAATATAATTCCAAAAGTGGTACCGAAATACTCAAAGCCTCGCATCCTTGCCAAGAGGCGCCTTAATTTCATAATAACGATATCTTTAATCCACTAAAACGGTATAAAATTATCAGTGAGCGCAACAACCGTATCCTGCGCAACTTTAAAGGTTTAAAACGTAATTGTTACGGCTCAAACGGCTACAAGTTGGCGCTAAGTGCGCTAATTAGTGCGGTACCGCGCAATTACGCCCAATTACAGCCCTGCGTTATTGTTCGGTTTGCCAATGGCTTCATTTGGTGCTAATGTTAGTCTTTCCGTATTTGACTATTGAAGATGAGAAGACCATCGACATATTGTGATAAAAAAGAGTAGTTAATTAACCAACTTTCTCGAATTTAAAATACCATGTATTAAAAGTATTTATAAAGTACCTTAGTATTCATATTGAATTGGCCATTGGACAATCCTGATGCTAAGCTTGCAGCAGTTTTATTCCCAGGACAAATAAAGCAGGTGTTATTGATTCAAGGTCTTAGAATCCGCAGCGAATTTAATCATGAAATTAAATAAGAGGAGTACAAAAAATAGTTCAGTATTAATAGCTGTTTATCAGCTTTCCACTTCCCTCCTTATAAAGCGAGAGACAGAATAGAGTTTAAATGTCATTGACATAAGAAAGGTATTTACAACTGGGTTAAGCCCAGTTGCCAGGCAGAGGTTTTAGAGGAGGTATAGCGAGATTCCTCGCTCAAATCTCGCTGCCCGACTGGGTAAGGACCTCCGCCTTACAGCATACCGCAGTGAATCAACAATAGTTGTCTTTCTGCGAGTGAGTAAGGTTACCAGAACTCGTTGGGGAGTGACTATTCTGACAGTGTGGGCATTCCATTTGCTGTCAGTTTGGTAATTCCCTATTTTAAGAAACCAAAACGGTTTTTGCAGGGTTGTGCAACGCATTTGCAAGCCTTCAGGTGTTGCAAATGTCCATGGGCGGCGGTGATCACTTACCATCAGGTGAGCCACCTGCTCGTTTACCCCCTTATTGCAATAAAAAAAGGTGTACTAATGTACACCCACAGTTTACTGGTATTTTTTTAAGTCACATGTAATAGGCGGCCTATTACCATAAATCGGGCACGATTACAAATTCCGAACAGCTGAGAATTTCGTATAAAAACCCAATAATACTTTACTCGATCTGCGAATCGCACCCAAAACCAGTTGCTCAGCAGTTGCACTTTTACCACTAGACCAACGAAGCAGTTTACAGCTAAAGTTCTCAGTTAAACACAGTTATCATTTAATAAGCTTATTTTAACTTTCTGAAGCAGTCACAAAGACATTCTAAGACATCATTAGCGTAGAATTAACTACGGTAGGTCTGTCACGTGGTTAATTATCGGCAAGTTAATTGTGTTCAGATACCGTAATTATGGAGGTAGTAATAACTGTCATAGTTAATGTGATTATGATCATTAGTTTGTTATATATAAATATGTATATCAAATATAATTTCTTATGTTGATCAAACGGCTCAGGAACGGTCGTCGTGGGGATCCTTGGGAGAGACCTATGTCCAGCTGTAGTTGATGTGATGATGATGATGATGATTTAATTTAAAAAGAATATCTATGGAGTTTCTTGCCGGTTCTTCTCCATAAGACCTACCTTTTGGAACCGTGCAACTAAATTCAATTTAATTCGAGAATTCAAAAGTACCTGTATTGGTCTAATTGAAATAAATGATTTGATTTGATGATGAATAAACAAAACTAAGTACTTTTCACGGTTTTCATATACCATTGACGTTCTACAATATGAATATTAAATCACGTAGAATTTGCTACGTTTTTAAACCCCCGTTCACGGCGTACGTGACTGTACGGCCTTACGTGGCAGGTAGGAAAGTGACGCGGTAATAGTTAACTGTTACGTAGTTAACTGCCAGTTAACTTTAGTTCTGGTTACGTGACAAACTTTGTTGGGATATTGTACGGTGTTAAATGTTTGTGTTATTCTGAGCAGCAAATTGAATTACTTTTATGCTGCTTTATTTATATTGCTATTGTTTAATTACGGAATTTCATCATCATTGTTCCACTTATTATCCCACTGCTGGGCACGGGTCACGGGCACGCTAACCTAATGCGGGTTATCAGACAGGCGTACAGGTTTCATGATGTTGCTTTCTTTACCGTGTAAGCATGTGATATATAAGTACGTAACTACGAAAGTTCAATGGTGCGTGCCTCGAAATTGATATTGAGACCGTTTACTTTACAGTCCACTGGTCGCATCACTAAGCTATCATAACATTTGTCTTTGAACCGTGCAACTAGTTTATTTATTTATTTATTTACATTCCACAATGTGAACTAGATGGTAAGTAGCATAATATAGTATGTTAGATCATCATGGACCCTGTTTAGGGCACAGTAAAATTAAAAAGTAAACAGTAGGAGAGAGGAAGAGTAGCGTAGAGTTTTGACAAATAAATCTGTAATAACTGGTCTAATACAAATAAATCATTAATTGATTTTGACTTTGACGACTAATCCTGCAGTATATTACGAAGTCTGTCCACTGTCTTAAATGTCTTAAAGACAAAAGACAGAAACAGTCACAACAGAGATTTATTAATTTCAAAATGGCTGTCAGTTTTATACCGGGCACCGTTGCAGGCTATATTAAAATTTCAGGAGTCGTGGATTCCCCCCCTATTACGGCGCCTGTATTTTATAGTAAATGCCACTTGCGAAGGTTTATTTTTTTTCCACAAAGACATCGGGGATTTTATTACATTTCCTTATATTTTTGTTGTTGTTGAAAGTGTATGTTTTTTTATGAGCGGTTAAGGTTAGGTGTGGTTTCATTTACAGTGACTTTTAGTAAAGGAGGCATTGAAGAAAAGGATAAACGGTGTTATATGGAATACAATATGATTTAATAGATGGCAACAAATCATCATCATTATCATCATCAACCCATTATTGTTCCACTGCTGGGCTCGGGATTAGGGGATTAGGCTATAGCCTACTGCGGGTTGGCAGACTTCACATGCCATTGAAAAATCTCTTAAGCATGCTGGTTGCCTCACGATGTTTTCCTTCACCGTTTGAGGATGTGATAAATACAAATATAACTTACAAACGTACTTTAAACTCGATACCTTTGACATCTCAGTCCACTGGTCACACCACTAGGCTCCCAAACTGATCCCAAATATCAAAAGGTGGCAACAAATAACAAAGGTATAACAAAGCACAATATCTTTTAAACGTTTTCTCAAATATATTAGATATATATATATATATATATATATATATATATATATATATATATATATATATATATATATATATATATACTAGATACATTCATAACTCGGAAACAAATGTTGAAGCTCATCACACAAACATTGGTCCCTACCGGGATTCGAACCCGGGACCCATAGCACAGCAGACAGCGTTAACTACCGCTGAGCTAAACGGGTCGTCAAGTCAAGTCGTCAAGTTGTTCCAGGTCTGGGCGTTTGTGTATGTGAAAATTTGTGTTTGTAAACACACCCACGACACAGAAGAAAACCCCAGTGAGGAAACGTTTAAAAAGAACGTTTTTTTTTATGAAAATAAGCTTGTTTAAATGTTTAACCTTCATACAACAATTACTATAATGTAATGAAAATAATGTATGTTGATATAACATTTATTCAGTTTCTGTATAATGTCGAACAAAATAACTACCGCGAAATGTTGTAAAAATAACTCTAACTTCTACAAAAAACTGTCTCTGAAAATAAGCAGTTCAGTTATCTTATATATAAAATTCTCGTGTCACAGTTTTCGTTGCCATACTCCTCCGAAACGGCTTGACCGATTTTGATGAAATTTTTTGTGCTTATCCGGTATCTATGAGAATCGGCCAACATCTATTTTTCATCCCCCTAAAAGTTAGGGGTAGTCCACCAACCCCTATAATGTGGCAAAACAACGTTTGCTGGGTCAGCTAGTAATATATAAGTTTTGGTCAAAATGCCATTATTTTGATTATAGAATATAATATTTAATGATAATTCCTTTCACCATATAATCTTAAAGTAAAATCACTAAAAATAATGACCCCAATTAAAATACATAATACACAAATTTTACTCGAGGCTTTATTGAAGTCGAGATGTGTCTTCTCGACTTCAATAAAGCCTCCAGTAAAATTTAATAAAAGCCCGTTGTAGTTTAACTTCTACATATTTATGAGACAACGTCTACCAAATTATAATTTGATTATACAAAAAATCCGTTTCGTCCTCAAAATCTTATTAAAATTCGGCTAAGCAATCGGTTGTCTGTCGAAAAATCTAAATCGACTCAAATAATACTGTAACCTTAGATCTACGGCGTAGTGGGGTCTACGGCGTAGCACCGACAGCTACGACGTAGTAATATGCTACGTGATCAATTCGAGATCACGTATGAATCGTGGAAGCTTCTGAAAATGGGACATATGCATGTTTATTACTGTGCTATTACATTGCTGAGACATAAGGGGGTTGGCAGAGTTAATATGATGTATGCCTCCATCGTGGTTATGTGGAACAACAAATTGCAATAACATTGTCTGTTTATTATTCATTCGGATTAGTATTTTTTGCAGCGAAAAAATATTACCATTTTGTTTAAAATACGCTTTTTTTTTCAAAAAATCTCGAGTTCGAACCCTAGGCACGCACCACTGACTATTGAGTATTTATCACAAGCCTAGACGGTGAAGGAAAACATCGTGAGGAAACCTGCTTGCTTGAGAGCTTAGACTCGATGGCATGTGAAGTCTGCCAACCCGCAGTAGGTTAGCGTGGTATTGGTCATAGCGTGGTGTTCTATAGCCTATAACCTTCCTCGATAAATAAACTATCCAACGCCAAAAGAATAATCAATTCCAAACAATAGTCCCTGAGATTAGCGCGTTCAAACAAACACACAAACAAACAAACTCTTCAGCTTTATAATATTAGTATAGATGTAGTATAATAATATTTTTTTAATAATTATATTTATGTAGATGTTTATTTTATTATTAATGTGTATGTTTAATATTTTGGTGTACAATAAAGTATATTCTATCTATCTATCTAGTATATCAATCTTCCAGTATCCGTAACAGAAGCCTCGCTGCTTGCCATGGCAACAAAATAGCGCTGAGTCATAATGTATATATTATATAGGATGTATTTATTATTATTATTATATTCAAACTTGGCTTTAGAAATATCTTTGAAAATAAATCCCATTAGTATTCTACCATCTCAACTCAGATCACATACAAACACACCTGGGACTTGAGACTTGATGTAACTATAAGGCCGTTACAAATTAAGGCTCTAGGATATAGATCCAATACCTTTATTTCTATAACTAGATAATGTCTTACACGTAGATATAAAATACAAAACTGTTTCATCATCATCATCATCATCATTTCAACCGTTAGACGTCCACTGCTGGACATAGGTCACCCCCAAGGATCGCCACGACGACCGGTCATATGCCGCCCGCATCCAGTGGATTCCAGCGACCTCCACCAGGTCGTCAGTCCACCTTGCCGGGGGCCTGCCCACACTGCGTCTTCCAAAACTGTTTAAAGGATTTAAATTAAATTATTGTTTTTAACTTTTTTTTAAATCTGCCTTCTAAGAGATTGAAATAGGGGTTGATAGTTTATATGGGAATTCCGCCATTTAAAGTAAGAAGAATAAACTTCAGCAAAAATAAATGCATACGTGTCGTCGTTTTTGGAAATTCAACCACGAACGGGCATAATCAGGAGAAGAAATTAGTATTAAATTTCGCTAGCTAGTCAAGTGATAAATTGAAACTCATAAAAGTAATGTTTAGATTTATGCCTTTACCATTAGCAATTATCTTATATTCTTTGAGTCTCAAAACAAACTGACACATGAGAAAAATACCCATAACCTTTATCCTTTAAGAACATAAGCACGCTCGTATGATTTATTGAAAAAAAAAACTCAATCTGTTACTTAAATAAACAAACACAAAAAAAACGTAAACCGTTTTTTATTTTGCACCCAATCAAGCAAAAACCCAGTTAATGCCAAATGACGTCAACTTTGAACACCGGTTCCATTTTCACTTGTTAATAAATCCTATATAAGTATACGTCTCACTGTTAGCGGATAGCGAGCAGCGATTTTTGCAAATAACTGTTAAGTATATATCATCATCAACCCATTAACGTCCCACTACTGGACACGGGTCTTCTCTCATTTGAGAGGGATTAGGCTATAGTCTACTACGCTAGCCTACTGCGGGTTGGCAGACTTCACATGCCATCAAGACAAATCTCTCAAGCATGCAGGTTTCCCCACGATGTTTTCCTTCACCGATTGAGCTTGTGATAAATACGCACATAACTTCCGAAAAGTCAGTGGTGCCTTGGGTTTGAACTCGAGACCTTTGACGTCTCAGTCCGCTGGTCACACCGCTAGGCTACCACAGCTCTAAGTTAAGTTTATATACGGTGATAACTTGAGCTTTGATAGAATTGCTTCTGTTTGTCTTATTTCTTATATCATGACAGTAGCGAACAAACTTACGTTCCGCCTGATAGTAAGTAATTACCGTAGCCTATAGACGTTTGCAACACCAGAAGTATCGCTCGCGCGTTGCCGACCCTGAGGAAACCGTATAGGTTTTTTAAAATAGGGAGTTACTAAACTGACAGCAAATGGAATTTCCGTGCTGTCAGAATAGTCACTCCCCTTGCTCTGGTAACTTTACTCACTCGCAGAAACACGAATATTATTGTTTCACTGCGATCTTACGAGGCGCAGGTACTTCCTCAGGCGGGCAGCTCAATTTGAGCGAGGAATTTCGCTATGCCCTACCTTTAGTTTAATATTTACTTTAAATTAAAAGTGTAACAAACTAACGCCATCTGTGGTACTAACGTATACAATACCACGTCACCCGGCTGGCTTGGATCCTACATATTATTATCTAACTAAGAACCTGTAACTAAAGTTGTCATAGACAACTAACGCCATCTATGATCATCGAGAGAAACAATCTGCGCGAGCGCCACTCCGAGTATGTTTGGACCACAACTACAAACGCATCCATGTAGATATTGGTCACACATGTAAACCGGCGGCTTTATAAGCAGCGACACGGCAGAACAAATTGTAATTCACTAGCTAATCTATAGTAGTAGCTAGTAATATTTAACGGATTCTATCAAGGTTTATTGATATTATTATTTTATCCCAAAGTTTCAGATCCTTTACAGCATCCAGGGTCACGGGTAGCTATCTTCATCAACCAACACTTCAGACGACTAATGTTTGCACACTATAACTATGACATTTACCTATTTTATAGAACCTTCTCGCGAATTTAGAACCATTAATTTATTATCAAGCGATAATTAAGCATTAAATCGCTTATCGCTTACAACGAGACTTCTACTTATATAAATCAGCGTCCCACCTTTTTCAATCGATCGGATTACGTGTGGATACACCGGCAATTCTTATTGCCTTCTGATTAATCTCTTTCAAGATTTTCCTTTGATATAAATGGGGGAATTAATCATTCGTTCTGATAGATGAGTATTTTATCTCAGAGAGTTTTAGCTGGAATTAATTTTATAAGTTGAGATGTTGAAGAAAATGGTGTTTGAATTGAAAGGGTTGGTGCTATCCAGATTATACCAGTTGGTGATGAGGCAGGATTACTTGAAAATTTCATTGCTATATTTCTTAATATGTAATCAATGAGAAGAAACCCGTGCCCAGCGATGGGACAATAATTAGATTGGTGATGATGATGGTATCAATGGTCACCCATCGATAGACTGACCTCATCAAGCATCTATAAACTTTGCAATCATAATTATTCCTTATTATTATCTTACCTCATACAATAAACGCGGCCTGTATTCGATTTATTTTATCATATTCTCACATCGAAAATGACTATGATGTGGGTCGTGAGATATATAATATTTGTTTTGTGTGGGACCCCAATGCCTAAATTATATATTCTTCTTTTAATCAAGTTCATTTAAAAATTCTGTATCGATCCTGCGATTTAAAAATCACAAAGACGTAATAATACCAACGCCATTTCGAACTCGTTGTAAATTCAATTAGTTTTACTGTAAATACGATCAGCCAACAAAATATACACACTACCTGCCCCTTAAAATTATGATAGTAAGGTTTAAATTCAACTGCTCCATCAGCAAAGCTAAATTTGGAATTCAGAATAAATTTTCACTTAACATGTACCTTAGTTTAATAAAAATAAAGACTAAAATCCAAACTATTGATTTATCGAATGTCATCTGATGATAAATCACTACCCCATTTTCAATTTTATCTGTATATATGTAAGGTTTAAATTCAAATGTGATATTAGTAATAATAATCACGTATGTCCACTGCACAGTCGATTTAACCAAATTAATAAGCATGTTGTAACTACCTTATGAGATGTAGCATAAGGTTTAGTATTGCATGTGTTGGCAGAATGTACATGGATGTAAATTGGTGGACATCGCTATGTCTAGACTAATGTGTTCAAATATTAATAGGATCAGGTGTTACTAATAGGCTATCTAGAATTCAATAGTTTTTGTGATTTCAATATAAATGGAAGTTATTCAGTCCTAAAGGACATAGACTAATATATAATATGCTAAAGGATACGTGTAGCTGTGGTAGTCTAGCGGTGTGACCAGTGGACTGAGACGTCAAAGGTCTCGAGTTTGAACCCAAGGCACGCACCACTGACTTTTCGGAAGTTATGTGCGTATTTATCACAAGATCAAACGGTGAAGGAAAACATCGTGAGGATAAATCTCTCAAGCATGCAGGTCATGCTTGAGAGATTTGTCTTATGGCATGTGAAGTCTGCCAACCCGCAGTAGGCTAGCGTGGTGGACTATAGCCTAATCCCTCTCAAATGAGAGGAGACCCGTGCCCAGCAGTGGGACGCTAATGGGTTGATGATGATGATGATGAAAGGATACATTGTCATATTTTATTCGTCGCTTTTCAAGTGAATTTACAACTTGAAGTAAATTAAAAAGTAACATAGAGCAGTGATAGCCTAGGTGTCATCAATGGGCTTAGTAGTCAAAGATCTCGTCCAATCTCAAGGCACGCAGCCATCAATGTTCAAAGTTACGAGCGTATTTATCACATGCTCAAACGGTGACGGAAAGCATCGCGAGGAAACCTGCATGCCTGAGAAATGTACTCGATTGCGTTTGAAGTCTGCCAAACCGTACTAGGCTAGCGTGGGGACTATAGCCTAATCCTTCTTAAATTAAAGTAGTCCCGTAACTAGCAAGTGGGTAGTAAATGTACTCGATTGCGTTTGAAGTCTGCCAAACCGTACTAGGCTAGCGTGGGGACTATAGCCTAATACTTCTCAAATTAAAGTAGTCCCGTATCTAGCAACAGGGCAGTAAATGTACTCGATTGCGTTTGAAGTCTGCCAAACCGTACTAGGCTAGCGTGGGGACTATAGCCTTATCCTTCTCAAATTAAAGTAGTCCCGTGTCTAGCAAGTGGACAGTAAATGGGTTGATGATCAAAAGACTTACTTAAGTTTGATCAAAATTAATGGATAGGTAACCATTATTATGATATAGAGACCCCACCGTTCCTAGGTTGTTGATGCCTGTGTTCAAACGAATATTTAAAATAATCGTCAAAAACACGATATATCAGATAGGCTTAAAATTTTGTCACGTAGAAATATCAAAAATATCAAAAATTTTCAATTCAATCAAAATCCTAACACAGCTTCGAAGCATCTTAAAATGTTAAAGGTAAAATATTTTTCGTCCAACCTACAATACAATTTCATATTGTGAGAACCGCTATCTCCACAATAAAACAATACGGGAGAAGTTTTCTCACAAAATGGGGAAGTGGAAAGACGTATCGCCGCGTGTCATTTCGCACAATGGCCGGTAAGTGTGGCCGTTATGAACAATAGCCGTTACGTCACAGCGTCTTTGGGTCGGTCGAGACGTTTATTTGGCGTCGTCTGATAAACGTTTTTAAGGTGTATCTAACATTATTCTTACAAAAAAAAGTTACTTACAAAAAATGTTTAAAAAAAAACCGCAGAAGACACGCACTTCCTATTTTACTTTGAGTTCTGTATATCTTTGAAGTCCATAGTCTAATATTCATTGTATAAATATAGAAACATCTTGAACTACTGAGCTCAACCCAAAAAACATCTTTAGGTAAGTTTTTTTTTATATTTGCATTTCTAATAAATAAAATCTTTAATTAATATTATCATCTAATAGGACACTTTGTATAGTGACTTATCGATAAAGGGTTTGGGACTGTATATCCTAAACTGAGGCTATTCTCTGACCTATTTAGGCGTACAGCGCTCCACCCATTATGGAGTTTACAAATGTGTAAAAGAAAACATTGTTAATCTGAATATAATAAACTTTAATTTTGTAAAGTTTTTCTTGGCAAAAAATTATCTATTACTAGCTGACCCAGCAAACGTTGTTTTGCTACATTATAGGGGTTGGTGGACTACCCCTAACTTTTAGGGGGATGAAAAATAGATGTTGGCCGATTCTCATAGATACCGGATAAGCACAAAAAATTTCATCAAAATCGGTCAAGCCGTTTCGGAGGAGTATGGCAACGAAAACTGTGACACGAGAATTTTATATATTAGATTGTTATTAACTGTTATAAAACAGCTCGCAAACGATGGAGATATAGCTTAATTTTAAGTCTTATATACTTGTACGATCTGTAGGGTTTTCCTGAGTTAGTCTCTCAAGAAGACTGGAGGCTTCCTCTTTCATATTTTATTGGAGACTCCAATTATGTTTAATTCGTTCGATTTTTTTAAACTTTTCTTCAGATATCTTCTTAGGTGGGTCAACCTTTTTTGTGATTTACATAATTCTAATAAAGTTTAATATTCAATGCACTACGTCACCCATTTTACTGGAAGTTATACATATAAGGGACTTCAATTTTTTTTAAAGTACACGCCTATGACAAATATATGTATATATTATTACAATATTCAGCTCACCTGTCCTTCATAGGCCCTTCTGGACGATTGATGGCGGTGTTGCCAGCTAGCGAGTACACATAGAGTCGAGACTCTGATTTGTACCACTTGATGCTGTGCATGTCCCCGCAGGATCTGCCGTCAATACGACATCGGAGACGCGCCGTGGTGCCCACAATCGCTGATGCATGATCTGAAAAGAAACGTAGATAAATTAGTTAAATCGACATAACATAAACATACAATCACACCTGTCGTCCCTATCAGGTTAGGCAGAGGGTATTAATGTACACCCACGTGTATCCCAGTATGTACATACTGGACATTTATTTATTTACAAATAAAATACCTATATACTGGCAAATCAAACTTCTCAAGTTCAAAATCATGTACTCATTAATTAACACTCGCTTGAACGGTGAAAGAGAACAGCGAGGACTCATGCATGCTTGAGGGATTTTCTAAACGGCAGCGGGCGGTGGGTCTGTGAAGGCTTCCAATCCACACTCGTAGGACCACTTTGAATTTGAGAGAGAGGCTTGAACCTAGCAGTGGCTCAGTATTACATTTCAGATAGTTTTTTATACATGAAAATAAATCTACTTCTTAATTTCATTGTTTTGGATTATTTACAGCATCCATTGACACGAGCAGACTGTCTTGCGTCTCTTGATCTTATAATTTTAACAATTAACCTACTTTTTATTTTATTGACAATCTGAATTACACAGAACGTAAAAAGAAGTCTCATTTCAATAGTATACACCCTACATAGCATAGGTTATAAATAATGATGTTTTATGGTTAAACAATATTTTATAGTTCTATTAGTCATGCCGCTCAAGAAATTTATCAGGAATGATGAATGACGTGCCTTAAATGAATAAAAAAATAAAAGTAAATATAATACTGTTTTTAGCCTACTTCAAAAAAGGAGGTTCTCAATCCGACCGTATTTTATTTGTATGTCTGTAACTTCTGGACTTTCGACTGGGTGAACAGATTGTGATGATTCTATTTTTATTTGAAATAAATAAAATAAATATTCCTGGACATTATGACACAGCGCCCTCTAGTTCCGAGCTAAGCAACGAGGCTTGTGTTACGGATACTAGTTGGTTGATATACTACATATATACTTTTTTTTTGTAAATACATACATATTATACATAGAAACATCCATGACTCGGATACAACTGTTTATGCTCATCACACAAACATTTGTCCCTACCGGGATTCGAACCCGGGACCCAAAGCACAGAAGGCAGTGTTAACTACCGCTGGACTAACTGGGTCGTCAAAATACTGATGCTTCCCGTGTGGTTCCATTTAAATTTCATCCAGTTTTGACATTTGAAGTCGGCATTTATTGACAGAATTATCTGTCTCTAGGAAAAGATCCTAGATTTTCTGATCCTCTTATTAGTTTTGAAATAGTTTGACAACGAAATCACATTAGTATTATCCATTAGTATCGCCATTGATCTGGTTATCCTCGCTAATCCTGACCCTCTCAGCACTGTCCTGGGAAGATGAGCAGCTGTATTGTAACTCATTCTCAATTAAAAACTTCTGGACAAAACAAAAAGGGTGTTTAAAACTTTTGGAGCGGCTTAAAAACTCCTGTGCGCACTTCTACGCGCGAATGGTAGATATGTGTATAGAAAATATTGAATGTAAAAGAAATCATTTACATATTTTATTTTCATTCTTCTTTAGAATTTGGTTCAAAATTTGTTATTAAGTATTTCTATGAATTAACCGAAAGCAACTCGGAGTTTTTCCCTCTTTTAGACCTGTAGCGACGTCTATCTCGCTACATAGCAACGGAGATCTGTCAAACTAACGTCACATCGAACGCACTAATCACGAAGCTCATCCTACATCGCGATAGCAGAGTTTACAAGCGTAGATAGCATATTTATATACAATCACCGAACATCAACCGTTGGGCAGTAGCCCGCCAGGCTAAAGCATGGTCATGCTCATGCCAAACTCACCTGGTCGGATTATCCTCCTGGTAGAGGGATAAACACCTCCTTCCCTCCGTAGACCCACAAAATATTAATGATGCATCGGTGTTCACACATACGTACTAATCTGCCTAACGCTTCGGCGAATATGCGCGTGAAAGTATTTTTTTGTGAAATTATTATTAATAGTTTTAATAATAAAACGGATCTAATGTTAACAAGTCCAGCGCAATTAAAATAGATACAAAAAAAAAATTTGAAACCAGTTATACAATAGGCACTCCGAATAATCCTGGTATCAACCGGTTATAACCAGCTGCGATCCGGTGCAATCCAGTTCAATCTGGTTCAATTTAATGGCGCGCTTTGTTTATCACTCGTTTATTTGTGCTGCGAACTATCGGATAACTTTTTAGACGATATTTTGTAATAGAGGAATTTACTTATTTTTATTATTGGATATATTTTATTTAGGAGATAAAAGGAAGCAAATTGATGCATATTGTTTGATATGATTCTATTGTGATCAGTATATTTGCTTACATTAATTTTAATTAATTTTGACGGTATGATTAGCACAGTGCCGTGATAAGGTAGGTCATAGCGAGATTCCATGCTATGTTTACTTACTCGCAAGAAACACAACTATTGTTATTTTACTACATAAAACTATTGTCTTCCGTAAGGCGGAGATACCTCTCCAGACGGGTAACTCAATTTGAGTAAATTAGAGTTATTGATAAGAAATTAGAAAAAATATCATTTAAATCTAAAGTAGACCAACAAACTACCAGCGTAACATTATTATAAGTTAATTATGTGAACAAAATCATATTTTTTATGTTTTTTAATTTTCTATATAACGCAACATACATAGAAAATGAAAAAAAAAACATTGTGTCACATTATTTTTTTATTTCTTTTATTTATGTAGATGATGTTGAATCAGTGTGAATGTTGCATATTTGTGATTGGGGCATCAGTTTTTAAGCGTTTATTCTGTAAATAAGCCTTAATAAATTAAATATATAAATAAATTCTCCAACACCTTAAGATGTTGTTTGCCTTAAAAAATATTACACGTGGATTTTTTAAGTTTTTGCTAGAAAGCTGTTTATTAGTTGCATAATCTTAATATTGCAAGCTTCACGTAAGAGGAAGCACAAATACTTTAGGGGAGGGCTGTGTGTGCGATTGGCGGAAAAAAGGACGTTTTTTTTTTGGTAAACGATTATATTGAAATACACCATATAATGATGAGCTGTGGTAGCCTAGCGGTGTGACCAGTGGACTGAGATGTCAGAGGTCTCAAATTCGAACCCAAGGCACAAACCACTGACTTTTCGGAAGTTATGTGCGTATTTATCAGCTCAAACGGGGAAGAAAAACATCGTGAGGAAACGTGCTTGAGAGAATTCTCGATGGCATGTGAAGTCTGCCAACTCGCAGTAGGCTAGCGTGGTGGACTATAGCCTAATCCCTTTCAATTGAGAGGAAACTCGTGCCCAGCAGTGGGACATTAATGGGTGCCACACCATAAATAATAGGGGGCAAGCCTATTGCCATCAAGCGGAAACGAGTCCAAATTCCGAGCTGCTACTGAGAATTTCATGGATAAACCTAATAACATTTTGCTCGACTTTGATGTCGAATCCAAGAATCTTGCTCAGCAATTGCATTCACGATCGCTAGACCTGCGAAGTAGTTAATCGATATACTAAAATATTTAGTTTTAATATTTTCATCAACTCAAACCTTATTCCCATAAAGGTAGGCAAAAATTGCAAATCGTACCTACGATCTCTTCATACGACTTTAGACTGAAATTAGAGTCAGTTAAAGGCCAATTTTAATCACTCTATCACAACTAGATCTTATGCTTTTTTTATACCACATCGGTAGCAATTAGGTACCGTAGTTTACGGACGTTTGGAACACCAGATGTGTGTGTATGTATGCAGATGTGTTGCTTACATTCTAAACCTCGTCCTTATACCCAACAGTGGGACAGTACAGAAAAATATATTAGTGTGGAGAACTGTTTTAAAAGGAAATACCTAAATCATACAACAATATTTATAGTTAAAAGTTAAATTAAGTGGAATGGCATCAGAATTATTAAATAAGAGTCTATATGTATTTATTTACAAAAAAAGTATATAGTATGTAATATATCAACCATCTAGTGTCCGTAACACAAGCCTCGTTGCTTACCACGGAACTAGATGGCGCTGTGTCATAATGTCCGGAAATATTGATTTATTTATTAGTGTAGAGCACTGTTTCAAAAGGAAATACCTAAATTATAGAACAATATTTATAGTTAAAAGTTAAAGTAAGTTAAATTGCATCAGAATTATTAAATAAGAGTCTATTAAGAATTCCCTTGAAAGATCAAACTATGAAGTAATTTATAAAGAAAATTGATCGTTTTCTTTGTAGAATGGTGAGTGGATACTTTTTAGTCAAAGGAGTTTTGAATACAGGGAGCCTACATATATTTTGCCGGCCTTATTAGAGAATCTGTTTAAAGGCTACCTTTCGTAGTTTTGTACCATTTGTATTTTTGCATCCTAAATAGGACATATGACCTCCTTTCACAAAATAAATATTATCAATAAAGCTTATTAAAGTTCCAGAAAATATAGGTTAATTTTCATTTTTTATCTCGCTACTAAAACCGCTCCCGCTTCCGCTTCCACTGTACCACCTACCTTAAGCTTAAGTCCCTTGCGAAACAACTGCTAATTTTGTTGCGAGAAAAATGCTACATAATCCTCGAGCTCTGCTCGCTCCCAGACGGTTTAGCGTCATAAAAACTTGAACACGAGCTGGGAATTTTTTATTCTTTGTAAATTGTGGAACATGCAAACGTTTTTGAAGTAATCTTGGCTGGTGATGCAGATATACGTGTGAACGAAGAAATTTTGCTCAAATAGGACTTTAGAACATAAATTGATGCAAAATTGGCTTAAAGAGGGATTAGGTCTTGGACTAAGCTCTCAGAAAGCGTTGGTGGTGAACATTTTCAGAATAGGAAAAACTAATTGAGAGCTGTAATATATTTAGAATCGATGGTGACAAAATCAACGTAACATGTTAAAAGATCTTAAAAGACGGTTTTCTTTTAAAATTACTTTCCTTTTACGGTTGTCTTTTAAAGACCCTAAAAATGACCAGATACATTGTAACAGGCTTTTTTAGTTTTTCTTAGCCGAGTTACTAAACGTTGATGCCATCTAGTTTGAAAATCTAAATTATTCGAAAGGTGTCTATAGATACTTAAAAATCAATTCAAAATGACAAGCTCCTGAGAATTCTCTGGAGCTCCCAGGAGCTTGCAAAGCAACCCTCACACATTAAGTTTGACAATAATGGATATTCATTCTTCGAACTAATTTACCCAACTCCATAATGAATATACACCTAAACACCATATTTATTCAGTCATTTATCTGTTCCTCGGTTAGTCTCAACTGATTTGAAAGGAATTAGGATACAGTTAGGATTTAAAAACAAACACAATTCAGAAAATCTTTAGTGCAGATTTTCCCACGATATTTTCGTTCACCGTTTTCAGCGACTGATAAATCCGCACATAGCTTCGGAAACTCATTGATGTGAGCCTTGGAATCGATCTCAACACCTTCAAATCCACTACCAGTCTACTGTTCATACTAGTCAGCTATCACAGCTACTCGCAAGATAACACCTAAATCTACACCTAATTATAATTAAAGCGCTTCAGATCGTACTTAAATTATAACGTTTATAAAAGCCTTTGAATTACAGATTACAACCGTAATATCTTTATAGGGTGACAGAATTAGAAATTGTAATTTCGCTTTAACAAATGGCCGTATTTTTAAATTAACACCTTTGTCAACGTTGTTGACTGTTTAACAAAAGCTGTATTATTACGTTCGGTCAAAAGAATAATTTGGGGTCTGCCGCCAAAATATTTTGAGATTTAGAGAGAATTGAGTTAAGAGTGAGAATTGAGTCTCTTGGTGATGTATTTTGTTGTTTTTAATTTTAATGGTCTGTTTTGTTATCTGTTAATAAGAATAAGATCATTTATGAAATTTATGGTAATCTGTTGAGTAAATTATGTTTAAAAAACCTTTAGGTATTCTTTATTTTTAAGTATTTTATTAGGTTAGATGGAGCCTCACCTACACTATATTTGCCGCACATATAATTATAGGGTCGTATTATTTTGAATTCTTCATTCTAAATTTTACCTAAATATAATAGTATCGTAACCTGATTTAAATTTTATCTAAAAAGTCAATCTAAGTGCTAAGTAACATTTATTTATGTTAAAAACCTATTAATTATGATTATTAATACTCGTAATAAATTTAATTTTAATATGAGATGACTGATAAAATCTTATAAAATTTTTTATTTTCTTTCAAAATTCATTGCTTTTAACGCGACATTTTGTAATAAATGTCTATCTTATAACCTAGTTTGTGTAGTAGATTATATAATTAAGCTTTGATTAATCGGATATCAAGGTCAAGGTTCACTTTTCAAGGTCAGATTATGATTCGGTGACCTCTGTCTCTTTGGCTGAAATCGTCGACAATTTACATATTATTATCATGTGAATTATACTGAAAATAAAAATTTATAATTATAATTATTACAATTTTTCAAACAAATGGATTACATATGTATATCGCGGTATATTGGTTATTTCAATTCTAGTTTCGGATACTTTGCAGCATCTATTATCATAAACACATGCCTATGTTGCTGAACCCATAAGAAATAGATTTATTTAAATGTCTAGTAATTGTTGAAGTGTTGAAAATCAATAACTATGTAAATACTTAGGTATGACTTACGTATGATAACAAAATGTAAGAGTATTTTTTCATCTCAGTGTTTTCAAATCTTAAATTTAATCAAATATGGATCTCTAATAGCTTTTAAGCTGCATAATATGGTTAAAATTGAAGCTGATCTAGATATGAGTGAAGCCAGGTAATAAATAGAAGAAATATACGTCAAAAGATAAAGCTTGATTAAGAAGTCTCGCTACACTGCCGTTCATAAAAATAACAATAAAAGTAATTGTGATATTAAATTACAAACAGACACGATGTCGTAAAACCCTGTTATTATTGCCAAAAAACGTATAAAAACACTCAATTTAACTGTGACAAAGTTCTATCACCCATATAAGGACTCAATTCTCAAGTTTCCGATTCCACCCGAAGAATCCCGAAGTGGTCCGAACGCCACATAAATTGTCGGCCAATTACATGCTACACGTTTATCGCCCAAGTTTCTTCTGAAATATATCTTTTTTATTGTCATAGTTTTTAAAAGGTTCAATGTTCATATTATAGATGGGGTCCCTTGGAATACTTGGCAGTTTTATTGAAGTGTTTTCGGATTCCCTGAAAACAGGTTTTATTGGAGGTGGATTTGTAAATTAAATTTTAGAGTATAATTCCTAGATTTTTTTATACCAAAAGATTGAAAATAAAGTCGCACGATAGTTAGCGGTCACCATAGCCTATAGCCGACCCTGTAAACTCGTTAAAGATTTCTTAAAATATAGTTACTACACTGACAGCAATCAGAATTTTCATGTTAGCACAATAGTCACTCCCCTTACGAGCTCAATTTGTGCGAGAAATCTCACTATATCCACCACTCTAAGAAATTACTAGTGATAATTAATGAATTTCTATACCTAATACTTAATTTTAAATTTGATCCCTTTGATAAATCTTAAAAACCATATCTGAAAAGGAAATTTGAAAAGTTACATCACTCATATTGTAAAATCATCAACATACACAATTTTTTTAATACCGCACAAATTATCTGATACCATTTACATTTCTACCCATCCTTAAAACCGTGAACTGACAATTTAGAACGCCAGAAATAATTAGAACACTCGTTACAAAACAATTTAAAATGTCATCTTCGGTAACCATTTCAATTTGGCAAAACGTAATTAACTAATCCCGTTAGCTTCCATTTTGAATTCATTATGGAACCGTATTTTCAGAAAATTGTTAGTGTTTCGCAAGTTAAAGTTTAATGCCAGTTATTATATTAAATTCTTTTGTTTGGTACAAATTAAAAAAAAAGGTAAAATGGGCATTTTTTCAGCGTCTCTTTTGACTTTCTACATTTTATTTCAACTATAGCAATAATAATTATTTTCCAGCTATGTCCCAAAAACATTATGTTCAATATTTCTAGATCAATGGAACATCTATTCATTGATATAAAACTACATTTACGTTTCAAAATCTGCCTTTCACCACGGTAACGTAAACGATTTGCAACGTTGGAATGAAATAATATCAATATACTGCGATAAAACCGGTAAAAAAGTAATTATATTTCTATGTTCAATATTTCCGTAAGTAAAAAAGAACATACATATATTCATAATTATAACCAACCTTGTAAATAACTTATTTTTTTTCCTTCACACACATCAAAACAACATCAACATCTTACAGAAATCCGAAACAAAACAGTACACAAAAAACAATCTTGAATCCAAAACAAAAACTACTCAACGACCAAGTGAGAGAACAACAATGAATTCATACACGCGGCAAAACGTCTGACAAGCGTACATTACACGCAACATTAAAAGTTTCACCGCTACATAAATATGCGGCTAATTTGCAAAGTTCCCGGCGATTTGGCACTCTACTACGTTTTGGAGATATTATTTACTGCGAATGAAAAGTATTGCAGTTATCTTCTACCCCTAGATTGAGGTAAGGAAGATTACTGAATACTCGTTTTGGTGAAAATATATTTGTGCTGGGTGAGTGTAAACGCTTACATTGACATTAGTGGTATTACAAGTGCTAATGAAGTAAGTTTTGACTGATATGACTAAGGCAAGTGTTTGTATGATGAGTATTGAAATTTGTACATGAGTTGAAGTTTTTTATTTTTTAAAAAGCAATATGCCAATAAAAAATAAAAGTATATAGGCGTTTCCCAAACTGCGCTATAACTCTCTGCCCTTCCTCACCCAGTCTATCATCTTTCTGTGTGTAGTATAATATGTATGTATAATACAAAAAAAGAGCAACCCTTGCTAAATGAATATAAACTACACTATGTATTACACAGTATGTCAAACTATGTGTATACATTTGTGACAGATAATTATAGACATTCTATAAACAACCTACTATGTGATTTCAGTTAGTAATTAATAATTAATCACATTTGCTCCAATATAGTACAAAAACATACACAAAATTCTACGGAACTGTGTTAACTGTATACATAATTCTGACGCTAATTATACATAACATTTATAATGTATTTCTGACAACCCTCTAGTGATAAGTAAAGAAAATGTGATGTTGCAAAAGTTACCCTAATCTCATCGACGAGTTTTCTAAAACATTCTCAACAAAATAATTACATACTGTTTTCTCCCTAACTTTACCCTAATAATACCCACTTTATACCCAAGGGTACTTCGCAGAGGTAAAGGGTAATCGCGAGAACTCATAAGGATATCGTTAGGCCGAAAAAAGAAGTTAAAATGGTATGTATGTACACGCGAATTGTAGGGTTTTTTATTAGAAAACTTTACTCATTTGTCCTCGTGTATGCTCAAAAGGAGTTCCGAAATTAGCGTGTTGAGTTGTTTTATAAAGAGAGCGTGTAAAATAGAAACATGAATATGAAGATTCATATTTTTTTGTTACCCGACTGCGTCAGAAGGAGGATTATGTTTTTCAAGCGTATGTATGTATGAAAGTATGTATGTGTATTTTGACTAAGGTGTAGAGTTTGTAAAGTTAGGCCTTGTAGAGTGAGAAGCTTAGCTCTACATGAGATCTGATCACGTAAGGTATTCTCTTTTTAAGCGTTCTATCCCCGTAATAGCTATTACGCTTAGAAAGATTGATAGAACGCTTAAAAAGAGAATACCTTACGTTTTGAATAGTTTGCCTGCGGATATAAGAAGTGAACAGAATAAAAATAAATTTAAAAGACTTTTGGGGAAGCATCTAGTGGACAGCATGTAATATGTTGTCCACTGGATGTTTCTTCATCAAATTAACTACCTAAAATGAGACTCAACTGTGTCCGCAGACAAACTGTTCAAAACAGTTTTGTGGACCATTATACATATATTTTAAGATTATAAATATGTTTAATAAATAAATAAAATAATAAATAATAATAATCTTTTTGACAGTGCGAGTCTTGGCGTCATCTTACAATTTTTTTTTGGTTTCATTGTTTTTTCTGACAGTGTCTCCTTTTTAGGAGCCCAACTACATCATGTAATAAACTCGTTCGCATGTTTTTGCACGTGTTCAAATAACGCGGACCAACCACTTGCACTCGGCTGCAAGCAACATTGTAACTTAATAAACAGTACTTACAGATAACTGTCAGTTGTAAATAAGTTGCTACTTGTTACTGTTGTGTTTTAAATGAAAAAAACATTGTAATTTATTTGTTTAAGCTCGTGAATTATATTGGACGCGTGAATTTTTCAGAATAGCGACATTTGCTGTCGTAGAGTCTTTGAGTAATAGAGTATACATAATATAAGAAACAATAAAATATATACATAATAATATATCCAAAAATAAAAAAAAATACATAATTATAATTACATAACAATAGTGTATCAACCTTCTAGTATCTGTAACACAAGTCTCGTTGTTTAGCTTGGAACTAGATGGCGCTGTATTATAATGTCCGGGTGTATTAATATTATTATGACTATCTTATTTATGTAATGTTTATCTATCGGTAGGCTTGTATAAGAGCGTAGTGAAATTTAAAGGAAAATTCAGAGACTACTTCCACTACCAGTGGAATAGCAAATGTATTCCTAGTGACAAATCGATAACAACTGCCTCGATGTTCTAGTGGTCGTACAGTGCGACTGCCGAGCAAGAGGTCCTGGGTTCGATTCCTAGGTCGAGCAGTGTTATTGGGTTTTTCTATGACATTCTTAATAGCAGCTCTGAGTTAGGATTCGTGCCCAGTTAATGGCAATAGACTCGCCACCTAAAACATGGGACCTCAAAGATACCGGTGAAACGTGGGTCTACAGTAGTACACCTCTGCCTAACCTTTCGGGGACGACAGGCGTGACGGTATGTATGTAAATCGATGACAAATTGAATTATATTCACACGATTCAAATACTAAAAACATGTCGCTTGAATGTATCTATAAAACTAGACCAATAAAACAGAAGTATAATCAATATTGCAACATTTCAGTCTAGTTTTAGTCGGTATACCAGTCGAGCATCTTCAGCAAAATAGGTTAATATTTCGTGTGGTCTCTACAAAATGAATGAATGAAATTGAACCGCTCAGCGGAATGCATTTTGTATGTTGCAAAATTTACAACGTATTGGATTATTTGGATGGGAATTTGGAGTAAAAATTCTTCTTTACTTTTAACTTAAATGAAACCGGCATGTTTTATTAAATTTGTTATTTATGCTGGCATCAAAGAAGGGTTGGTTTTTTGGGGTTATGTATTTTATTTGATAGATTTTTATGTTCTATTTTCAATTTGTCGTCTTTATCTCTCTATGATAGTTGTTTAGTAAAATGTGGGTGTACATTAGTACGCCTCTGCCTCACCCTTCGGGGACGATAGGTGTGATGATATATACAACAATAAATGGCCCCAAATATCACACTAGTAGCTGGTGACGTCACGTCTGTTTGTTTGTTCGTCCGCTTG
The DNA here is from genome assembly GCA_905163465.1 of Craniophora ligustri. Lineage (NCBI taxonomy): Eukaryota > Metazoa > Arthropoda > Insecta > Lepidoptera > Noctuidae > Craniophora > Craniophora ligustri. The sequence continues at coordinate 8,696,476 of LR990981.1, forward strand.
TTAGGGGCACGCGGCTAATTGGAGAGCAAACATGGTTGATATATTAATGTAATTTTTTATGTGCGTAAGGTACGTTTTCCTTTTATAGTTTGTTTAGTCAAAAGTGAAACCGAAAATGTTGTAGGATTTATATGAATATGTATTAAGCCCTAGATTTGCCTAGCCCGGCTTCAAATGAGTAGCACCTCTACTTCTACACCGCTACCTCTGATGTTGCAAACGTCTATAGGCTACGGTAACCACTTACCATTAGGCGGGCCGTGAACTTGACAGCCACCTTTCTGGTATCAAAAAGATACCCTACCTATCGTACCGACCATCCCGCCAACCAGAAAGGCTATAGGGTATGTTGGACTCCACCTGAGAGTGAGTGACATACAAACTAAAAGCCACACCGCCCTATCGCCAGCTCTATTTGCCACAACATTCACCATGACCGCGACGGTACACTACCTATCCTACCTATGTTTTGCTCAAAATCTTTTAATTTCAGAGTCCATCATTACGCCTTCACAGTTTCATCATATCAACCGTTAGACGTCCACTGCTGGACATAGGTCTACCCAAGGATCGCCACGACCGGTCATGCGCCGCCCGCATCCAGCAGATTCCAGCGAGCTTTACAAGGTAGTCAGTCCACCTTGCCGGGAGCCTACCCACGCTTCGTCTTCCAGTATGCGGTTGCCATAGGTGAACCTTCAAGCCCCATTGGTAATATACATATACATACAATACACAAACATACAATAGGCATACATACACAAAATAGTAACAAAACAATAATTTCCCATCACTATCGATATCGACAACTACACATCACTAAACGTTACGATAAGGCCGCACTTTGACACAAACTTGGTATCTCCGCTCATATTTCAAATGTAAACTGTTATTAACTGAAATGATGTATTACAACACTAGTGAACTGTTTGTTGAATAAACATTTTGATTCAATGTTTTGGAGTTTAGTTTTGAATTTGTAAACACTGAGAGACATCATGTATATCCTTTAGCTCATTTTATACAATATTGAAATGAGCTGATATTAAAATATTGAAATAAAAATACTTTTTACGGATTTTATCGCGGTATATTGATATTATTTTAACCCGACGTTTCGGATCCTTTACAGCATCCATGGTCGAGAGCCGACTGAGGTGTTAGTCGTCTTGAAGTTATAATTACTTACAGCTACCTTACATTTTCAATTATTATCGACAATCCAATTTACACAGAACGAGCTCACCGTGTCCTTCGGTCGTGCAGTTTTGTTCTTGGATTTAGATTGATTTCGATTGTGTAAGATTCAATATGAGCTCATATTAGTTTTATGGATTTTAAAGTAATACCTCGGATAAAAGTTTTTTGTTATACTGTAAAAGTACTGATAAAAAATAATTCCGTGGATAGCTGTTATATAGATTTGCTGGGAGTAATGATGGTTTTATATTTTATTGGCATGAAAACACAATGTATCCCACAAGTACTACATATTAGTTATAATAAATAAGTTTGTTTAGTGCGATGCCCAAGTCGATTCAAATCTAAAAGAAGGTTTTATGGTAGAACAACTGAGTTGCGCGAGTTGGGTTTTTACAAGTATGTTTTTGATGGCATCTCATTTCTTTTTGTAGATGTCCTACTATTTTTTCTTTCCACTCACTCTTCATAAAGCCCTCTCTCTGTAAGATTTTCTTTTTTTTGAGGATAGTGCTCCTCTTTTTCTTTTCCAGTACTACATAGTTCTTGAACTTCAGCTTGCTAGAGTTTTTCTCAAAGCCTGCTCCCTGTCTCTATGGAGTTTTCTCTGAGGCTTTGATGTTATTATTTTTTTTCATTATGTTATATTGTTATCTCACATGTATGCAATATGAATAAATATATAATATACTAGCTATTGCACGCGTCTTCTTCTGCGTAAAATCAGTACTATACGGGTTTGTTTTTGGTATTGAAAGCGTCGAAATTATTGGCGTCGGTATTGGTGGCATCGGTATTAGTGGCATCGGTATTGGTGGCGTCGGTTTTGGTTGCGTCAGTAATTTTGGCGTCGGTATGAATGGCGTCGGTATTAATGGCGTCGGTATAAATGGCGTCGGTATAAATAACGTTGGTATAAATGGCGTCCGTATAGAGCATCGGTTTGTTGGCGTCGGTATAGATGTCATCAGTATTGGTGGCGTCAGTATTGTAGGCGTCGGTATAAATTGCGTCGATATAAATAGCGTTGGTATAAATATCGTCGGTTTTGGGCGTCGGTATAGATAGCGTCAGTATTGTTGGCGTCGGTATTGGTGGCGTTGGTATTAGTGGCGTCGGTATTAATGGCGTCGGTATAAATGGCGTCGGTATAAATAACGTTGGTATAAATAGCGTCGGTATTGGGTGCGTCGGTATTAGTGGTGTCGGTATCGGTGGCGTCGTTATTGGTGGCGTCAGTATTGTTGACTTCAATATTGTCGGTGTCAGTATAAAAAGCGTCGGTATAGATAGCTTCGGTATAGATAACATCGCTATTGTTGGCGTCAGTATTGGTTGCGTCGATATTGGTTGCGTCGGTATTAGTGGTTTCGGTATTGGTGGCGTCGATATTGTTGACTTCAGTTTTGTTGGTATAAATGGCGCCAGTATAGATAGTGTCGGTATAGATAACATCGGTTTTGTTGGCGTCGGTATTATTGGCGTCGGTATTGTGGGTGTCGGTATTGATGGCGTCGGCATTGTTGGCGTCAGTATTGATGACGTCGGTTTTGGTTGCGTCAGTATAGATAGCATCGGTACTGGTTGCGTCGGTATTAGTGGCGTTGGTATTTTCGGCGTCGGTATAGATAGCATTGGTATTGTTAGCGTTGGTATTGATGGCGTCAGTATTGGTGGCGTCGGTATCGGTTGCGTCGGTATTGTTGGCGTCGGTAAAGATGGCGTTGGTATAAGTGGAGTCGGTATTGTTGACTTGGGAAAAATGGCGTCATTCTTGGTGGCGTCGGAATTGGTGGCATCGGTATTGATGGCGTCGGTTATAGTTGCGTCGGTATTCTTGGCGTCGGTATTGGTGGTTTCGGTGTTGTTTGCGTCAGTATTGATTGCGTCGATATTGGGCGTCAGTATAGATAGCGTCGGTATTGTTGGCGTTGGTATTGATGGCGTCAGTATTGGTGGCGTCGGTATAAATGGCGTTGGTATCGGTTGCGTCGGTATTGTTGGCGTCGGTAAAGATAGCGTCGGTATAAGTGGAGTCGGTATTGTTGACTTCGGAAAAATGGCGTCATTGTTGGTGGCGTCGGTATTGGTGGCGTCGGAATTAACGACTTCGGTATTGTTGGCGTCAGTATTGTTGGCGTCGGTATTGTCGGCGTCGGTATTGGTCGTCGGAATAGATGGCGTCGGTATTGATGGCAACGGTATTGATTGCGTCGGTATTATTGGCGTTGGTATTACTGGCTTGGGTGTTGTACGCGTCGGTATAAATAACATCAGTATTGTTGGCGTCGGTATACATGGCGTTAATATTGATGGCGTCGGTATTGGTTGCATCGGTATAGATATAAGATACCGTCGGTATTGGTTGCGTCTGTATTGATGGCGTCGGTATTGGTGGCTTCGGTGTTGTTCGCGTCAGTATTGTTTGCATCGGTATTGATGGCGTCGGTATTATTGACGTCAGTGATGCCGGCGTCGATATTGATAACGTCGGTTTTGGTAGCGTCGGTATTGGGTGCGTTGGTATTGAGGGCGTCGGTATTAGTGGTGTTGGTATTGGTGGCGTCGGTATTGTTGACTTCAATATTGTCGGCGTCAGTATAAAAGGCGTCGGTATAGATAGTGTCGGTATAGATAACATCGGTTTTGTTGGCGTTGGTATTGTTGGCGTCGGTATTGTGAGCGTCGGTATTGATGGCGTCGGTATTGTTGGCGTCTATATTGATGGCGTCGGTATTGATGACGTCGGTTTTGGTTGCGTCAATATAGAAAGCATCGGTACTGGTTGCGTCTGTTATAGTGGCGTTGGTACTGTCGGCGTCGGTATATATGGTGTTGGTATTGGTTGCGTCGGTATAGATAGCGTCGGTATTGTTAGCGTTGGTATTGATGGCGTCAGTATTGGTGGCATCGGTATAAATGGCGTTGGTATAATTGGAGTCGGTATTGTTGGCTTCGGAAAAATGGCGTCATTGTTGGTGGCGTCGGTATTGGTGGCGTCGGTATAGATGGCGTCGGTATTGGTTGCGTCGGTATTGTAAGTGTCGGTATTCTTGGCGTTGGTATTGATGGCGTCGGTATTGATGGCGTCGGTATTGATGACGTCGGTTTTGGTTGCGTCGGTATAGATAGCGTCGTTATTGGTATAATCATTACGTGCAGCCTTTGCAGCGGTGCTAGATTGACTATCCGTACGTCGATGCGTTGAAGTGTTTGTACGAAAACGCCTCTGTGTCAGTCCGATTACAGGATCAGACCTCATCCTCATCAACCTATCCTCTTGCAGCGTGGTGTGAGACAGGGAACGTTATCCTTCTAAAACTGTTCACCGCTGCACTGGAGAATGTCTTGTAGGTTTTGGACTGGGAAGGGCTTGGCATCAACATAAACGGCGAGTACCTCACTCACCTTCACTAAGCCCGCTGAACAGCTTAGAAATGCTCAACGACCTCCGCAGAACTTCTGAACGTAATATTGAATGTCCATGTTGAATTGACTATAGAACTCCGGTGAAGATCGGAAGCACTGTCCTCAAGGTTTTTGACTTGTGATTTAAAATGATAACGATGATGATGATGATGATGATTGAACATAATCACATCTAGGTACCTTTCTACACCTATTATGCTATAGAATTTAGTCACTGCAAATTTAACTTTGTAATCCTATGTATTTATAAAGGATTACAAAGTTATTTATGCGGTTAGTGTATCTAAAAAACTGGACCGAAATTTCCAAATATTTAAGTTTTCCCTTGATTTGTACACTCAATACTCATTGAATTCTAAATTTGAAGCTTCCATGTCTGCTAGAAGTGCCTTAGAGTTTTGATGATCGGTCAGTCGGTGAGTGACAAAATTAAGAAACTTTGACTAGTTATAATTCTTAAACTACCGGTTCAAATAGAATGAAATTTAAAATATACCGTGTTTACACAATGCGTGCTTGAGTCATGAAAATTCAGGCTTCTAGTTTAATCAACAACGAAGTTACAGGGGATCTAAAATGGCCTGAATTGGTTCGAGAAAAGATAGGCTGTTTTTTTGCTCGACTTGGCGGGGGCACTCTCGTGCCCCATATTATCTTCATAAATCAATGATAATTTCCACTCCCTCTTCCAAAGATCTATTAATCATCGACATATCAAAGTATCGATACTTGCCATCACTGTTGCGCGACAAAAACGATGACGTCACCAATGACGCAACGCACATTTTTCTTCCATTATCGTTCTTAACGATAATGCTCGCTGGAATGGCCCAATTTGGTTTATGAAAAAATATTCTATGCCATGGTGAAAATGTACGGTAGAAAAACTCTCTTCGTATGGCTTAAGGAAAATTATGTATGAAATTGTATGTTATATTGGTACTGATGTGCAATCAACTATACAAGTGGGATAACTCTAACATACGCACAAATGTATGTGTGGCCGGCCTTGTTTATGAGACAACAAACTATACAACCAATGGCGTACAGGCAGTTAGGGAGGGGGGTCGTTTTGTACATAGTATACTAGAATAATGTACATAGGATGAGAAACGTAGCAGCGTGTTAAGCCAAGTTCAAGCAGAACTGGCGAACAGCATCGCGTATAATAAATATTACACGAACCATTTGGAGCCACTTTTGACACCTAATCTTATCAGTCATCATTAACTCATTCACAGTCCCACAGCTGGGCTGTAGTCTATTACGCTCTAGTGAGGGGTTGGCAGATTTCTCATGCAGTTGAGAATGTTCCTTAAGTTTTCTCTCTCTTCCAAAACGGAGTGAAAAGGTCTTTGCACGGTTAGCAACGGGTGAGCGACCCCTCTGGTATTGATAATGGTAACTGCTTAACATCAGGCAAGTTATAAGCTAGTTTGCTACTGCCTAGTTATAAAAGATACAGATTGAACAGTCTTGGAACCGAACTCAAGACGTATTCTATCACTCCTTCTATCCGATTTTTCTCAGTAACACATAAATTTATTAAAATTGTGCCACCTATCTGATCTGGAACCCCATAAATAAACACAGGAATACTTTTATCAAACGTACCCAAACTTTTTCACTTCGAAGTGCGAAGTTCTCGTGAACTTTTTAATTCGCTGCTAATCTTGAAACATAAATCTGCTGTTCGCATCTTTAAGAATGAGGCCACGGAGTAAGCGGGAGAATCGGGCTTAAAATACGATTTATTAAATCCACTAGTCGTTTTTAAAGTTCCGAGATATATACTTTATTACATACCATCATGCCTGTATTCAGCGAAAGAGTAAGCAAAGATGTAGTTAACGTTCATAAATATTGTAAATTTTTTTTATCCTGTATTCGTTCGATTATACCTCTTTGTGGACTGCAAAGATGGAGATCTCGACTGCAATTCTAAAATATGTAGGTACCTACTGACTTTTTGAATTGGAGTGTGTGCTTAACATAAGCTCAAATGGTGACGGAAAAACATTGTTGGGAAACCTGCATGCCTTGAGAAGTCCTCTCGATGGCATGTGAAGTCTGCCAGATAATTGAACCGAAACTAGGAAACGCTGAAAATGGCAGGGGGCCCGTGCCCTGCGGTGGAAAAGTAAATGATTATGTTGATGATGATACTTACTTTTTTGTTTTTATAATTGTGAAAAAAAAACAATATTACAGGGGCATTTGAATTGCCAAAACTTGCATGGTTCCAAAAAGAAGGTTTTATGGAGAAGAGCCGGTAAGAAAATCCATAGATATTCTTTTAAATACAATTACAATTTATTTTTGTTTTAATGGGGTACCATAAATTAAATTCAATGTGTCTGTCCTCTTACCAAAATTACCCGAAACAATATGCAAGCGTACTTATAGGGCAGGACTAAAATCAAATACAATAATCGCTGTTTTCGAGGCTTCAATGGCTACCTAAGGCCAGGCCAAATAGGAAGCGTGTTATGATTAATACGAGTTGTTCCCAACTGTGGCGTTGAAATGAGCCTGGACTTAAGCGGTGATGTCTTTTGTGGTGATTGATGGCTCCTGGTGATGAATTAAGGTGATTTATTTTGATAATAACTATTATTTTTGAATGGTATTGTTGGGTATGATTTGTCAGAATTTTTCTGAAATACAACGCACTGGAATTTTAATTTAAGAAAATGTTTACCCTAGTTTAATAACCTGAAATAAACGCATTCTATTTTTATTTAAAATAAAAATTAAATGCGTTTATTTCAGATATGTTCACCCATGTTTTTACATTAAACACGAAAAGAGAAGAAAAATATTAATTGTTATTATTTTTATTGTTATAGTCCCTCTATCGAACATGTGACATGCTTAATATTTTGCAAAGAAATAAATATTCCTGGATATTATGACACACAGCGCCACCTAGTTCCGAGCTAAGCAACGAGGCTTGTGTTACGGATACTAATTGGTTGATATACTACATAATATACTTTATTTTTGTAAATACATACATATAATACATAGATACATACATGACTCGGATACAAATGTTTATGCTCATCACACAAACATTTGTCCCTACCGGGATTCGAACCCGGGACCCTTAGCACAGAAGGCAGTGTTAACTACCGCTGGACTAATCAGGTTGTCAAAAAAATACTTGAATACTGCCGTTTTCTCGGAATCCATAATATGAACTTACATAATTATCCGTTAATTAATTTCCTCCATTTCAATGTCAAAAAAAGTAATGTGAAAACTATGGTAAAAAGTCAATTACCCATCACTACAGCAAAAAATGTCAAAACTAAAAAAAAACAACTATCTTTCCTATGTTTACTTCGTGTATCATTACGCTAATGAGTTGGTATCCGGCAGTAACGTGACTGATTTATTACAGTGATCAACCATGGTTATTTTTAGCCGATTACGCAAAAAGAAAGGTAATTATGATATTGTCTTTTATTTAGGCGATCTCTTTAGAACAAATTTTTTTATTTATCAGAGTAATGCTCAAATGTTTTGAGGAAACTTGATCCTGAACGCAACGAAGATTTTCTCAATGGCATGTGAAGATTACTGCGTCGCTAGTCTAGCGTTTCTAAGTGCGACTGCTTCTTGCTGTCTAGAATTCGATTCCTAGGTCGAGCAAAATGTTATTGGGTTTTTCTATGAAATTCTCAGTAGTAGCTCGAAGTTTGGATACATGCCCGGTTGATGTACCTATTTACTTGGGACCTAAAACTTACCCGCGATTTGTGGGTGTGCATTAGTACACCTCTACCAAACCTTTCCGGCACAACAGGCGTGATGGTATGTTATGTTCTGTGAAGATTGCTAAACCGTACTAGCGTAGTGGATTATAGCTTATAGCTTAATCCCTCTCAAATGAGAGGAGATTCATTACCAGCAGTGGGACAGTAAATGGTCTGAAGAGAAATAAAGTCATTTACATATTTTGCCCACAAATTTCAGTATGTACTTACTATATAATATAGATATATCTGAACATTTTTATAGCGCCATCTAGTTCCGTGGTAAGCATGTAATTACCTAAATTGTGATTGGTGAATATAGTTGAAACCAAATATAATAATTCATCATCATCATCATCATTTCAACCGTTAGACGTCCACTGCTGGACATAGGTCTCCCCCAAGGATCGCCAGGACGACCGGTCATATGCCGCATATATAATAATTGGCTTAAGCTTAATTGATTCAAAATTTTTTGTTTCGAGAAAATGTAATGTATTCCTATAATTGGCATATGCATAAGAAAATGTATCTTACTATTTAGTTTATACGTGTTGTATGTTTTTGCTGTTGGTGTACTTATTATAAATAAATAAATAAGCAATGAGGCTTGTGATACGGATACTAGACGGTTTATCTACTATTTAATAAAAAAAAATTTGTAAATACATACTTATTATATACATATACATCCAAGATTCGGATACAAATGTTTGTACTCATAACAAAAACATTTGTCCTTTTGAAGATTTGAAGCTGGGACCCGTAGCACAGAAGGCAAGGTAAACTACAACTGGGCTAAACGGGACGTCACTCAGACCAGATTACGTCAATCCCGAAATTCAACCCTAAAACGGGCAGCCACTAAAAAGAACGTTTTGTTACTATATGCAGGCGGAGGGTTAAGCTTTGTTTGAAACGCACTCGCCAAGTTTCGTGCTTATGTTAGTTTTAAGTTACGGTGCAAAATTATGGGTGTCTTAAGCTCTGTCATATGTTATACTTAATGCCTGTGCTTAAGCTGTTGTGTTGCGTTTGAGCTAAGTTTTGAATCTGTTTCTTGAGGATGAGATACTGTGGAATGGTTTGGATGTGCATGAACAACTGAAGAAAGAAATAAGACAAAAAAATATACCGTTGGACTAATTTGACGACCCAATTAGTCCAACGGTAGTTAACACTGCCTTCTGTGCTATGGGTCCCGGGTCCGAATCCCGGTCGGGACAAATGTTTGTGTGGTGAGCATGAACATTTGTATCCGAGTCATGGATGTTTCTATGTATAATATGTATGTATTTACAACAAAAAAAGTATGTCAACCAACTAGTATCCGTAACACAAGCCTCGTTGCTTAGCTCGGAACAAGATGGCGCTGTGTCATAATGTCCAGAAATATTTATTTATTATATTCTTGACGTTGCAAAAAATATATATATTATTCTCGGGTCATAAACTGTACAAAATAACTATTAATATGTTTTTGTTGTAATTAAAAGTAATCGCGAGTGATCACCAATCTGGCATTGTAGAGCAAATTGATGAATTTATTTCAACATTTGAGCATGTGATAAATACGCACGTATCTTCGAAAAGTCAGTAGTGCGTGACTCGTACATTTCTGCTTAACCCTTCAGGGTTGAAAGGCGTGACGGTTTGTTATTTTATATAAGTTAATTGTGAGATTAATGTGTAAAACAAAATTAATTCAATATATTACAAGTATTTCAATATTTCAGTCCACCGAGGCACGAAACCTTAATTATAATAATTCCAGTACCACTCGAAACTCTTCCACAAAATTTCCGCTAAATTTCACTCTTAATAAACTCCATAGATACACACGTTCCAAACTAACATCAGGATTAATATTCACACTGACTGAACATCTGAGGGTTGGATCCGAAATCTATTCCAGTAACTATCAAATTAATATCGCATTTGGGGGTTAAATCGGATCAGTTACAAATTGTTACCTGAACCGATCTGTAATGTTGTTAGATAGAAATATCATTGTAATATTAATTTTTGGAAAACAATATAATTGAAATGATACCCTATTTCTTTGATAAGATATATTTAAGGATAAACTCAAATTCAAAATATCATATTAATTTCTTACTCTTTACTCAGTAACTTTAATAAGTTAAATAAATAAACAAATGGAGGAGCGTGTCTATGGAGTTTCTCGACAGATTCTTCTCCATAAGATTAACTTCTTGAAACCGTGCAATTAGATGATAACTGCTGGGTCAAAGAGGTTCTGGAGTAGAGACCGCAGATGAAGGAGCGTGGGAACTTCTAGCGAAATGAGATTTTTGACCACATTGGCAAATAACCTTACGTCCCGCCTGATAGTAAGCAGTTACTGTAGTCTATAGACGTTTACAACACCAGAGGTGTCACTCGCACGTTGTCGACACTGCAAAAACCATTGTAGGATTCGTTAAAAATATGACAGTTACTACACTGACAGCAAACAGAATTCCCATGCTGTGAGCATAGTCACTCCTCTAACGAGCAACCTTGCCGACTAGCAGAAACACAATATTGTTTCACTGCGGTCTTCTGTAAGGCGGAGGTACTTCCCCATACGGCCAGCTCAATTTAAGCGAGAAATCTCGCTATGTTCTACCTCACTAAAATCTGAAGTTGACGATTCATCCTAGTACAAATAAACAATGTAAATCCCAAAACCTATTTCTACAACTGGTGCCAACTACGGACTATAAGTCAAGAAAAATATACTCCCGACTAGACCGAGGAACGCATTACAACATTCAACATAATATATGGCGGGCTTGCGACGCGACACGACAAAAAGTCGACAAATCGCCACTCCGCGCGACTATTCCCCTGAGGAGGTGATTTTTCACAGAGATTGCCCGTCGCCTATGATATGTGGTAAGGAAATAGGTACTTGCTATAACGGCCCACACTCTTCACTTGACTTCGAGGGCATAATATGACTTAGAACTGTATACTTCGTTGCCTGAAAACTTTTGTTTTGAAGTGACAAACTTCGCGCCCTTTGGGGCTTAAACGCTCGGATCTGTGGTACCATTGCTTGCTTTTAATTACAAAAAATAACAGAGGTGTATATAGAATTAGAAATGCTATAATAATAAATAATTGAAAGAATAATTTCTCTTTTCATCTAACAAAGAAAAACTTGTCCAATTTAACAGTAGGTATCTGCCAGTTAAAACTAGTAGCAAATATTTTTAAATGTAAACCTAGAACAAAACTATTCAAAGCTAACTCGCGGAAAACATTCGTTTCCAAATAGCTACCAGTATGTAATATTAATAAAAATACCTTTATTAATGAAACAAAACAGCCGTGAGTGAGTTCGCGAGCAACTGTATAAAACTTTAATTTACAATTCCTATGTTCGTATTTTCCAAAATGGCGTCGGTCAAAAATGGCCGCTGAACTTTGGGAGCATCCGACGTTGGAACTAGCTTTTATCTAGTGATTGGTTTCGACAGATAAACGCTATTTTTGTAGCTTAACGGCTAGTAGCTTAGTTTGAAGCTGTTTTTTTAACACAAAGGTACTAGGTACTGTGTTTTTGAACTATTGCCGTTATAAATTCATTTTTTGTTTTGTGGATTACTATTGACTGTGACAGATAGTTTAATAAAACTACCTTTTGTGGATTTTATCGCGGTATATTGATATTATGTATCCAACGTTTCGAATCCGTTACAGCATCAATAGTGGGAAGACTGAGGTGTTAGCTGTTATCTTGATGGATAAAGTATGTAAGGACAAGTGTCTTTTTTTTTCTTAAGTACTCAGACTTGCTGGGGAGCTTATTGCGCCGCTTCTTCTTCCCAGCAAAAACACTAGGAAGCGGTGAAGGGCGGGCGTTTTGGGGGGCTGTCTTTATTGTCGACGTTCAAAAAGAGCCAATTAAATTTGGTCTACTTCGAATAAGTGATAATTTGACTTTTGACTTAGTGCTACCGACAACCGTGCGAAGTTTTAAAACACTGAATTATCATTTTATACTTTTGTCAAAAACAAAATAGTTTACCACGACGAAATAAAACATCGTCCAGTAACCTATTGTAAGGCTGAGGGTTGGAGTAAGAAGGCATGTCATTTGTATTACTATCGCAAAACATCCACCCCATAAAGAACAAGTTGATCATGAGTATCATTTGTGTATGTCATAGTGATGTACTACTTATTTAAGCAGTCTTATTTAGGTTATAAGAAAGAGACGCCGCTATACAACCCGTAAAGCGCCATCCCTCTCACACAACCCAAATAAGATCGCTTCAACATGCAGTTACGGCCGTTGGAATATTGACATACGTCATTTACACCAGTGTATTGAATATAGTCGCATTTTTGTGTGCCTATGTTGACAAATTGCCGGCAATGTGCAGCGCGTAACGTCAGCCACTCGTTTGCGTCAATGGACGATTGAAAGTGTTCATGTCGATTTGATAAATTTCTAGACTATAAACGGTGGCAAATGGTTTTGAATCATGATGAATGTCGATTTTAGTGATAGATTTTGCATTTTTTTTCCACAGTCAGGCTGAGTTTTGTTGTAGAAAAGTGTGTGTGTGATAGTTGAACTACTGTCAATAATATTGATTGTCACAGATCATTCAGCTCATGTTATGGTCTTAATTATTTTCGTTGTGATTTCTCACACTTACGTGATAAACATTGAAATAAAACTTTTTTGTCGAATTTATCGCGGTATATTGGAATTATTTAATCTCAATGTTTCGGATCTTGAACAAAGATACAGATTGATAATTAAAAAAAAAATGTAGAGTAGCTGTCAGACTTGCTTGCCTTAGCTTCAAACTCAAGACCTTCAAGCTTGGCAATCCTACGTCATATTATCAGGCTAACACTAATGCATTTTTTACAGTTTGACGACCTCTGTTGTCTAGTGGTTCGAGTACCGGACTGCTGATCACGAGGTCGTGGGTTCGACACAAATATTTATGTAATGAATATAAGTGTTTGTGTTCGTCTGGGTGTTTCCTATATATTATAAGTATGTATTTACAAAAAAAAAGTATATAAGTACTCTGTGTCTTAGTTTGGGACTAGGTGGTGCTGTGTAAAATGTCGCAGAATATTTATATTTATTTATTTACAGTATAGCACTAAACACGACCTAATATGTGTATAACATATAGCTTTCCGCTTAAGGACAAAACACACTACCACTAAACCAATAATTAATAGGCAAAATACCTCCAATATTAACTCACAAAAAACAAAATACTGAATTACAACATTTCACAGTTAACTTTTGAAGTCGATTAGAATCCCAATATTGACCTAAGTTAATGACTTCATCTCTGCCTACCCTAAAAACATGTCGTGAAGATGATAAATAAACAAACCAAGTTATAATGTTGCTGTGTGTTTTTAGTTAACCAGTGTTTTGATATCAACTGACTTAACTTTAATTATATCGTGTTGAATTATGGGAGTAAGACAAATAGTTATATATTTTCAGTTTAAACCTCTTCAGTGAAGTTTTTCGTAGGACGTAGGTCATAGCGAGATTTCTCGCTCAAATTGAGCTGCCCGACTGGGGAAGTACCTCCGCCTTACAGAAGACCGCAGTGAATCAACAAGTTGTCTTTCTGCGAGTGAGTAAGGTTACCAGAGCTCATTGGGGGAGTGATTATTCTGACAGCATGGGAATTCCGTTTGCTGTCAGTTCAGTAACTCCCTATTTTAAAAAAACAAGAACGGTTTCTAATGGGTTTGGCAACGTATTTGCAAGCCTCTGGTGTTGCAAATATCCATTCCAAATATCCAACCAGGGCGGCGGTCATCACTTACCATCAGGTGAGCCGCCTGCTTGTTTGCCGCCTTATCACCATAAAAAAAAGCTACCTACCGAGGCTCTCAAGCCGCATGGGGTTCTTTAAAAAACTAGTGGAAAGATTCTTACAGACCCGACAACTCGCGCGCGATACTTCTGGTGTTGCAAACGTCTATAGGCTACGGTAACCGCTTACCATCAGGCGAACCGTTAGATTGTTTGACACCCTTAGCTTTATACAGGCTATTTAAATAATAAATATATATTCCTGGACAGTACCTCCACCTTACAGAAGACCGCAGTGAATCAACAATAGTTGTATTTCTGTGAGTGAGTAAGGTTACCAGAGCTCGTTAGGGGAGTGACTATTCTGACAGCATAGGCATTCCGTTTGCTGTCAGTTTAGTAATTCCCTATTTTTAGAAACTTAAACGGTTTCTGCAGGGGTTGGCAACGCATATGCAAGCCTTCTGGTATTGCAAATGTCCATGGGCGGCGGCGATCACTTACCATCAGGTGAGCCGCCTGCTCGTTTGCCCCCTTATCACCATAAAAAGTCTTATTAATTCAGACTCCAAGTTGAACTCGAGATTTGAATATAAAGGTCAATCATGGCAGTAGTAATTGCATCGAATCCGGGTCTTTATGTTCAGAAGCTGGTCATATGGCCACTAAACCAAGCTTTTGCTTAAGCTTATTATCAAATCGGTAATTTTGTTACGAAGATTTTGGCCTCTAAAGTCTTATTGATTTAATTGCAGAAAGAACTACGTTTAATCCTTACATACATTTTATTCCGAGCGAAAATAGAATCGTCGACCCGTGTCGGGGATCCAACCCGCGATACACAGTGCAGAAGCCAATCATTCTACCACTGCACCAGCATACCGTCACCTCCCCTTTAGCGTCACAAGTTAGAAATGTAGCGAAAAATATAGGGAAAAAGCGCTTAAGCTAGCAATTTCAGAATAGAAAATGACAATGTCGTGTCCAGTTACATGCATTAGGCGGGATCGATGCCGGCTGATGCATATGCAAGTACCCCCTTTGTACTTAAGTGGGGAGTTACGGGCCCCCGGTGACGTCATTATCGTATAGTTTTATACCCTGTCTTTGTACCCTTTTTTTAGTTTTTTTAGTTAACGATCTTGTGGAAGTGAAGATAGGGTAGTATTTTTAAAGTGTTTTTGTAATTTCGTTTTGATTTTGAGATTTTTAGGAATTATTAAAATTATTGTCAGTTTACGTATGATACTTTTATTATACGACGTATCAAACCGCGCACGCACCTACTGAGGAGTAGTGAGGAGACAAACTAGCATACTGTTTTTTCTTTCTCTTACGCGAATTTTAGATGTTAAAATAAAGCTAGTTTTTAAGGGTTATATCGCAAAAACATTAACTAAAATGTATGTTATCTGTTGGTAATTATAACATCCGAAACATCGGGATTAAATAATATTATATCCGTAAAAACAACATACCATCACGCCTGTCGTTCCCAAAAGGCAGATGTGCACTAATGTACATTAGGTTCCATGTAATTGGGGTCGTGCCTATTCCCATCAACCGGACACGAATCCAAACTCCGCGCTGCTACTGAGAATTTCATAGAAAACCCCAATGACATTTCGATCGACTTCGAACTTAAAACCTCTTCCAAGCAGTCAAAGTCACACTTACGGACCAATGAGGCGATTATTGATTTAAAAACTGTTAACATAATGAACACCCTTTGTAAAACTCATACGGATTTCTCTATAAGATTCCCGATACAACATGTTTTGCGAACTAAGTTTATTACAAGTACATAATCCGCTGAAAGTTTCAGCCAACAATGGCGCCTGAGTAAGTGTCTAAAATTTAATAAAGCCAGACGTATACATACTTAGAGTTCTTCGACCTGGATGTACGGTGAATTGAAGTGGTGAGCGTGGTTTGTATGTAAAGCTGGGGCGTGTTATTTTTGACTTGATAACGTAAATCGATGAACGCCGGCTACACGCACGAAAAATTGTCAAGTTCAGCCTGTTTTTTTTTTCATTATTTCCATAATTATTGATTAATGACAACCACTGCTTAACCAGACTTAACTTAAAATAGATTTTCACAAGGATTGGTTTAACGTGGTCCTAGTAAACATAGATCAATAAAGTCAATAAAAACAGTTTAAGGGTAGGCACCATTACTGTCTTACATTAAAAATAAAATTGTAACAGATCTTTGCAGATAGAAATTATAAAAATAAAATTTATCCAACAATTCTGCACTTCTTCACTACTTATAGCCACGCTGTTGTTACCGTAAAAACCAACCAACAGCAATGAATGGATGAACAACAAAGCCTTTCCTTCCATTTCTTCGACAAAAAAAACACATCTGTATAAATTATCCTCGAAAATGTATCGTTAATCTGTTCCACGTCAATCGTTCTTACACAGTATTCATAATAAAGCCAACCACTCAATTAAGTGCCACTTCCATTAGCTGTACATCTTCGTCACACCCGCGTCTTTCGGCTGTATATACTCAAAACGTAATCTCGTAAACTGCTACTGCAAATTCTGCCGCACCCGCTCTGCCTATAAATAGCGACTTACTTGTAACACTTCCAGCAAGATAGATGTTAACATCTTTTGTATAAAGCAGCCTTGATGAATATTGTCTTGCTGGAATTGCGTATTTATTATTGTCAGGTGACCTTCTTTCTTTTGTGGACCTTCAGAAAGTACTGTAGTCTCAGGGAATGAGTCCGCAGAGTGCAGGACTTTTGCTCAGTGGTGTGCTTAGAATTTATTTATATTTATTTTCTATACATGTTATTTCGTTATTTAAAAAAAAGTAATGTCTATTACTCGCATTCTACATATGTACCTCACTCATAAAATTAAACTGTATTGTTATTATTTTTGTTTGTCACTGTTTGACCGTGATCATGGGACGGTGAGATAGACACCGCCTGCCGCAACGCGTTGTATGACTTCTGCATCCAACTAAATCGAAGGCAGCGACCTTAAAAAGCTCATATTATATTTATTTTAAAAAATCTGTGTTGGCATAGGTTTTTCGACCCATAACGAAGCCGATCTCTCACTATTCGTGTAGTTATATCCGAAAGCTTCACTATTTAGCAAACTAGCTAGAGCATACAACTTACACTTCCGATCAACAAATTGATGGAAATATTACGCTACAAAATAGTTCAATCCGCTTATTAAAGGCTATGTTAGTACCTATTTTAATATTCAAATTGTTTTAGAACATATTTAGTACCGTTATATAAGTCTAAGGCTTTGATATAAAAACCTGTGGTACGTTATTGATTAAAGTGCTAATGTCATGCTCAATACGGATTAAAGTACTTTTGTCCTGCTAAGTGCGGATTCTATAGGTAAACATACACCAACAAATAGCCCTATTGACTTATTTTCTTGGGTTAACTTATTATTCTTATTTAAAATTCAGTAATATGCATAATTTTCGTGGGTTAGGCTAGTCTGGTGGACTACCCAACATTGTTGCCCAGCAGTGGTATAGAGTATGTGTTAGATACGATGACAAGCCTGTTATTCCCAAACTGTCTTTATGGGCAAGTTAAATTATTACCAAGCTCATTAACTGCTGGTCTAGTGATCGTAAAGGACGACCGCTAAGCAGGACGTCTTGGGTTTGATTCCCAAGCAGAGCAAAGTGTTGTTGGGTTTTTCTACAAAAGTCTCAGTAACAGCTCACAGTTTGGATTCGAGCTCCGTAGATGACAATAAGCTTGGTCCCTATTACATGGGCACCTAAAACATACCGCAAGTAGTAGTAGTAGTAGTTAGTACTACTTTGCCTTACCCTTCGAGGACGATAGGCGTGATGGTATGTAATATTATTATCAAGCTCCTAATCCCAAAAAGCAATAACTTGGTTCGAAGTTCCAAGCCGTCTCCGACTGACCAATAGATATTATTTCTTGCCTAACTTCGTTAAACATAACTAAACTTAATAAACTGAAGTTATGATACGATGTATTTTGGGAACGGATTAAATTTTAACTTAAGTTGTGTGATTTGGGAGTAAACTTTGTTTAGTCACTCAAAATTGTATATACAGGCTGTGTACAAGCAACGAATGGCTTTAAATTCAATATTGAGAATGAAGAAAATATTCTTGGCTGGTATTATAAACAGATAATATTTAAAACGATTTTAGGAAGTATTTTCGACTTTAAAACAATCTTATTATTATTATTTAATATGATGACGACATCTGGATGAAAACACATACATAATCTAAAGAGTTTATTTCATAATACTTAAGATCGCATCACAACTGTTTAAGAAATTTGCAAGAAAAGGATGGCGCTATTCAATCTGTAAAGCGCCACAGACAGCAAACGCCATTCCCATGCTATAAAAATTGTCACATCCCTAACGAGCTAGAGCGTTATTGGACTGTAACAACTTTACACATACTGTATAAGATACTAAGTAATATAACAACATCCTTTGTAACGTTAAGTATACGATTTAAGCAGTCAAAAGGATCTAAGTTAAGTGACATTATTTAAGATTTCTACTTAACTTGAGACTTGATTAAGATAGGATTACTTAAATAATGGCTACGGAATAACTAATGATAGACGTAAAGTAAAAATTCCTTCATAAATTTAATTCAGCATCATTCATCATCAACCCATTATTGTCCCAATGCTGGGCACGGGTCTCCTCATTTTGAGTGGTATTAGGCTATAGTCCACCACGCTAGCCTACTGCGGGTTGGGAGACTTCACATGCCATCGAGAAAATCTCTCAAGCATGCAGGTTTCCTCACGATGTTTTCCCTCACCGTTTTTTTAGCATGTGATAAATACGCACATAACTTCCGAAAAGTCAGTGGCGTGTGCCTTGGGTTCGAACTCGAGACCTTTGACATCTCAGTCCACTGGTCTCACTACTAGGCTACCATAGCTATATAAATTTAATTGCCGGTCAAAAATCGTAAGATCATTTACAACATGAATGTCATAATTACTGACAGGTAATCTTCTTTTTTGACAATCCTTTTTACAAAAAGAATTATGACACAGCGCCATCTAGTTCCGAGCTAAGCAACGAGGCTTGTGTTACAGATACTAGAAGGTTGATATACTACATATATACATTTTTTTTTGTAAATACATACATATTATACATAGATACATCGATGACTCGGATACAAATGTTTATGCTCATCACACAAACATATGTCCCTACCGAGATTCGAACCCGGGACCTGTAGCACAGAAGGCAAGCCTGGGCTAACTGGATCGTCAGTATTAATGTATAATGTTATTTGACGACCTCTGTGGTCTAGTGGTTCGAGTACCGGACTGCTGATCACAAGGTCGTGGGTTCGATTCCCACGGGACACAAATATTTATGTGATGAATATAAGTGTTTGTGTTCGTCTGGGTGTATCCTATGTATTATAAGTATGTATTTACTAAAAAAAAGTATATAAGTATTATATCCATTGTCTAGTACCCATAGTACAAGCTCTGCTTAGTTTGGGACTAGATGGTGCTGTGTAAAATGTCGCAGAATATTTATTTATTTATTATTATTTATACTTCTCCGGTATGTTTTAAGTCCCATGTAATAGGGGGCGAGTCTATTACAAAGAGCCATTATACTATCGATAGATATAAATAATAATTCCGGTGTGTTTACTAGTGATAACCAATTAACAGCACATTCGCCTGAATTGTTAGCAGTTAATTAAGCGGAATTACGATAAGCTGACGCGTAGAGAGGGGGATTATATCGATAAAATAGGAAACAGATTTTATGTTAATTTTATTCAATTGTTATTAACAATTCATATCAATTCTTAACACAATTACTTTGCCGTTTTCTCATCTGCTTACTGACCGCAGTCAGCATAGCTTATATTTTTTTAAGCCTTACTCCATGCTAGAATTTTCGCCTGTATCATGGGTATAAATATACTCAATTTCACATATACAAACGCCCAGACCCGTAACAACTACTTGTAGACCGTGCAAATATTTGCTCAGTGTGGGGATCGGACCCGAAATCTGTGAAGCGCAAGCCGATCGCTTTGCCACTGCGCCAATTGAGAAAAACAAAAAAAAATAATTTGGATGCTTCTAGGTAAACCTGCATAATCATTACCAAAAGTGCTCAATCCTATTTACTGTCCCACCGTTGGGCATAAGTTTCATCTCAGGTTGAGAGTAGAAAGGCTGTAGTCTACCACTCTGTAGGAGGTAGGGAATAGCGAGATTTCTCGCACAAACTGAGCTGCCCGACTGGGGAAGTACCTCCGCCTTACAGAAGACCGCAGTGAATCAACAATAGTTGTCTTTCTGCGAGTGAGTAAGGTTACCAGAGCTTATTGGGGGAGTGACTATTCTGACAGCATGGGAATTCCGTTTGATGTCAGTTGTAAATCCCTGTTTTGAAAAACCTGAACGGTTTCTTGCATTTGCAAGCCTCTGGTGTTGCAAATGTCCATGGGCGGCGGTCATCACTTACCATCAGGTGAGCCGCCTGCTCGTTTGCCCCCTTATCACCGTAAGAAAAAAAGTTTTATCTAGAGAAGGTAGATACGAAGGCTTTACCTCGAAATTTTCTTTGATCCTTTAAGCAGGCTATTAGAATAATTATGCAAATATCATTTCTTCAAGTCGAAAGATACGTGTTTTGGTTTTCAAGTTCACCGTTTGAGCATGTGATAAATACGGACACAATTTGGAAAAGTCAGTCATGGTGCGCTGGAATCAAATTTGAGACTTGTGTCTTCACAGTCCACAGGTAACACCACTAGGCTATCATACCATCATCACGCCTGCTGTCCCCGAAAGACTAGGCAGAGGTGTACTAATATACACCAACGTTTCGCCGGTATATTGTAGCTCTCGTGTAATAGGGGGCGAATCTATCGCCATTAATCGGGCACGAATTCAAACTCAGAGCTGCTACTGAAAACTTCATAGAAAAACACAATAACACTTTGCTCGACCTGAGAATCGAACCCAAGACCTCTTAAGCTATCATAGCTTATACATAGCATCCATGGTCACGATAAAATATGTTTTAAAACGTACTTATATTTCAATAACCCACTTGACTCTATCGTACTAAAAGCCTACGGTAAGTCATGAAATATTATAAAACTCTTTTCAGAAACGCAAATATGAGAGAGGTGCATTAGTAGGCAGCCATTTTAAAACCATCACTTTAAATGAACGGTAACTTGAGGCTTCATGCTTTCCTAGTCATTTTATGTGCTTAGCCTTTGTAAAAAGAGTACCTATTTCTTCTTTTAAGTAGCTAGTATTTTTATTTATTCAAAATGGTGCTTCTCGTCATAGTTATAAGTAGTTTTTCTGACTAAAGTAAGACAGTAACATTATCAAATTATTTTTGAAAATTATTTATGTGAATAAACACTTTAACAGGGGGGCCATGTTTAATGTATTCAATACTCAATACTTTTTGATTGCATTGAATTCATTAAAATTTTGACGACCCGTTTAGCTCAGCTCTAGTAAACACTGTCGTTCGTGCTCCGGGTACCGGGTTCAAATTCCGGTAAGGTCAAACGTTTGTGTGATGAGCATCAACATTTGTATCCGAGTCATGGAGGCATCTATGTATAAAAAGTACCTATATATTTAAAAATAAGTATATATGTAGTATATCAACCTTCTAGTATCCGTAACAGAAGCCTCGTTGCTTACCACGGATCTAGGTTGCGTTGTGTCATAATGTCCAGTTATTTAATTTAAATTCATGTAGAGTTTGTGTTTGCGCGAGGAGAATTGACGTTAGAACCTGAAGCATAGAAGTTTCTATTTCATTATTTATCAAGCATCTACTATCTGTACCACAAGCTTCATTGCTTACCTCGAAACTAGATGGCGCTGTGTCATAATGTTCGAATATACCAATATTTGCTCGGTGCGGCAGTTGAACCTATGCCCTGAGGCGCCGAAATTGATCGTTCTGCGGCGGTGCCAATACTGCTGTCAATGTTCTTGGACTTTATTCAAAATTCTGGCTATATTTGAAGCTGGATTGTTGTAATAGGTACCTGTAACAAAGAAATATAAATATATTTATTTATTTATTTATTAGGTAAGCAGTTATAGCTTAGTGAGTTCAAATCAAAATAGAAGCTGTGGTAACCTAGCGGTGTGACCAGTGGACTGAGATGTCAGAGGTCTCGAGTTCGAACGCAAGTCACGCATTGACTTTTCGGAAGTTATGTGCGTATTTATCACATGCTCAAATGGTGAAGGAAAACATCGTGAGGAAACCTGCATGCTTGAGAGAATTCTCGATGGCATGTGAAGTCTGCCAATCCGCAATAGGCTAGCGTGGTGGACTATAGCCCAATCCCTCTCAATTGAGAGGAGACCCGTGCCCAGCAGTGAGACATTAATGGGTTGATGATGATGATGAGTTCAAATCAAAGAAATAAATATTAGAATTCATGTCATATTAATTATCACTCGCAAACAATAGTAGAGAATATCGTGAGGAAACCGCAAAGGTAACTGAGAGATTTCTCAAAAGTGTTTAAAGTCTGCGAACCCGCTGTAGATCCTTCATCATCATCATCATCAGCCTATATTCGTCCACTGCTGGACGTAGGCCTCCCCTAGTGAACGCCACAGAGCTCGATCTTCGGCTCTTTTCCTCCAGTCACTGCCAGCTGCCTGTAGATCCTTAACTTAGTACAATTTATATAGCCATGGCTATCTCCTCGCTAGGATAGGCATAAGAGTACTGATATAATCTCAAAATTTGCCAGGACCTATATTATATATCGGTTCCATGTAATAGGTAGCGAGCCACACGTAAACAAATCAACATGCTACTGAAATGTCATAAAAAAACTCAATAATACTGTGTTCGATCTGAGAATAGAACCACAAACATCATGCTGAGCAATCACGGATGTGACCTCTAAACTATGTACGACTATAACTTATATAAATTGAAATATACTGGCTTAAAATATCACTAAGATATTAATACACCCCTTAATCAAATAAAAGATAGGTATCGTCATATAAAAAAAACTGCAGACTCTCAAACTACCCGCAAACCAACACAAATTCATTTCCCAGTCCGCGATAACACTTTTAACAACCTTTAATACCGTCCACTTAGCATTTCTTGCAAAAAACACCATCTACATCAAGATAGCCCCAAAGGGTTGATAAAAAGAAAGAAAGAAAGGAAAGAGGATGACAATCAAAAACGTTATTTCAACGAAAGTACCAGCCGGGGGCTGCAGTGTAACTGTAAAGATAACGGGGACACACGGACCGGGAGAATGGGCAACATTGGAAACTCTTTTAGTTACTGTGAAATAAAACTACTTTTTACGGATTGTATCGCGGCTTTTTATACTAATACATACTAATAATTAAAAATGTAGGGTAGCTGTTAGTAATTATGACTTCAAGACGACCAACACCTCAGTCTGCCCGTGACCATGGATGCTGTAAAGGATCCGAAACGTCGGGTTAAAATAATATCAAATATACCGCGATAAAATCCGTAAAAAGTAGTTTTATTTCAATGTCTAATATTCGCGTAAGTGTACGAAATCAATATCTTTTAGTTACTGTTTTAAATTTGTTATAATATTTTTATAATTATTAAGGGTTTAAAACAGAAATTGCTAACGGAACTCAGACTAATTGAAGTCTGCTGGACACAACATAAAGTTTCCAGGCTTTAAAGGTTTGCAGAGCTCAAATGGAGCTGCCAACCGTCTTTGTCATATATTTGCGTAAGCTTAAACTTAAAAACAAGCAGAAAACTATGAACAACAGAGAAGAAAAAGCTTTACATAAATCGCTGTAGTACACGAGGATGTTTTCTTATAACCTGTGAGCATTACAAGCATAACTTTATACACACACAGAAACGCCCAATATGTATGGAACTATCTGCAGATGGAACAAATATTTACTCGGTGCGGTAAACAAACTCGTGACCCGTCAAACAGAAGCCGAACCCTCAATCGAATTGTCGACAACAGTTCAAATAAAGTGTATTTTTTTTATTCCATACGTGAGATTTTGTATGGATAGATGAGTGGATATTTGTTACTCTTTTACGCAAAAACCACTAAACAAATAGGGATGGAATTTGGTATGCAGATAGTTTATTAGTTGATTCAACACAGAAGCATTGTATCTATATACCATGCGTGTCAAACCGCCCCGGTAGAAACTAGTATTTAATAATAGAAATAGTTAGTCACATTACAAGCCCGTATGTCACTTAAGATAAGACACGCTAAAGTCTTGTCGGATCTCGAGTCTTTTGTGTATTTTTCACAGCATAATTTATTCCATGTTGTGCATTTTAACCCTTTACTTTGGTGTATGAGAATATTGCACATTTTATATAAGTGTATGAGTTTTATATTGAGGTCTTCCGTATCAGTATTTGTAGGATATAAAGATGCATATTGAGGGTATCGTTGGGACAATTTTGTAGCTGTTTTATCAGTCAGTTTGTTTACTGGAATGAATTGTATCCTTTTTGTTGGTATAGGTGACTAATGAGCTCTGGCAACCTTACTCACTCGCAGAAACAACACTATTGTTGTTTTACTGTGGTCTTCTGTAAGGCAGGGGTACTTCCCCAGCTGGGTAGCTCAATTTGATACAAACTTTTCACTATTTAGTACTTCTCTTGTAAAATGTGACTTAATTATGAAACTGTCCTCATAAGTTCTATAATTTGTAGAAACAAATATCATTTATATCGTATCTTACCTACCTACTTTAAGGTGGAAGTTCCACGCTAGCCCGCGAAATTCAAATTTTCGTACGTTTTTTGCAATTTGCCGGTCATTGTCAGGCTGTACATTGAACAAAATATGATTCGCGCCTGTAATAGGTATTTAGTTACAGAATTATAATCATTTAAATCAATAAAACAGCCCTCAAAGTGCATATAACTGTATTGATTGTCTATTTCATGAAAAAGTCATTCAATCCAATTGTATGCAATGTGAGGTTTGTATTGATGATATTAATGATTATAATTCTGTAACTAAATACCGCGCAACAGGCGCAAATGATAATTATTTTGTTCAATTACAGCCTGACAATGACCGGCAAATTGCAAAAAACGTACGAATATTTGAATTTCGCGGGCTAGCGTGGAGCTTCCACTTTAATACCTCACAAAATAAAATTATCAAGTCGTCAACTAAGAAATTATTTCTTTTTTAATTCCAGACCAAAAAAGTAGGAGGGTTTTAATAAATTCTAGCCTAATTCTCTACTGTTGGCGACGGGCTACCGTTCATTTTAGAGTCCAATTATAATAAATTAAGGGAGTATAAAAACATTTTGGATCCTGAAACTGGGCAAAAAATTGTCAATGACTTTGTTACTGTAATTAAGGTTTTGTGTGAACAATAAATTGAATTTAAATGTTGGCAACACAAAAACGGGATTAATCATACAACATTACGCCTGCATTCTTTAAAAGAGCAGGCAGAAGTGTAATAGTGTACATCTAACATGACAAGTGTTAATTATGCTATTTATTTACTGGACAGCAAAAGAAACATCACTTACATGGTTTTAAAGGTATGAGAGATATGTTAAAAACGTGTTATCAACACTAGTCAAACATAAAACTATTTAAAAATATTTAAACTAAATATCTATGTAAAGAACTTGTATTACTTAAACTCAATAAAGAACATTATTATTATTATTTATTGTTGTCTTTCCACGCCATCCAATTTAAAGTTTTCATAAACACGGCGTTTATGAAAACTGTAAATTGTAGGGAAATACAAAAACATGTTCGATAATCCTGCAGTGTTTATCGCAACAATGTTAATCGTTCCAGGAACATCTTAATTTGTTTCTAAAACATGTTGATGTTATTTTAGAATGAAATATTAGGATATTTTTCAAATTATGGACTGTTAATTGTATTGATGGTTAATTTAGATTGTTAATTATATTAACAATCCAAATAATATAGAACGAGCTGTTTACTCTTGTTTTATCCTTAGATTTAATAGATAGAAAGCATAAAAAGTTGATTTATTTCAACGGAACAAAAACCTTACTAAGTCACTTCAACACCAAAAACATATCATCGTCACCCATCCATAACACAACCGCGGCAACCGCAGCTTAACCTCACCTGTCATCCATTCTGACACTCAACCACGTACCCCTACCCCGTTGTGTCACTTCCGTATAGTAATCTAGGGCTGTTTACAAGTAATCATACAGCATCCCCCTACTAAAATGGGGGGCGAGTCATAAATCGCTACCTCAGGACTGATTTGCGCTTTACCGTTGATGTGTGTGGTACAAAGGCATAAGCGGAGCGGGGAGCGTGTTCAAGAGCGTGACTTTTTGTCTATAGATAAAAATTATATACTTTCATGGAGGGAAACGAAATTAATTTTCTTCGTTTGTTTGTTAAGGTGAGATTTGCTTTACGTTAGTGAATATATTCGATAAATGGAAGAAAAATTGTTTTAATTAGACTCTGAACCGATAAATACCTTCACAAATATTTCATGAAAAAATCATTAGTTTGCTTAAGCCACTTGAAGTTTAGTTTTTATTCTTCTGCAGTCAGTTAAGAGAAGCAGCAATGAATAGACTCCTGGTCTTCGAAGAATTGTATCATTATCTATAATTATTGAGCTAACATTTAGCAATGTTATATTTAGCTATCCTTTTTATTCATTTACTGTCTTCTCATTAGAATTCACGCGAAATGATGTATAATTGCGAAAATAGGTACATACAAATTCCCTCACGTTGTCTTTTTTCACTGTTTGAGAATGTGATAAATACAAATATAACTTTAAAAATTAGTTGTTTCCTATGGATCGAACTTTTTGAGTTAGTAGTTCAATGTTGACATTACATCATTCATGATAGGTGAGTTGCATCACTTTGAGATTGAGTGAACATGAATGAAAATGACGGACAAGCAAAGAAATAGGCAATTAATTCTTACATACATACACTCACGCCTTTTTCCCATAGGGGTAGGCAGAAACTACAGAATGCCACGCGCTACGGTCCCTGCATACCACTTTTGCCTCGTCCACATTCATACATCTCGTCATGCACAATTAATTCGTCTCATTATTATTATCCGCTTATAACTTAGACCAGACACCCCTCACACCCAAGGGCCTCAGTTAATTGAAGAATTATTGCTACCCACTCACATTTGGAGCAAATTCTATTACAAACATAAAACGATTAAATTTGAACCGTATTACATTTGTAATAAGATCTTAATTGACGGCAATCCCAATTGCGTTACGTAGTTATTTGGTACCCTAAATGTAGCTGAGCGAAAGCTTATGGAAGTACACATGCTTTAAGTGGAAATTGAATTAAATATGTTTAGTTGTAAGAGACTGGGATGAGAGAAACTACCAAAATTAATGTCCCCCAATTTTGGTAGTGTCTCTTATAGAAGCTGTCGTTAAATTCTTAAGAGTACATGTACACACTAGAACTTCATCAACCCATTTATTATTCTGCAGGGGATGCGAGCCTCAGGCTCTAATGGATATAGTCCACCACGTTCGCTGTCCTAGGTAGCATTGATAGTCTTTATATGTCGTCGAGAAAATATGGTATCTTCGTCTATTCATGAAGGAAGGAAACGTTTCTGGTGGCTAAATAAACCAACGCGAGAACCAGACCTAAAAAGGCTATCTTTTGATATCATCATCATCATCCACAGCCTTTTTGATCCCACTGCTGGGTATAGGCCTCTCTCAATGGGTGTCATTCGCTTTTGGTCCTGTGCCCATCTCATCCAGGTGTGACCCGAGACTTTGAGATATCGTCACGACATCTCGCCAGCGGACATCCAACACTACGCTATTGGCTTCCTGGCCATCATTCAGTGAGCGCTTTGCTCCACCTTTTATAAGAAGTATAACATTGGTTAAGAGTGGTGGGACCAGTGGACTGAGATGTCACAGGTCTTGAGTTTGGACCCAAGGCGCGCACCACTGACCTTTTAAAAGTTATATGCGCATTTGTCACAAGCTCAAACGGTGAAGGAAAACATCATGAGGAAACCTGCATGCTTGAGAGATTTGTCTCGAGGGCATGTGAAGTCTGCCAACCCGCAGTAGGCTAGCGTGGACTATAGCCTGATCCCTCTTAACTGAGAGGAGACCCATGCCCAGTAGTGGGACGGTAATGGGTTGGTGATAACAATATTGGTTAAATCGGATACTCTACCAAAATAAAACTACAGTCAAACAAAGCATTAATACACAAAAAATACAAAGTTTTTGCATAAGAATGAAAATCTCATAATTTTGTAACTTTTTCGCGAGCCCGTACCACTTGCAGTAAAACTTAGAGTGTCACTTGAAACTGGTTTCAACCGGTTACAACTTGCATTAGGGTTGTCGCGTTCAAGTTTACGATTTCTTTTTATATTTGACGAGAAATTTTCGTGAACTTATAATTATACTTTTTTGGTACTTCGCAAAGTTTTTTAACGGGTTGGAGTTTTGCAAGAAGAAATAATGCTTTGATGAATAAATAAGTTTAATGTTGAAGTTTGTTTCTTCGTCCTTTCGATTTAGGAGTCACTGTGTTGCGTTTCTTTGTGTATATTTTTTTTGGAACTGAGTGTAGATACATTTTACAAATGGCATAAAACCTCCTGGAAAATGTACTCTTTGGTAGATTGATTATGGAGGAGTCTGGCATATATAAGATAAGCTTTAAGTACTATAACGTTGTATTTATTGTAATTTCTGAAATATTTCAGTAACAAAAAATTGTAATGATTTTAATCATAATAATAATATTGACAGATTGTCATGAAAATCAATGCTGAGGTCTTAATGTATATTTTAGCGAGCTGATCTAATTGTTAGTAAATAGTAAAAGATCTGAAAATCAATTAGGTATGTATTATAATGTTTCAAACAATGATGTAAAAATCGCGTAATTTTTTTTGTTCAAAGATAGTTTTGTGTAGTTGAAAGAAAAATGTACTGTTAGCGTAAATTGAATATTTTATAACATGTTATATTCGCAGTTTGGTCTTAACTTATGATGAGAGGTGGACTGCAATAGCTTAGTTGATGGAATTATTTAAACGGTAGAAAATATTTTTCTTTTATTTTTGCTGTTTTTTTTTTTGTAAAGGTCAAATAAATAACTTGTAGGTACCTGCCAACCCTAGGCAGAGCTCTTAATAGAACAGCGCAGGTTGCGTCTGTTACAAAGTTTGTCGCTTACCAATCTCATATTTTATACTCTGTTTTAAAAGTTTTAGGTGAGAAATACTCTCAGTTGTAAGTAGAACTGGAGTTTTTATTGTTATTGGGTAATTAAATAAAAAATATTAGAGGTATTATTTTCTAAAGTGGCACTTCAAGATATTAGCTTTATTAATTACTGCATAGTATTAGTTTTGGTTTTAGTTTTTTTAATTTAAACATTATTTTTGAGGAAAAATTGCAATTTTTTTTTCTTTCTGTATTCATATTCATATCATTTATTTGCATTCTACAATGTTTTTATAGATGGTAAGAGACAATCTTATGTTCGATACAATTATGGACCCTGTCGGGCACAACAAAAATAATTATTTTACACTAATTAAATATACAGTACATATCTATCTTAATTACACATTTTCATAAATTTTTAATAAACTATTTTTTTTTAAATTGCTAATATGAACGTTTAATAAATTATTTGAATGTTTATGTAATTATACAATATATTATTATGTGTAAATAGGTTAATATAGATATAGTCTTATCCTTACCTCATATTTCTATCATATTTCACATTATCATAGTACAGTAAAAATATTAGTTTAAAATGATGATAAAGAATTAGAATTCTAAAAGCTTCGTGCTATGTTCAAAGTTCATAAATCATTTCAGACCATTACAGCCATATACGGGATCTACGGCTACGGCGTAGCTGACGTAGCAAACTACATTTCCTACGTCGTAGCAAGTGTAGCAAATGTAAGCGAAATAATTCTCTTCACTGGGTAAATTTTCATTGACACACTTTATATATAATAAACATTTTTGGTATATATTAATATAATAATATGGTTATTTAATTTATTTAGGTAATAATTAAAAGTGTTTTAAAGCTATAGGTAGGTACCTACATTTTTTATAGGGTTATAAAATGTTGTCCTTTTTTTATTTTTTTGTATAAATAGAAACACAAAAAAAAACTTAGCGTTGTCATCTTGAGACTTAATTGTAGAGTTTCATTACAAGCACTACAAAAAGAGCATTACAAAACAAAAACCATAAAAAAAAATATTTCGACTATTTGACGAGCCCAGATTGGGCTAGGGCCCACAAGTGGGATAGTAAATAGATTAAAAAGTACGTCCTAACCTCTTTACCTATAGGCATTGAATTGCTATGATAACTAGAATCATGATAAACATGATCACATCATAAATCATCGGTCTTTTGTTACTAAATCTATCACATCAACTAATACGATTGGACTTAATACCGATACTCAACAAAAAAGTTGCAGAAGAACCATTTCTTTTTACCGTTCAAAAATAATTTGTTAAAATGTTGTCATCATCATCATCAACCCATTAACGTCCCACTTCTGGGCACGGGTCTTCTCTCATTTGAGAGGGATTAGGCTATAATCCACCACGCTAGCCTACTGCGGGTTGGCGGACTTCACATGCCATCAAGATAAATTTCTCAAGCATGTAGGTTTCCTCACGATGTTTTCCTTCACCGTTTGAGCTTATGATAAATACGCACATAATTTACGAAAAGTCAGTGGGCGTGCCTTGGGTTCGAACTTGAGACCTTTGACATCTCAGTCCACTGGTCACACCACTAGGCTACCACAGCTTCTAACAAAATCTTGTATCGTTTGTCTTTTTGGTGTACGTAAAATAAACAATACTCTATATATCTATCTATGTTCATGCACAAAGTGCTAAGAATCCTCAACTCCGCTGTTACGAAATCAAAATTTTGCACAACACTAGGATTTTTTGTTGTATTGTAGTATTTATAAACATATACTCTCTAATACACAATCACTAAGTGTGTTTGGTCCAACATGTTGGTACAACACGTTTGGTCCAATACGTTTGGTCCAACACATTTGGGCAACCTGTGGTCCAAATGCCGATTACACAGCCACTATGCCTGTAGAATAGCAATGATTTGTGAAACTTCTGCATCGATATATTTAGTGGTTCAGCTTGAGCCAGCAAATAATTGCCTATATGATTTATGACCGACCCGTCTACTCTTATGACGTCATCCGCTAGTAGTTCGTGTTTTTTATATAGGACCACATTATCATTATGTTCCTTTTTCTTTAAGAATAATAGATATAAAGAAATATCCCCTTGACAGGTATTGAAATTGATATTCTTGGATGATTTACTAGAACGTGTTTTTTTATTGAAACAATTTTTCTTTCACGTACTTCGATTTTTTCATTAATCGTGTTTATGTCTTGTCATCTGCGGGCGGCATATCACGGGCGTCGTGGCGATCCTTGGTTGACGTCTAATGGTTGATGTGATGATGATTTTATAAACATCATCATCAGCCCATTATATAGATACATCCATGACTCGGATACAAATGTTTATGCTCATCACACAAACATTTGTCCCTACCGGGATTCGAACCCGGGAGACCCATAGCACAGAAGGCAGTGTCAACTACCGCTGGACTAATTGGGTCGTCATTATGCAATGTACTTATGTGTGTCAGTGGCAATAAATATTTTATTCTTTTCTTTTATTTTTCAGGGGTCTCGCTCGCGCGTGGCGGACCCTGAAAATCAGTTACAAAATAAGGAGACTGGATTTCCTGGGATTGGCTTCCAATGTCGAAGACTATAGCTTATTTAAGTAAAAGCTGCGGTAAAGTAAAACGTCCTTCATAATCTGCAATACAAAATCTCCAACATGTAATCACGGACAATGTTTCAGTTTATTGCGCAGCTCGTAAAGTCGCGGAAACTTCTACGTTGCTACTTTGTCGATCGGCACGACTTTTACGATGGCTGGTTATATTCTACAATGTTGCTACTTAAATCATTATTTATACATATATTGTATGTATATATTTTGCAGGTGAAAACACTTTTTGTTAATATACTATTTTGTATTTACTTGTGTATTTACTAACCTAATTTTAAGTTTTACTTAACTTGTTATTTATTTACATTAGAGTTATTTATTTATTTATTTACATCTGACGAGCAGATTAGTTTAGCGGTAGTCAACGCTGCCTTTTGTGCTACGGGTCCCGGACTCGAATCCCGGTAGGGACAAATGTTTGTGTGATGAGCATAAACATTTGTATCCGAGTCATGGATGTATCTATGTATAATATGTATGTATTTTTAAAAAAAAATTTAGTATATCAACCAACTAGTATCCGTAACACAAGCCTCGTTGCTTAGCTCGGAACTAGGTGGCGCTGTGTGTCATATTTATGCCTTTTTCCCATGGGGGTAGGCAGAAACTACAAAATGCTTCGTGCTACGATCCCTGCATACATCTTCAGTCTCGCCCACATTCATACATCTTGGCATACGATTAGTGAGTAGTATTAAATAGTTTTTATCACGATAATATATTTTGATGACTCGGTGGCGCAGTGGCTGAGCGATCGGCTTGTGCGTCACGTGTTGCGGGTTTGAATCCCCGCACGGAGCAGATATTTGTACGTTCTACAGGTAGTTGTTCCGGGTCTGGGCGTTTGTGTGTGTGAAAATATTTGTTTGTAAACGCACCCACGATACAGGAGAAAATCCTAGTGTGGGGCAACGTTTTTTAAAAAGAAAGTAAGGTAAAGATATTGATACTATTTAATCTAGACGTTTTGAATCCTTTACAGCATCCGTAGTCATAATGTGCAAGTAATAATTTCCCTCACCTGCTAACCATCAAACTACACATCATTCTTTTAACTCACTAAGTCACTACCACTAGACCAATAACGGAATTAGAGTACCCACATGTAACCGCCGAACAAAAGCGAAAATTCACTTTCTAGGCAGCCTTAAAGTTACCTGGATAGTTCGTGCTGAAGGTTCAAAAGAATCTATATCTCCCGAAGGACCATTAGGAGGTGTGGACTGACGTGTAAAGGATCATGAATGTGGGTAGTTACACGTTTCCGAGCCAGTTTTACGAGTTGACTTATTTTTACGATCTCACACGAACTAAGTTTAGTTTTCACAGTACTAGTATTCTGTTTTGTGTTTCTGGACGTGCACTTACTGTGATTTTTTTTAAACTATAGATTCAAAATGAGCGGTGTTATTAGTTTCATCATCATCAACCCATTAATGTCCCACTGCTGGGCACGTGTCTCCTCTCATTTGAGAGGGATTAGGCTATAGTCCACCACGCTAGCCTACTGCGGGTTGGCAGACTTCACATGCCATCGAGAAATCTTTTAAGCATGCAGGTTACCTCACGATGTTTTCCTTCACCGTTTAAGCATGTGATAAATATGCACATAACTTCCGAAAAGTCATTGGTGCGTGCTCGGGTTTGAACTCGAGACCTTTGACATCTCAGTCCATTGGTCTCACCACTAGGCTACCACATCATTGTTATTAGTTTGATATGTGTATATTTGTGAGCATCGTTGCTCTTAAATGGATGAACTAATTTAGCTAATGTGTATTATTAGATAAAATTTACACAACGACAAAGTTTCTCAATCCTTTCTCAAAGTTTTCTTCACAGTTTAAATTTGTAAGTTTTATTTTAATTATTTATCCGTCATGAACGTCTTAATTTGTTTATTATTCACAGAATTGACATCTTTAGTATTTGATTCATTTTTGGCTATTAAATATACTTCTCTACTGACCTTCAATACATAATAAATAAAATAAAATAAAAATAAAAACTGTTTTATTGTCTCACACAAACAACTCTTAACAATAAAGTTTTTAAAACAACACAAGATAAAAATATTGAGGCCAGATTACATAATGATAATTGAACGACGCGTCGCAGGTGTGACAATGAGGTTGACACTCAGCATAATGGTGGATGTGACGTGCGCCACAATACAGCGCTAGTTTTCAGTACCCCGATAATCTTCACTTAAACTACAAAGCAATAACACTCACTGCGTATCTACACAAATACATACAGAAAATCGCTCTCGCAGCATCCGCCATTATATCGGAATCACTTTGGAGCGGCGGCGTCTCCGCACAAGATCAATTGGTAGCAATCACTGGAACACTTGAACTAGATGCATTCACATCACCAGCCCACATAATAGGCTTTCTATCTTCAACACGTATTATATTTAAAGAATAGAGTGCTTACTGCCTAGTTTAGTCTAGTAGTCTCAAGTAAGAGTTCATGGGTTCGAATTCCAAGTTGACCAAAGTGCTATTGGGTTTTTTTCTATGAAATTCTTACTTCTCGGAGTTTAGATTCGTGCCCGGTTGATGGCAAATCGTAGTAGGGGGTGACCCCCACTACTTGTATTTTATCTCTTCACGCTTAAACCGCTTAACAGATTTAGATAAATTTTCAACTCCATGGAAGGATATAGCATTATAAGAGTTTTTATAATGAAAATACTCCTTTCAGAGAGCAAACAGAAGGACAAGAAATCTCTACGCAGACGAAATCACGTAATTATAAAGTGTATTAATTATTCCCCGCGAAATCTAGTTAGTTCTGAAAACCCCCGCAAGTCCTAGTTTCAATATCAAACTTTTAATATGATATAAAAATTATTACGTTATTTATGTTTTAACACTGTTAAAGAAACCCCGCCAACAGGAGCGTGATGCATGCTGCACTGAAGACATAACTCTTGTCACGTTTATGACGCAAGGAATCGTAAACCTGACTCAAATATGCTGCGCTGTTTTTCA
The DNA here is from genome assembly GCA_905163465.1 of Craniophora ligustri. Classification (NCBI taxonomy): domain Eukaryota; kingdom Metazoa; phylum Arthropoda; class Insecta; order Lepidoptera; family Noctuidae; genus Craniophora; species Craniophora ligustri. The sequence goes on from LR990981.1 coordinate 8,731,625, forward strand.
ACAAGGATCTAGAGATTCTGGATCGGGGCAATGTTTATGTAAAAAGTATTTATGTACTTGATTTGTTAACATGCTTAAAAAAATTAAAAATATTTTGCGATATAATGAAGTTATACGCGGACGAATGTGTTTGTAATTAAATATAATTTGTTTTGTTTGCCGATTGTTAATCAATTTAATGAACAAGAATAACGTTCACAAAAAACCCTAACGACAGTTTATAGCCTTCGATGACACAATCTTAATATAATTTTCAGCCAATCTTATACTTGGTACCACTTCCAGCTACGTTCTATTTTTTGGACTTGCATTTGTAAGATTATCATCTTTCATAGCGCAGATTTTCTTATCACTTAAATTCCTTAACACTTAATACGATCCTTATTAAGAAAAGCAGTCTTATATTCACGCTCGTATTTTATATAGGATAGACAGAAGTGTACAGTAGCATACACCATATATTGATAGTAAAAGTATATCTGTAAATATGTACCTACCATGTAAGGAATAAGGGGGGCTAACGAGGTGGGAGATTGGGATATTTTTGATTCATCATCAGACATCACCTGTGATAATCTAGCGGTTGGACTATAAAATCAAACACTTTACGAAGTTACTTGCTCAATATATATATACTTTACAATATATACTTTCTTTTTGTAAATACATACTTATAATACATAGGAAACACCCAGACGAACACAAACACTTATATTCATCACATAAATCTTTGTGTCCCGTGGGAATCGAACCCACGACCTCGTGATCAGCAGTCCGGTACTCGAGCCACTAGACCACAGAGGTCGTCAGAATGTAATATACTTTTAAAAGAATTCTATCCTAAAATGAGGACAATAAAGATTATACTACATATTATTATACAAACATATATGTATAAGTACGTCCACAGAATAAGCCCCCTCGGTGTAATTTATTACCCACTCACATCTCACATAAAACACCATAATAAAGGGGATAGAGACACGAGTTTTTCACCATCAGATCCCACAATAGGAAATAACACCAAAATAAATGATCACGTGGCGATTGATGGTTGATACATTTCAAATACAAAAGAAAACCCATACAAATCGCTTCTTTTAGTAATATTAATATATAAAAGAGATAGCAATACACCAAATACAAGTGGTAGAGGGAGACAGGTGTACGTTGGCAGCTTCCGCTATAGTTAAGAGGCAGAAATTTATTATTTTGACAAGACGAAGAGTGGTCTATTTATTTGAGCGGTATTGTAGTGATGTTACTTATATAAATGTAAAGTAGGTTATAAATGACCTACTAAGTAAACTACAGAAATTGTGTCTTTTTTAAGGTAATACTGTCAATAATTTAACCGACTACGCAATGTTAAGTACCTAAGGTTTTTGAAGTCATCATCGTCAACACATTATGGTCCCACTGCTGGGCACGGGTCTCCTATCATTTTGAGGGGGATTAGGCTTAGTCTTCACATGCCATCGAGAAATTCTCTCAAGCATGCAGATTTCCTCACGATGTATTCCTTCGCCGTTTGAGCATGTCATAATTTATACGCACATAACTTCCGAAAAGTTGATTGTGCGTGCCTTGGGTTTGAACTCGAGACCTCTGACATCTCAGTCCACTGACCACACCGCTAGGCTACCACAGTTCTCTTCTCTCTCTCTACGTTTTTCAAGTATTTCTTTCTATTATATTATAAGATCTTTTGCCTGCAACGTCATCTGCGTAAAATTAATAATTTTATCCGCATTAAAACTTCAACCCGCCTTTTCTCCCTTTTAAGGGACGATTTTCGAAATGAAAACTATTTTATGTTCTTCCCCGGAACTCAAACTATATCTCTATCGAGTAAAAAGTCTTCATCAATATCGGTTCAGTGCTTATAGCGTGCAGAAGTAGCAGACAGACAGACACACTTTCGCATTTATAATATCATAGTACGGAATATTAGTAAGGAAGTAATAATGAAATACGAACCATTTAAATCCTAAAGGGTTATTTAGAAGTATGTGTTTAGGCATATTAATATATTTACTGGTCTAATATAAGTACATAGCCACATAAATTTCATTATGATTATGGTTTGCATGTCATGTTTTTGCTTTTTCTAAAAAAAATAAGAACCAGTGCGAGATTTTTTTTTCTTCTCTACTTAATAACTGACTTATATTTTTTGTACAGACTCTATACAGTAAGATATTATGGTAACCCTACATGTGAGACACTCCTAATAAGATTCAAACGATACCATGTATGTGTCAGTAATAATTTGTCGCAACATATTGTACGCCATTTCGTCCGTTAATAGGGGCTGCCTAAAGCTAAAGACACACTAATAATGGCTAGAATATCGGCTGTATAAGATACGTGATGTGGCGCCAATATCGCTGTCAACAATAGTACAGCTTGAATACTCTATAAAAAAATTTTTAGGAGGTAGGGCATAGCGAGATTTCTCGCTCAAATTGAGCTGCCCGACTGGGGAAGTACCTCCGCCTTACAGAATACCGCAGTAAATCAACAAAAGTTGTCTTTCTGCGAGTGAGTAAGGTCACCAGAGCTCATTGGGGGAGTGACTATTCTGACAGCATGGGAATTTCGTTTGCTGTCAGTTCAGTAACTCCCTATTTTAAGACACCTGTACGATGTCTTAGGGGTTTGGCAACGCATTTTCAAGCCTCTGTTGTTGCAAATGTACATGGGCGGCGGTTATCACTTACCATCAGGTGAGCCGCCTGCTCGTTTGCCTCCTTATCACCATAAAAAAAACTACTACATAACGATCTGATTATCTCAGCTGTAGTTAACGTTGCCTTCTATGCTACGGGTTCGTCATGGATGGATGTATGTGCACTGTTTGAGTATGTGATAAATACGCAAGTGACACGTGTCTTTCACATGCATGACCCTAAGACCATGGATGCTGTAAAGGATCCGAAAGTTAATGATTAAATAATAATTTAAAAACAAATACAAACAAAAATGTTTTCTTTTACCAAATACCATTTTGTTAATGCTGAATATAATGGGAAAAATTTATACGCGAGTTATACTTGTAAGATTAGGATGAATAATTCTGATATCATCTTGATTTCAAATCAAATCAAATCAAATCATTTATTTCACTTACACCAATGCAGGTGGTTTTGAATTGTTGAATTTAATTGAATTTAGTTGCACGGTTCCAAAAGGTAGGTCTTATGGAGAAGAACCGGCAAGAAACTCCATAGATACTCATTTTAAATTAAATACAAAATTACCAAATTGTTGTTTTGTTCTACAATGATTTATGTATGTAATATCAATATGAGACTGATGCAGTTCGATGTGAAACATCGCTCATTTCAAGAAAATAAGCGATGTATGCCACAGTTATTGTGCCCCTAACTTAAGAGTTACCCCTTACACACACTACCATATCTTACAGTAACACTGTAAAGACAGTTTTATCGTCACACACCGATATTATTAAAAGACATCATTTCAAAATGCCTACTATAAACAACGCATTTACGACGAGATTTCAAGCGGAACACCTAACTTATATCCATCCTTTTCATACATACCTATTTCGTATAGCCTTGTCTCGTTTCTTCTTAAGTGTTCCGAATTTAATTTGGCTAAAAGCAACAATTTATAATCCTGCGCGGGAATGTCATAACCTCAAATTTTGCAATTTTATTTTTACAGTTCTTGATGGCGCTAGTAGTCTCCATCGACGAACAAAAGTGTATGGTGTATCTTTTAGTTCCAAAATTTTCCGTTGGTTGATTAAAATTTGGTGGAATGTGGGTTCTGTGCCAAAATGCGGACAGAAGTGTGTATTTTGGTATTTTTTTTTTGTTTTGTTTCATTCTTTGTTTATTGTTATTGTTTTAAATTTTACAATTCTACTCGGTTGAAGTTGTTTTTGCGTGTAAAATGCTCAAATGGAGATTGTCTGCCTTTTAACTCGTCGTTTTGCAGATAACACCGTGCCAAATCACAATTTGAATATTCAATCACTTGTATTTTTTTATTTCTGGACGAATAAACATGTATGGTACAATTTAAAAGAATATTTATTCAGTCAATATGAAACGACGCCATTTAGTTCCGAGCTAAGCAACGAGGCTTGTATTACGGATACTAGATGATTGATAAACACCCTACATAAATGTAATTTATTATTTATTTATTTGTAGGAAGACAAATAACGAAAAAAAAATACTTCAAAAATAAAAATAAAACAAAATTGCTAATTACAAGTCTCCACCGATAAATAACGCAAACATTAATATATTATACAAAAAAAACTGATATCAATTATATTTTTCTAAAATCTAGGTACAAATTTCTCTATACCTACACAATTAATTGTCTCTATCAGGATTCGAACGTCAAGGAAGGCAGCGTTAACACCGCTGCGTTAAAAGCAAAGCAAAGCAAAGCAAACCATTTACAGCTAGCAATGAACACATAACTATAAACATGATAAAACATTTTAAAGTGTAATTTAAACGTATCATTTGACATTTAGATACAGTGTAATGCATGCTTGTCGCTTTGGTCGTAAAACTTAAATGATAGTAAAAATATGGCTACTTTGTAGCAACGTTTACTTTGTATGGTACACTCGCCAACTCATTTATTGTCCACTGCTGGGCAGTGTCTCTCACCGTGGATTAGGTTATATAGTCTACCACGTTAGCCTAGTGCGGATTTTTATTCCCGACAACATGGTTGGAGCACGTCATGCTCGTGAACGGGTGCTGTCAGTTGGGACTGGTCGGCTCATACATGTTATGGCAACCTAAATTGGTTTTAGTTATTTCCTTTCTGCATAAATCATAAGTTTCACATCAAACTGCTCCAGTCTCATATTGATATTACATACATAAATCATTGTAAAACAAAAACAACAATTTTGTAATTTTGTATTTAATTTAAAAAGAGTATCTATGGAGTTTCTTGCCGGTTCTTCTCCATAAGACCTACCTTTTGGAACCGTGCAACTATTGGTCTAATTGAAATAAATGATTTGATTTGATTGGCAGACTTCATGTGTCATAAAAAATCTCAGGTATGTAGGTTTCTTTCAATGTTTGAGTATGTGTTGAGCCCGTTGATCTCAACATCGTCACACATCAGCGGCAGTGAACGAGGGACGCGGGGACAGCGGGGTGAAAGCCGGCCGACGGTCGAGCGCAGGCCCCCGCCATCATCAGGCAGTCAGCTGTTACACACCTCCACGCATAGCTGTGCTTGCGCGCTCCATAAATTAATTTAAGTTTTGTTGGCCTAATTAACCGACCGTTGTAATTTAATAGTTTTGTCATTATATCTTGTTATACAGTCCACTCTTTTTAATTACTCCACGAGTTATCGTCGCGATCATTGGTCCTTCAACCGTCAAAATTTGAGCCGCAGTTTTGAAAAAACGTACATTTTCAAATATTTGAAACAACGGTTCGTCGGTTCAAGAAAAAAATCCTGGATTTCTGCGTGTCATCGCCAGCATTTGGACGCCTTCATCATATTCAAACCAACGGGCGGCGCGTGAAAAGACGGATCGAATCTTGGGGCTACAAGACTTACGAATTTGCATATATATTCATCAACTGGCATCGGGAAGGATCACTCAGGATCCACTCATCGGAATCTTCAGCTCGTCATCAGAGGTGGACAGCATAAAACCGCGAGATCGTTCCAATTTCCTTCCTATCAACATTTTGCATAGTCATCTCATATATTTTAACTTATTTTATAGTTACATTTCAATCACCATTTCCTATACCAATTTCTTCAGCCTTTCAACTTGTTTAAACAGTTTACATTGTCTCATACGGTACACACTTCATAAATAAGCCATTTCATATAACGGTGACTTTTATATTTCATTGATCTGATACTGTCTTTTGCAATAATTATACTATTTATTTATTACTACTCCTAATCGGATTCGTTATAATTTTAAATTAAAATCAGTTGCATCATTCCATTTTATTGGGTGAATTAAGGTTGTTATTTCGTGTGAAGAAGAAAGTATTGCATCATCCGCTTAGCGTTACTCAGCGGATTCGATCGGAAATGCCTAGCGCTTTAAAATAGCAATCGTATTTCTCACTATTGATAGCTTTCGTGTTTACCTTGCTACTTATTGCTAATAGTTTAGTTACGACAATTTTTTAACATTAATTTTAACTTTTTCATATTATTTCTTTCTTGCTGCCTGCTTAATTTTCTTTGCCATGGCTGACTTGAAAGGCTTAATTAAAAAACGAGCTTCAATTAAGGCCAAACTTACGCAGTTCAATTCTTATTTAAACATTTCTAAGTCTTGCGAAAAGTTAAGCGAGGTACAGGTCATTGAAGTTGAGTATCGACTTAATATTTTTGAAGGTCTTTATGAGAAATATGATACGTTACAGGAGGAGTTGGAGGCAATGGTGGATGACCCCAGCGAGCAATATGCGGAACGCGAGGAGTTTGAAAAGCTGTACTACGGCTTGGTAGCTTCTGCACGCCAACTGGTCACCGGCGCAAGAAAGCTTTTTAAAGAGGACTCCGCAGGCGAGGTGGATTCTTGTATTACTAGTATACACAAACACAATTCAATTCGTTTACCCAAAATTGACTTACCCAAATTTTCAGGCAGCTATCATGATTGGCTCGAGTTCAGAGATACTTTTATTTCTATAGTACATAATAACACATCTCTGGTGCTTCCTTAAATGGTAGTGCTTCTCTTGTTATTGACAATCTTGACTTCAGATCGGAAAATTACGATGCAGCCTGGAAGTTACTCTGTGAGAGGTATGACAACAAAAGATTGCTTGTTAACAATCACGTGCAAGCACTTTTTAACGTTCAGCCTATAAATAAAGAGTCAAGTAAGTCACTACGTTACATAATTGACACAACGAATAAAAATCTCAGGGCTTTATCGACCCTTGGTCAACCTGTTCAAAACGCTTTCGTTGATGTTCTTATCATTTACATAATGACCAGTAAGCTCGACCACGTAACAAATCGTGAATGGGAAGAGCACAGAAATACCTTTTCTGAACCTCCTACATTATCCACATTCTTACACTTCATCAGTAGCAGGGCTGATTTACTGGAGACACTTGAGGAGTCTAAGCCTATAGCAATAGCAAAGATTGCTATAGGCTGGGCCAACGCACCTGCGACCAAACCAAAGAGCAGTGTTGTGTTATCTGACAAGTCTTTAAAACCTTTATCATGTCCTATGTGTCGTCAGGATCATTTTATTTTTGCATGCGAGCAGTTTAAAGGTCTCTCGGTACAGGCTCGTATTAAAAAGGTTCAGGGTTCAAATGCTTGTATGAATTGTCTTCGTCCAGGTCATGATGTCTCCAGATGCAAATTAGGTCCTTGTAAATATTGTCGCCAGAAGCACAACACTCTATTACACATCGATAGTGACAATTTTCTTCCTAGTGCACACAATACTGCATTATCAGCTAATCAAACGTTTACATCTCGAGTAATTTTACTTTCAACAGCGCTCGTGAGGGTGACGGACGCTGACGGTAATCCCCATACAGCACGAGTCTTGCTAGACAGTGGAAGTACAACAAATTTCATCTCGGAGGACTTGGTTCGTAAGCTAAATGTTCCTACCTACATTACTAAATCCAAGGTAATAGGAATAAATCATCATGTTTCTAGTTGTACTCAGGAGTGCTCATTGTCATTAAAATCAATTGATGATTGTGAGTACGAATTTAACGTTAACTGCCTCGTATTGCCGAAAGTATCCGCCGCAGTTCCTAATACCTTTGTTGATACTAGCAACATTTGTATACCTGCAAACGTACGTCTTGCTGACCCCACTTATTATGTTTCGTCTTCAATCGATATCCTTGTTGGTGTGGAAGTATTTTGGGGTATCATAGGCACCGAACGTATCGCATTAGGTACTCATATGCCCACCCTGCTTGAATCAAAATTAGGTTGGCTCATTTCCGGTGCATATTATCAGTCTAATTCCTCCTCTTCACACGTTTGTATGCACACTAACAACCTTCAAGTAGATTTAGATCGGTTTTGGGAATTAGATTCATTTTCGACTATATATAAACAATCTGATGAAGAGAGATCCTGTGAACAACATTTTATGGATACCACTTATCGTAATTCTGATGGGCGATTTGTAGTAAGTATTCCCTTTAAAGAGTCACTGGACGCATTGGGTGATTCATACATGATGGCTAAACAGCGATTCCTATCTCTTGAACGTCGTTTGGATAGAGATCCACGCCTCAAAGGCTTATATGTTGACTTCATCAATGAGTATATAGAGCTAGGGCACATGTCTGAATCTACTAGGCGTCCACTCAAATGTTCAAATTACCTACCACATCATGGTGTCCTGAAGGAGTCAAAAATCACTACAAAATTAAGGGTGGTTTTCGATGCGTCCGCCAGAACCACAACAGGTAAATCTTTTAACCAAATACAGATGGTTGGTCCCCCTATCCAAGATGATTTGTTGTCGATATTGCTTCGATTCCGTCAACATAAAATAGTCATAAGCGCGGACATCGAAAAAATGTATCGACAAACTCTTATTCACGACAATAATCGTCCGTTACAAAAAATCCTTTGGAGAGCTGAACCCACTCATCCGCTAAAGGAGTACACGCTTAATACCGTAACGTATGGTACAGCCTCAGCACCCTTCCTAGCCACTAGGTGTCTACTTCAACTGGCGGATGAGTGTTCAGATTCTTCAACAAAGTTTTCGATAGCACGTGACTTTTATGTGGATGATTATTTATCCGGTGGATCATCTGTTTCAGAAACTTTGGAAAAGGGTCGTCGTGTTGATGATGTTCTTCGATCAGCAAAGTACAATCTTCGGAAATGGCGGTCTAATTCCAATGAGGTGCTGCAGGCGCTTAGCGGTGAACACTACATTTCTGATGTTGTGGACTTGAGTGACAACGAGCAGTCAAAGACTCTGGGACTCTTATGGAAGAGCATGAGTGACACATTTTCTTTTTCTATAAACTTAAACTCGACTGACAGGGTTACTAAACGTCATATCTTGTCAACTATAGCACAAATCTTTGACCCTATTGGCCTAGTCGTTCCATGCATAGTCGAAGCCAAAATTATCATGCAGCATCTGTGGCTAGCCAAATGTTCTTGGGATGAGCCTGTTCCCACGCATATTCAGTGTACTTGGACTGACTTTCAAAATAACCTGCACCTTTTAAACGAGTTCAAGATACCTCGGTGGGTGTTATGTGAATCTGCGTCCTGTCTTCAGCTGCATATATTCACTGACGCATCAGAAAAGGCTTATGGAGCATGTGTTTATGTTCGCAGTGTTTCGCGAGACGGCGAGGTGAACGTACATCTTCTTACCGCAAAAAGCAAGGTAGCTCCAATCAAATCCACAACCATACCGCGGCTAGAGCTGTGTGGTGCGTTGTTGGGTTCACGGTTGTACTCAAAGGTTCGTCAGTCACTCACTTTAAATTTTGATGAAGTCCATTGTTGGTGCGATTCAACTATAGTCTTGGGATGGTTATCTACTCCACCAAATCAGGTAAAGACATTTGTTCGTCATCGTGTGTCTGAAATCCAGGAAACGATAGGATCAAGGCATTGGCATTATGTTCCTTCAGCTGAAAACCCCGCAGACCTCGCTTCACGTGGACTTAAAACTGACAGAATGCTGTTGTCTTCATTGTGGTGGTCAGGACCACAATTCCTTCGTAAAGATATGTCTTCATGGCCTCAGTTTCCCGATTCACATCATGATAATTCTAAGTTGCCGGAAACTGTCTCTTCTTGTCATGTTTCTAATCACATTATTGAGAATCCTATTATTGCGTTAATTTCAAAATTCTCGAGCTTTAGCACATTACAGCGTGTGATGGCATATGTCATGCGATTTATTAATAAATGCAATAAAAAATCACATGAGTCTGGTTCATTAACTTCTACTGAACTTAACAATTCTCTAAACTTATTAATAAAATTTAGTCAAATAGAATCTTTCCCAGAAGAGTACCATTTACTTAAATCAGGTAAACAGCTGCCAGCAAAGAACAAGCTATTATCTTTATCACGTTTCTATGATACACTTTCTCATCTTATTCGTGTTGGAGGAAGATTGAATAACTCCTTCTATGACTACAATATTAAACATCCAATTCTACTGTCCAGTTCTCATGTCATTTGCATCCTCCTATTCAACATGTTCCATATTCGCCTTCTGCATGCTGGACCAAAGCTTTTACTAGCCACTGTACGTCATCACTACTATCCTATTGGGGGTAAGAACTTGGCTAAAAAGATTACACATCAATGTGTAAAATGTTGCAGGATCAAAGCCAACACTATTCAGCCTATCATGGGTAATCTTCCAGAGCAGCGTTTACACTTGGAGTTTCCATTTTTAGACACAGGAGTAGACTACGCCGGTCCCATCATGATAGCCGACCGAAAAGGTAGAGGATGTAGGCTTATCAAATGCTTCATCTGTGTGTTTGTGTGTCTAGCTACGAGAGCCATTCACCTCGAGCTTGTGTCAGACCTTACAAAGGAAGCTTTCTTAGCTGCCCTAAACCGTTTTATTGCTCGGCGGGGAAAGCCCCGTAACATATTTTCCGATAATGGTACTACCTTTGTTGGGGCCTTCAATGAGTTGGCTAGGCTGCTTTCACAAGACTTAAACCTCAACAACATCGATCCTGGCATACATTTTTCATTTATACCCGCGTATACTCCACACTTCGGAGGCCTATGGGAGTCTGCAGTCAAATCTACCAAACATCATCTACGACGCATTTTGGGTTTAACTAATCTTACCTTTGAGGAGATGGTGACTTGTCTAATTCAGGTTGAGGCTATTCTAAACTCAAGGCCCTTAACTCCACTGTCCAATGACCCTTCAGACCTTACTCCGTTAACCCCGGCCCACTTCCTGATTGGACGCTCCCTTATAATGCTGCCTCATCCGCAGATCCAGAATGCCAACGTCAGCAACTTGCAACGATTCCGCCGCATCGAGTATTTGAAGCAACACTTCTGGGCTCGCTTTGCCCATGAGTACATTGTGTGGCTTCAAGAGAAAACTAAATGGCACCGATCATCAGGAGAGCTCACTGAAGGATCTCTTGTCGTAATTAAAGACAAATCCTCACCACCTTTATTATGGCTTTTAGGACGCATCGTTAAGGTGCTTCCTGGCAGAGATGGCGTAGCGAGAGTCGCCGACGTCCGCACGCGCAAGGGTGTCATGCGGCGTGCATTCAACACAATCTGCCCATTACCAGTAGCGACCACTGTTGAAGACTCTTCAACGGGGGGAGTATGTTGAGCCCGTTGATCTCAACATCGTCACACATCAGCGGCAGTGAACGAGGGTCGCGGGGACAGCGGGGTGCCAGCCGGCCGACGGTCGAGCGCAGGCCCCCGCCATCATCAGGCAGTCAGCTGTTACACACCTCCACGCATAGCTGTGCTTGCGCGCTCCATAAATTAATTTAAGTTTTGTTGGCCTAATTAACCGACCGTTGTAATTTAATAGTTTTGTCATTATATCTTGTTATACAGTCCACTCTTTTTAATTACTCCACGAGTTATCGTCGCGATCAGTATGTAATAAATACGCACTTACTCACACAAATAAAAGCTTGTAAAATCAGCAGTTAATAACTCAGTCGAATTAACTCAAGAATTTCGAGAATATATTTTATTCTTTGTATTATATCAGCTTGGCAGAAGGGTGAGGAGACCATGCCTAACAGTGGGCTGATACAGGCTGATGATGATGATGAAATTGTTTTTGGTAAAAGTTAAATATTTTATTAGTTAATCAGAACTAAAGTTACATTAATCACCTACGCTTTAACAGAAGGTAATTTCGGTTTTATTTTTCAGTTATTACCAAACTTATTACAGTTTAAGGAACCCTGGACTAAGTTTTAATCGACCAACTAACTGTAGTTTCCAACAGTAATAAGCTTTAAACTTCGCTTCATCGAAATGTTGGTTCTTTTTGTAACTGAAATTTTTCATGTGGAATCTATTATCTGACCAGCAGATTAAAACCTGTGGAATATCGATAATATTACCTACATAAATATCAATATATATAGACGCTGTCATCTATCTATATATATAAAAGGAGAAGCTGACAGACTGACTGACTAACATTTCAACGCAGGGCCTAAACTATAAGGGTTAGAAACTCGAAATTTTGCACAGACGTTCCTTTTATAATTTAGGGGAGCACTAAAAAGGGATTTTTGAAAATTCACCCCCTAAAGGGGGTGAAGCGGGGTGTAATTTTTTTTTTGGTATACCTATTGCACGCGGACAAAGTCGCGGGAATCAGCCAATTTATTATAACATCAAGAAACCTACTAACTCCTCAATTGGACCGTAACCATGAATGTTGTGAAAGATTTGAAACATCAGGTTTAAATCCGTAAAAAGAAGTTTCTATTCAAAACTTAAATAACTTAACAAAATCAGTGGTTTCATTAATAAGATAATAATTGAGTTTCACGGTAACAAACCCCTGAAACAAAACAAAAAAGTGTATGTGTGTATTAGTGTACACACGTAAGAAGTGAAACTTCTTTATGATATCATTTTTCAAAAAAATATTTACCATTTACAACTTCACAGAAATTGGTTGAATAAAGCTAAATTAGATAAAGTTTATACAAAAGGCTTTTATTATAATAGACATGCATTGGTTAAACTAGTTGTTTTCCAACTGTATTTTATGATTATTGATATAGGTAATTATGGTATCTACTCGAATAACATTGAATTTAAAAAGAGCGTTTGAATTAATAGTCTTCGATTTGTAGCTCTGTCAGTTCCAAATAATAGTGGGAACCAATCATAATCTTGTATTTATCAAAACGTCGATGTCTCAACCAATACCAAGTTCTCAATAGAAAAACAAAATATGGTCTTGGTGTATTGGAAAAGGTATAGCTTTTAGTTGTCAAACAAACATCATGTTGCTATGGTTACCTATTAAAATAAAGATGGCGCGTAACGGAAAAATGTAACACTAAATTTTTTTCCAACCCCGATAAAGAAGTTTCACTTCAAAAACTGTAATCACTTGTAATCCAACGAGCCGTAATTTAAAAAAAATACCATCGCTAGTAACAAAGTGGCTTGACAAAAATGTTCAAAGTCCAAACTTTGTTTTATACTAACTTCATTTGAAAATCACAGCTTCGTTTGCGAACTACCCTCCTCTTTGATACAAAATGGCAAACTAGTGCACAATTTATGCGTTGAATTAGATTCTGCCGAGTGGACCTCTGCATTTCCCGTTTAGGAACTTCTATTGAGAAAAAGTGGCATGCAGGGACCGTAGCGCGTGGCATTCTGTAGTTTCTGCCTACCCCCATGGGAAAAAGGCGTGAGTGTATGTATGTTTGTATTGAGAAAGTGGGACTTGTAAGTATGTAAATCCATACCAATATTAAAGATGCGAAGTGTGTCTGTATCTCTTTCTGTCTGTATGTCTGTTACCTCTTCACACTATAACCGCTAAACCGATAGTTTGAGTCCCGGGGAAGGACATAGGATAGTTTTTATCCCGAAAATCATCCCTTAGAAGGGTGGAAATAAAAGTACAAATTTTACGCAGACGAAGTCACGGGCAGAAGCTATTTAGCTATACATTTGACAAGACTTGTATGTCCACCTTATCCTTAGCCAGAATTCAGAAATTCCTAGTATAACAAGCATTTGCCCAAGCTCCAGCTGCGCTGCGTAAATGTTTGTAGAAGCTCCAAAGGGGTTTCTTTGAACGATTCCAGGATTTTGTTTCACTGGCCAAATGAGGCGACTTAGGGCCCAAGGAATTAATGTATAGAAACTGCTCTTGCAATCAGTAGTTAGATGACACAGCGCCATCTAGTTCCGTTGTAAGCAACGAGGGTTGTGTTACGGATACTAGATGGTTGATATACTACATATATATATATACATTTTCTTTTTGTAAATACATACATATTCATACATAGATACATTTTGTCATACACACAAACATTTGTCGCTACCGGGATTCGAACCCAGGACCCATAGAACAGAAGGCAGCGTTAAACTACCGCTAGGCTAAATGGGTCGTCAAACTAATGAGATAGAGCAAAGGAAAATTAGTAATTATCTTCTCTGCAGTGTTTCATGGTATGGAGGGTGTGCATCCCTCCATTTGGAAAGGAGGATCCTCCGACCAGGCGTGGTGTTGTGCCTGGCGGGCTACTGCCCAACGGTTGATGTTGGTTGTATATATGCTATCTCGCGTGCAAAGTTCACTTGCGCGATGTAGGATTATTTGCGTCATCGCGCTGAGCCCTTAGTTATTATGTGGCGAGATAGATGTCGCCACAATGGTTAAAAGTATTTGTAGGTAGCCCATGAACACTAGCAACATCAGTCTCAAGTCTCATACCATCACGCCTGTTGTTCACGAAGGGTCTAAGGCCCTTCACGACTTTAATAGACTACATCTCAGAATCTGCATGACATTACTCATTTTTTCGCCTACTTTCTGTGTGGCTGTGTGGTGGTAAAGATTGAAGATATAAGTTTCTAGTAAATAAATATACCTATGATTACGCCTGTTGTCCCAGTACGGCAGAGGTGTACTAATGTACACTCACATTTTGCTAACATGCTTAGGTCTCAATAGGAGACTAGACTATTGCCATCAGCCGAATACAAACTCCGAGCTGATACTGAGAATATCATAGAAAAATACCCAATAACACTTTACTCGACCGTCTAATCGAACCCAAGATCCCTCAGCAGACGCCCTTTACGACCACTAGAGCTATGAGGCAGTCAGAAATATGAAAGAAGATCAATTCCAGAGGGATTAATCCAGCGGTAGTTGACACTGCCTTCTGTGCTATGGGTCCCGGGTTCGAATCCCGGTAGGGACAGATGTTTGTGTGATGAGCATAAACATTTGTATCCGAGTCATGGATCTATGTATAATATGTATGTATTATGTAATATATCAACCAACTAGTATCCGTATCACAAGCCTCGTTGCTTAAGTCGGAACTAGATGGCGCTGTGTCATAATGTCCGGAAATATTTAATTACCTACCTTATTGTATTCATCTGCTTACCCCTATAAAGAATACAGGCCCAATTGTATGCTATGCTTCATTTTCCTAAAATAATAATATACAGACGAGGCAAAAGTTGCATACCACTTTAGCGCCCGTAGCGCGTGGCATTCTGTAGTTTCTGCCTACCCCTAATAGGAAAAAAGCGTGAGTGTATGTATTCGCGATATGTTCATATAGCTAGCTAGCCATTGTCGAAATTTTCGCTCAATTGAATACACCTATGAAACATAACTCTATACCTTTTACTGTTCCTACGTAATATTCCGGCACTAGTGATGTGGGTGCGAATTCGGTTATCGGATATATACGTTTTTTTTTTATTCGGTCGATTATT
Source organism: Craniophora ligustri (assembly GCA_905163465.1). Lineage (NCBI taxonomy): Eukaryota > Metazoa > Arthropoda > Insecta > Lepidoptera > Noctuidae > Craniophora > Craniophora ligustri. Next base: position 8,747,102 of record LR990981.1, read on the forward strand.
TATTCGGAAAAATATTTTTTTAATGGTACTTTTTTTCAGTTCCACGTTCGCAATCAAAATAAATATGCCAGTGTTTTTTTTTAATGGCAGCTTTTAATTGATTCTCGCTACGTTTCCGCGAAAATTTTCGCAATTGATAATAATAAATGAATGAAATAAAAGTAAATATAAATCTTTGTAGGTACTCTAAACAAAAATGTGCCAAATAATTTCATATTCGTACCAATTTTAAATACAAATTTTAAAACAATTTGATATTTAATTAAACGTTGGCTTGAAAGGTATCTATCAAGGTAAAGAATCTTATACGAGTATATTAATACTAGAGAAATAGGGCAGAGCGAGATTTCTCGCTCAAATTGGGCTGCCCGATCGGGGATGTGTCTCGGCCTTACAGAATACCGCAGTGGAACAGCAATAATTGTGTTTCTGCGAGTGAGTAAGGTTGCTAGACTTCGTTAGGAAAGTGGTTATTCTGATAGTATGGGATCGGCGGATACCGATCCGCCGTGCCACTGGGTGGCGTAGCCTAATTCTCCATAGGCTTATATAGATATATATATATATATATATATATTACTAGCCGACCCAGCAAACGTTGTTTTGCCACATTATAGGGGTTGGTGGACTACCCCTAACTTTTAGGGGGATGAAAAATAGATGTTGGCCGATTCTCATAGATACCGGATAAGCACAAAAAATTTCATCAAAATCGGTCAAGCCGTTTCGGAGGAGTATGACAACGAAAACTGTGACACGAGAATTTTATATATTAGATATAGATAGATAGAAAGCTTGTTTCCCATCCTCGTGATATAAATACATAATATATTAGTCGAAATAAAAAAATACTGATCTATAGTTTAATATACCAAAACATCGACCCCGGAAACATCTGTTTTATTTTCGATGTCATTAAATTTTCAGAGAAAATTATAAGTCTTTGGTGGCTGAGATAATAATATGTAGCGTCTATTGAAAGAGGTTAAATGAGTCCTTCAGTTGCGTAAAGCTCATGGCTAACCTGAAAAGGCTGTAGTCTAAGTAGACTACAGCCTTGACTAGTGACTTCACTAGCCTAACAGTCTATGTTACACACGACTTCACACGCCATCAAGAAAATCTCTCTGGAATGCAAATTTCAATTCACCGTTTGAGTATATGAATCAAATCCCAGTAAAGGTCTAGGATTGATGACGTTTGATACTTTTTTAAACTATTCACTCTTTATTTCAATTATACGTAGCCAGATATAGATGTAACAAAATTTTAACATAAAATAATAATTATTCCTTCCTTCGTCTAATAAATTCAATGAAACATTTAATGCTGAATATAATAATTTCAAAATTATTATGAAATACCTATTGCTGAAATCCAAGCAGTCCATTCCACGAATGTCTCGAATATCCTTCCGGTAATCCAAATTCGAATTTCGAACCGGACTATTTCGGATATCCGAGTACAAAGCCTAATAGCATCCCTATACGGAAAAATGATACAATCAAAAGTAACCTCAATTTCTATTGCTATAAAGCCAAAGTTGGTATACAGATATTATTTACGGGCGGCACGTAAGTTTACGCGTCATTACGCAAGCAATAACTTGCAGAAAAGTAATAAAGCAACAACCTTATATTTAGAGCTCCATTGACGATCCGCTACTGTGGTAGGGCCTCACTAAAGTTTCTTTTGTGTTTTCAATAACTTTTTCAAGTGTTATTTCCATTTTTGTCGTAAATAATTTTGCATCTTTTCCTGTTATTTTTCTGTTTTTTTTTCTATACCGTAAGGGTAACAAACAAGCTGCCTGCCTTATGAAAAGAGGTTACCGTAGCCTAGAGACGTTTGCAATACCAAAGTAGTCACTCGCGCGTTGCCGATCCTGTAGGAACCTTTTTGAAGAACCCCATGATGGAGTCACTGTTTACCATTTTTGGCATTAACTAGGTAGCACTAAGAATCTATAGGGTGTCAAGTCTACCAGTTCTGAGCTAAGAACTATTATGGACGTTGAAAGAACAAACCCACCAAAAAAAAATGGATTAAGAACGTACAAGAAGATATTATAGAAGAATGGAAAATATGTCCAAAAATCAAGAAGATCAATAATCTTCTACACTTACGCGAAAATGAACCTGTTAAAACCATACCTCTCAGACGAAGGTGTTCTCAACAGACAAATGTCTGTGACATTGACGTAAACACTCAAAATAAATACATTTCTGATGACACAGTACATATATAGTAACAATCGATTGGTTAAAAGCAGAGTCGGTAAAAGCTATTGTATCATAAAAGTACTAGGGGAGCATGAGTCGTAAAGACGTATTTTATAACTCCCACGTAAAAATTCAAAATGGCCTCTTTATTTGCGATACAACGATCTTCGTTTTATTTGCCGTTCAAAAAGTTATATTCTCACAAATCTCAGCCTTATTGCGCACACAATAGGGCAGTTAAAGGATTGTTCGCGCAGCAAGACATTATTGTGTTTGCAGAACGTTTTTATTGCGTTTAATGTGCGTTTTTATTTCAGTGCGTTTCGGTTTGATGTTCAGGGGTGGGCAGTGGGAAGGAAATCTTGGGAAATGGAGACGTCGAGCGTAATGAGAAATGGAAGAAATTCATAGACTTTTCTAGAAGAGTTTATACACTAAATAGTAATGTGATAGATGCGGACGTATGATTTGAAACCGAGCCTCTCAAAAGAGCATCTCTTTTTTATATCTGGACTCCCATTTTTACACGTATATATAATTTTGGGGACATCAGTATGACCAGTAGACCGTAGAAGTTCAACAAATGTCTCTAAATCTGACATGTCTGAGAGATTTTCTCGATGGCTTGGAAAATGTGCCAAACTGCACTAGGCCACAGCGATGGACTATAGCTTAATCTCTTAGATGAGAAGGTTCCTGTCCCAGCAGTAGGCCAGTTCATGGGTTGATGATAATAAAACGCCTTAATTGACTAGTCCGGGTTGGCAGAGTTCACAAACTATCGAGAGAATATCTCAGATGCAGGTCTCACGATTTTTTTTTTATGGTGATAAGGGGGCAAACGAGCAGGCGGCTCACCTGATGGTGATGACGACCGCCCATAGACATTTGCAACATCAGAAGCTTGCAAATGCGTTGCACACCCCTTCAGAAACCGTTTTGGTTTCTTAATATATAACAACTGCATTTTAATTCGTAAAATATTAAATAAAGATATACACACACAAATAACTTTTACCAAAAAACATCAAATACAAAAGATTAGGCTAAGGGAGCAAATGACATACAATTAAAAGCACCGCGAACCAACTATGGGAAAAAATGTCTTATGTACGAAGGTGCAAAATTATATAATAAATTACCTGTTAACATTAAAGATGCAAAGTCTATAAACGCTTTTATAAGAATGTTAAAATTGTATCTCTTAAATGATTAAAATAGAAACAAAATAAATAATAATAATTATAATATAGATATATATTAAAACAACATACAAACATTAAAAAATATAAAAATAAAATCTACACTATAATACTTACCGTAACAAACCAGCGCAGGATGTCATTTCCAGTTACGCTCATTCTTTGTATAATATTGTGTCTATTATATTTGTGTTGTCTAATGTTTACTTCGCAATCGCAATACTACTTGGTTGGGTTAAATTATTATTTTCAATCTACCTTAAGTTATACTATTATTGTTATTTTTGTTTTCTTCTGTTAAACTTATCTGTACGCCGACTAGACTATTCTAAATTGTTTTTTAATTAAGTATAAAATGTTCTCATGTAAGTGAATTGTTAAATTCTTATGAGAAATAAATGTGTCTCAAACCCCAATATAGGGAATTACTAAGATGACAGCAAATGGAATGCCCATACTGTCAGAATAGTCACTCCCCAACGAGCTCTGGTAACCTTACTCGCTCGCAGAAAGACAACTATTGTTGATTCACTGCGGTCTTCTGTAAGGCGGAGGTACTTCCCCAGTCGGGCAGCTCAATGCGGGCGAGAAATCTCGCTATGCCATGTTTCCTACAAACGATGTTTTCCTTTACCATTTCAGTATGTTTAAGTACCACGTGCCGGTTCGAATTTAAGACCATTGAATTCACTGAACACTGGCTTCACTACTAGTCTATCACAATTTAAGAAAGGTTACAAAACGGTCACCCATCCACAGACTCTCCTTAGCGAACGCAGCTTAACCATATAGACCAATTAATCTGTGTGATAACTACAATGCGGCGATCACATCTAACTGCACGCTCATAAATAAGCTACACTTTCTGTTCAATCTTAAAGACGCCATAATCTGAGAGTCTGTCAAACTTCGTAAGTATGTTCCTCAAGTTTTCCTCAACAATGTACAATGTTCACAAGCTCTCCAGTTAGTATGTATAACATTGTCACGTGTTTTATATCGATATAGTTTGATTAGACTGTACTTTAAGCTGTTTTGTTAAAGATTTTATTATGGTAATCGGAAAAGGATTAAAGATGGATTTTGTGAAGTTTCTCTCTAGTTTTCTTTGCCCTAGATTCTTATATACTATCACGGTGTTTTTCTTGAAGGTAGGTGCTATGTAGAGGGGTACTAATATAACCAACCAATATTTTGTGGAGTGTGGAAAGTGTTTTGTGACAAGCGTATTGCCATTAAGCGGGTACAGATTCAAACTCCAGTCTTACAAAAAAAATATCATCACGTAATAACACAATGACGACCCAATTAGTCCAGCGGTAGTTACCACTGCTTTCTGTGCTATGGGTCCCGGGTTCAAATTCCGGTAGGGACAAATGATTGTGTGATGAACATAAACATTTGTATCCGAGTCAGGGATGTTTCTATGTATAGGTAATATGTATGTATTTACAAAAAAAAAGTATATATGTATAATTATGTAGTATATCAACCAACTAGTATCCGTAACACAAGCATCGTTGCTTGGCTCGGAACTAGATGGCGCTGTGTCATAATGTCCAGAAATATTTATTTATTTACTTACAATTGTTTGACTTGGAATTCAAACCTAAGGGCTACCTCATAGGAAAAATCAAAAGTCTGCTATTACTAAAAAAAACATGAATTAATTAATTATTGACTTTGGATTTGAACCTGAGGCATAATGACTAGTATCAACACTGTCTTAGTGTCTATTTTCGCCAAACGTTACCGGATATCTAGTAGTTTTTTTAATTTAAGATTACTATATTCCTATTCTCATGTCAAACAAAATCCTCATTATTAACTGAGATTTTGGATTTATTTATTTATTTCTGTAGTTTTTGCCTACCCCCATGGAAAAAAGGCGTGAGTGTATGTATGTATTTTGTCGTCGTGGCGATCCTTGGGGGAGACCTATGTCCAGCAGTGGACGTCTAACGGTTAAATGATAATGATGATGATGAAATGGATTAAATACTCTTAAAACAGAAGTATACATGAGTACATTTCTGCCTTACCCTTCGAGATACGATATGCTATGTTAGTTATGTAAAAGTTAATTGTTAGCAATGTTATCACTCTAATTATAATATCATTTCCGATATTACACGAAGTAAATAAATTCCCCACGAATACTTCGCGGTAACATCAAAAGAACATGGCATTTTATAACGCAATAAAATAATAGCGTTTTCGCATTAAGCAGCATTCGTACGTGGAAACGATTATTTGTAACGGTCGCCTTATATTGTGTTCCAATTCCAAAAAATATATAAATTCAAATAACGAATAGCAGTTTGACACGAAGCTAACGTTTTGAATTTAGATCGACTCCAACGACGAACGTCAGTGTTCCAAATTCAAAAATGTTCTATTAACATAGCGTGTATTTTTTTACTGGCAATGACGGTGCGCGCTAAAAATTCTACAGAAATATGGGCGCTTCGTCAGTTTTTTTTTGTTATGTTGGCAGTAGGCTACAGAGTGTTACATTTGCATTTTTTTATGAAAAATAAAATGTTGGCCTGCACAACTATGTCAATTTGAAAGGCCTAATGGACTTCAAATGCCTGCATTTTACATAATACTTTTGAAATGTGTGGAAAAATATAAATAATTTCGTCTCACCTGTCCCTCTCACATAACTTGACTTCTACTCTTACTCCTTCTTTGTCCATGCGGTCAGGCTGAGGAACTGTCTCCCGCCTATTATACAAGACTGTAAATCTATTGTTCTATTCAAGAAAAGAGTGAAAGAACCCTTCCTCTCCTCTTCGCCCTAGTTATGTGTAAGTTTATGTATGTATATTATTATATAATATAGTATATATGTATCTGTGTATATATGTAACTATAGTCTATGTAAGTTTATTGACCTACACACACTTGTTTTTCCACTATACACGTCTCCGTTCACGTTAGAAAGGTTGTGCCAGTGTATCTATTATATTATTTTCTGTTTTTTTGTGTGTATGTACAAGACACTTAAATTATGTTAGAACCTTAGTCGCGATATGACTAATCTGCCGAATTATAATCGACCTTACGCTCTTATGATTAATGTATACATTATAATTATTTATCATCATCAATCTAATTAATGTCCCACTGCTGAGCACTGGTCTTCACTCATTTGAGAGGGATTAAGTTATAGTCCAAGTTAGCAGACTTCAAATGCCATTAAGAAATTCTCAAGTATGAAAGTTTCCTCAAGATGTTTTCCTTTACAGTTTGAGCATTTGATGATACGCATATACCTTCCGAAATGTCAGTGGTGTGTATATGAATAGTGCCTTGGGATCGAACTCAAGACCTATGACTTTCACAGTCCACTTACCATGCCACTAGACTATCACAGCTAATATAACAGTCATCATCAACCCATTATTGTCCCACTGCACGGCACGGGTCTCCTCTCATTTTGAGAGGGATGTTGGCAGACTTCACATGCCATCGAGAAAATCTCTCAAGCATGCAGGTTTCCTCACGAAGTTTTTCCTTCATCGTTTGAGCATGTAATAAATACGCACATAACTTCCGAAAAGTCAGTGGTATGCACCACTGACTCTGGTGCCCGGAAACAACGCCCAGGTTTGGACTCGAGACCTTTGACATGTCAGTCCACTGGTCACACCACTGGGCTACCACAGCTAATCACAATATAACAGTACATTTGATGAATCAACAAATTTGATCAATAAATATGTAATTAAAATGCAAGCAAAGTTGGCATTATTTTAATTTAATTATTCAACACCAAAAATTGTTAACCGTATTGCAAATTGAATTATAAATTTTACTGATGTCAGAAACATATTTTTAATATAATACAAATAAATATATCTGCAGCCATGGTTGGCAATGTTTCTTTTTAAAGAAAACAATTATTTAAAAACCCCAGACGCGATATAACAAAAAAATTGTGGCGGCGGCCGTCTTGGACCGATTTTCATCAAATATAGCAAAGAACACTCCCGAATAATTCACTTTTCAAACAAAGGCAAGAAAATAAAAATCAGTTCATACGTTCGGAAGTTACGATGCCACAAACATACACACACAGACGCGACCAACTTTAAACACTTTTGCATCGGGGGTTATAATTATTTTATGTCTAACTATATTTCAAAGATTCTTCACTCAATTTTATAGTTTTGGGACTATTTAAGTACATAGTGTTACCACATCAAAAATATTATTTTATTTACCACATAAAGTCATAAGAGGCTCTAAATTACCCCAAAATGTGACCACATTGCCAGCCATACAACTTAATTTTCCAATAAAATAAATTTTAACAACAACAGATAACCATTAACACACAGATAATATATTCCAATGTTGCCATGAAAATTCAAACGTCGGGGTTGCCAGTTAAAATGCTCTCATTAATTCTACAGCCATGTTGGGCCGTGTTAAAAATTAACAGGCAAAGGAATAAATTATAAATACTTGTTTTATTATGTTACGTGAGCTTATATGTGTACAGATTAATTTTCATGTGCGTTTTTATATGAGAATGATTGGATTTTGATTGTTTTTATTTAGATGCTTTGCATTTTATGTCGTTGTTTACAGTTTTTGCTGTCTTTTTTATTATTACAAGGTTTTATATTATTTTTATTTTCAATGTTGGATCAGTTCCATTGAGAATTAATTTTTATGATAACTGTAAACTGATTCTACATCCAAATTTAGCTGCAATTTTTTTGGATTAATTATCGATGAAAACGTCTAGACGAAATAACACATACAGGGTCTAAGATAATAAGACATACGCACAAATACATACACATACACACACAAACACACACAGGACAAATATAGAAAAACAGTATAATTCAGTAAACACTATTTTCAATATTCTGATTTGATTGTGTTCATTTACTAGTACGAGTATTTACGCTGACATATTTCAAATTTTAAGCATATAGATATAAGATTTTAATTCAAATAATTTGATGGACACTGTAAGACAAGATTTTTATCACCTTCGAGAACAAATTATAACATGACACTCTTTTCAAAGAATAATATTGACGAGTGTTAATGTATTATGATATTTTTACCAAGGTTTGAAAAAAAAAAAACTTATTACATTTCAACGTTAATAAATCTTTACGCAAGGAAATATTACGTTTAGAAATAAACGTAGGTTCCTAAATACAGATTTCTACACTAAAAAGGTTTTATTAATTCTAGGTTATTGAACTTTAAATTAATATTTGTATGAAAAGCTTTCACTAATTCACTAGACAAAAAAAAGCCTTCATACTGCCATCGAGCCTTCAACTAAATCCCAACTTCCTGTAAAGTAACTTATTCATGAACTCAATATGCGCTGAAAGCGTGAACATTTTTCTCTTCCGTTAGAGAATTCCAGCGGGCGAACGATTCATTGTCAACACATTCAAATCTAGTTACGATTCACAATAGCCGCTGAAAAAATCGTCAGTTGGAAGCTTTTAAAAGTTGGCCGGTTCCGCATAGTTTTTATTTTTCTCAGTCTGTAAGGTTTTTGGAAAAAATAATATTATGGGTGAGCGATAGCCTCTCTGCCAGTTTTGTTTACCGAGTCTGGGTGTACCTGAGTATATATGTAAAAATGTATGTTTGTTAAAGAGTCCTAAGGTTGAAAAAACATGTTAATATTGTAGTTAATTCTTCCTAACCTGGAAAGATAACCATGTCACTGTGGACAATAATTAAAATACCAAAGATTAATTCATACCATCACGCCTGTCGTACCCAAAGGATTAGGCAGAGGTGTACTAATGTACACTGACATTTCGCCGGTATGGTTTTAGCTCCCATATAATAAGCCAACCGGGCACAAGCCTAAGCGGCCACTGAGAATTTCAAAGAAAAACCCAATAACATTATGCTCCCTGGGAACCGAACCCTTCAAAGTCCTCTTCAGCAGTCGCACTTACGATCGCTAGACCAACGATTTATTGTCTTGCATAATTTAATTTACTTGAAACATTATAGTTATATCTCTTTTTGTTAGCTTTATAATTATTGTGAGTATAATTTACGCCTCGATAGTCATATTATGCTGTGCTTAAAATAAATGTACCCCAAATGCCCATTCTACCTACAGAACCCTACTGCAGATGTAAAAAATTACAAATTCACATCGCGCCAGCCTGACTATGAATGCCGTCGGAATGTTCCACAGAATCAATCTATTGTTTTTGCGTTATGGGCTCGGATCAGCGGATGTTTGAGTGGCGGCTGGCATACTTGATGACTGGTATTGGGGGTAGGCTTTTTGGCCTCTTTTGGATCCCCTTCGTAGTCTTTTTGGAGTCATTTCTTTTGTTTTCCCCGTTATGATGCTTAACAGAACAGACTACGCCGATTTCGAAATCGATGATTGGGAAATCGATTGAAAAAATGGTCTATAGTAGTTAAGATATGGATTTTCGTCTGAAAACACTATTTATCTATGGATAAATAGTGTTTTGTGATCTGGAACCCAGACTGTTTACCCACCCACGATTCTGAGAAGTTATATTTGTAGACAAACATTTGTATAGGTAGGTACTATTAAAGTTTTTCTAGCTTTTTCATAGGAAAACTCATAGTTCTTTTCAACCGACAAAAAAAATGAAGGAGGTTCTCAAGTCGCAGCGTATATTTTTTTTTTTACTAAGTAGTCCGATTTTGATAATCCTTTTCGTCAAATCAATAAACTGTTTGAACTCAAAACTCTAACTCAAATGATTTATTTCAATTAGACCAATATTACAGGTATTTTTGTTATGTTAAAAACTAGTTGCACGGTTCCAAAGGGTAGGTCTTATGGAGAAGAACCGGCAAATTTCAAAATGGTTTTGTTTACAATGTTTTATTTATAGATAGTTTTGTCATCATTAACCCATTATTGTTCCACTGTTGGGCACGGGTCTCCTCTCATTTGAGAGGTATTAGGCTTTAGTCCACAAAGCTAGCCTACTGCGGGTTGGTAGACTTCACATGCCATCGAGAAAATCTCTCAAGCATGCAGGTTTTCTCACTGTCAAAAAGTCAATGGTGTGTACCTTGAGACTGAACTCAAACCCTTTGGCATCACAGTCCACTAGACACACCACTAGGCGATCAGATACGTAACTTCTAATAATAATTGGTTAGTAATTGAAAAAATACAAATATGGATCAAAGAAAACTAAATTTCATTGTAACTTGAATAAAATATAACATTCATTCTAATACTTACACAAATAACGTAGATAAATCAATTCTATCCTGAATTCAGCAAAACGTACCTGAAAAAAGAGAAAATGGTACGTATTTTAGTTCAGAGAAATTCATAAGTCAATAAACTCTAATAAAATAAGATAGAGAGAATTGGAAATGGCTATGAATAGCTAATACATGTTTTATCGAAGTACTTTTATATATTTTTTTGCATATAAAACCTTTTTTTGTTATCATTATCAACCTTTTTACTGTCATACGGCTGGGCACAGATCTCATATCATTTAAGAAGGATTATTTATTTTTGATTAAGCGATAGTCCTCCACGCTAGCCTACTGCAGATTGGTAGACTTCACATGCCATTGAGAAAATCTCTAGAACATGCAAGGTTTTTCTCGATGTTTTCCTTTACCACTTGAGCATGTGATAAATCCGTACAAAAACTTGCAAAAGTAAGTTCTACATGCCTTGCCTCGCGTTTGACAGACACGTCATACTCGTAAACGGGTGCCGACGGTCGGGCTGGTCGGCTCATATCTGCTATGGCATTCGGAATCGTATTTTTCTTAAGTAGAAAGATCATGCATGTCACATCAAACTGCATTACTCTCATATTGATATTGTATACATACATTGTAAAGGAATTGATTTCCTATTTTATCATTTGTATTTTATTTAAAATCGTCTGTAGAGTTTCTCGCCGGTTCTTCTCCATAAGACCTAGCTTGGAACCGTGCAACTAAATTCAACAATTCAAAAGCACCTGTAATATTGATCTATTTGAAATATATGATTTGGCTTTGACTTTGAACCAGAGACCTTTGTCATCATCAGACGTCCACTGCTAGACATAGGTCTCCCCCAAGGATCGCCACGACGACCGGTCATGCGCCACCCGCATCCAGCGAATTCCAGCGACCTTAACCAGGCCGTCGCCGTCGGTCCACCTTGCCGGGGGCCTACCCACGCTGCATCTTCCATCTTTTGTCTAGATTGAATTAGACAATACAATAACTTCTGATTTAGACGCATTGTAGATTTGGAATAGGTTTCTGTGAAACATGAAGCCATTTGCTCAGCGCGGGTATCAAACTTATGTCCTGTAGTATAAAAGCCGTGTCTGGTTTTACTGATTAAGTAGTGTTTTAGATTTTCAGTAATATCAATCCCAGATTCGTATAATCAGCAGCAATCCTTGTAATTATTAGTTAAATGTGGCTTCTTGAATTAATAGCGTGACATTAATATCACAAAATTTCTGTATGCGTTGACAGTAATAATTCTAGAAAGAACTCATTTGAATGTAAATGCGGCCATTTGCATTTGAATGAACGGGCGGACGATGTTTTTCATTCATATCATTCGCTCATTCAGTCGCTAATTTTAAAAGTTAAAATTTGACCACTTTTTTTCTATTGTGGTTCATTTTACTGGATATTTATTTTGAGTACACATTTAATTTTGACATAAATCTTTTTACTAAGTGCTACTAAATCTGCCCGTTACCATGGATGCTGTAAAGGAACCGAAACAAAATAATATTGTATATCGCTGCTGATGCTAGCTGATACGCACAGCTTCGCCCGTGCAAGTTAATACTAATTTCTGCTCTTTATTTCGCCCGTTTGGGTGAATTTCCAAAAACTACGAAATACGTATGCACTTATTTTTGCATAGGAGCTTGAATATTAAACTTCATTCTTCTTACTTAATTTAATTCTTCTAGAAATAATCAGTCTCATTACCTACTCCGGTGCTCGTTAAATAACCAGGTTAGCCAAAATATATTAAGTAGTATCTATTAAGAAATTTTCAGTGGTAGCTTGGCATTTTGGACTTAATTTATGGCCAACAATAATAAGCTTTATTGTAAGCGCAATAAAGGAGCTTATTACGATTGTCAGTAAGTATAAGGCAGGTTAGTAACATCCTTATTTCAAGAAACCTAAACGCTTTACACAGGGTCGGCAACGCGCGAGCGACACCTCTGGTGTTGCAAACGTCTATAGGCTACGGTAACCGCTTACCATTATGGCGGGCCGTATGCATATTTGCCACCCTTGTGACATAAAATGGGCACATTCAACATGACTGGTACCTACTTTCGTCCCCAGACTTCAGCCTAACCCTTAGCAGATATGGGATGATATCAATGCGTCAGCCGTATAAAAACTAACATTTATTTTTCTACTTTATAAGCACAAATAACACAAGACTTGATAGTATTGCACGCTTCTTTGCTTCATATAGAGCTCTCTACAAACGAGTGACGTCATGTGGTTGCCTCGAAAGCTTTAGAAAACTCTTCGACTCGGAAATAAAAGTTAGAAAAGAGTTTTGTTATGTTTAAATGTGAATTACAAGTATGTTTAGCATGGTGGGTAGAATATACTTAAATGTAGTTGGTAATGTAGCCTGTATGTATATTATAAATAAATGTTAGTTTTGTTTGTGTAAGCTTCAAAAACTTTTAAAGTTTTGCACTGATTGAGCCGAAATCCTGACACGACATACGACCCTTTTTATTAAATATTGTCTTCATCCTTAATCACAATGCGGCGCAGTGAGTGGCAGAGTACAACTTATGTTTCATTAATATGCCGCGTAATTAAAAAGATTATAATTCAAATTTTCGTCGTCAGTTTCTTGCGCACCATTTTTCACAATCTGTCATCGATCGAACTCTACACTGACAGATGTCGTCAAATTGACATTGACAACTTCATTCTGAATGTCACTTCGCCTAGAAGTTCACATAGCCTACATGTATCTTCTTTGTCGTATTAGAAAAGAAATAGCTTCGAATTCAAAGGTGTTCAATATCATCATCATCATCAACCCATTATTGTCACATTGCTGGGCACGGGTCTCCTCTCATTTGAGTGGGATTAGGCTATAGTTCACCACGCTAGCCTACTACGGATTGGCAGACAGTGCAACTTGTTTGACAATTCAAAAGCACCTGTAATACTGGTCTACTTGAAATAAACGATTTGAATTTGAACAACACAAAGTAATTTCCGAACCAAAGTACCTAAACCACATCCCATAAAGAAATGCTCAGGATATACTTTAAAACTATTTTAACCCTCAACAATCGGACGCCAACACATCACATAATAGGTCTCATTAACCGTCTCTCAATAGGTTTCAAAATAAAAGCAAAAACCCATTGGTCGTTCGGACCGCCCCATAGAACAAGGTCCCCCGTGCGTCGCGTTAGAAGATTCATGGGTTTAATTGAAAATTCTATGGGGACTGCAATGAATGGCGTTTTTAGCGACTTTCAGTGTTGCGTGGGTTTTTCGTTTTGTGTGTAAACAATAGGTTTCATCCTGTTGTGTGTTTTTAATGATTCGTGATGAGCAATATATTGTTGGTAGCGACAGGTTGAAAACATTATAAATAATAAATAAATATTTCATCTATTTACATACATACTTTGATGACTCGGAACCGTGACGACCCGTTTAGCTCTTGGGTAGTTAACGCTGCCTTCTGTGCTACGGTTCAAATCCCGCAAGGGACAAATGTTTGTGTGATGAGCATCAACATTTGTATCCGAGTCATGGATTCGAAGCATCTCCCTGAGACCTACTTTTTAGGACTGTGCATCTATATAGTTTTAATTCGACTTCAAATAAGACTGTTGCCCAATTATAGGACTGTACATGGTTTGATTGAATAAATGATTTTTTATTTCTGTAAATAGATATTTTAAAGGAACTTTTACCAGTCTTTTATAAATGAAATCTTTTATCTTTTTTCTAGATGGAATCGGATGAAGATGGTGTTAACATTGCTATGCTGTTCATCTCGTTCAGCTCCCCATCAGGCTGGTCGTAATCTTGCCACTCTCAAATATGCCTCTATGCTAGCGATGAGATGAGGAAAAAACAAGAAAATATCAGCGTAAACAAAAATACTAGAACAAAAACTCTTTACACCAAGTTTCGAACAAATTCGCATTACAATGAACAATAAAACAAAAAATCAATAGATCGAACGAACATTGTCGAGAGTCGAAACTCAAATGAATGGCTGTACTAACTACCCTATCCCTACGGGGTTGAAGTGGCCTGGTAGCCTGAATGCCTCAGGTTTTAGACTCACCCCGAGGGGGATGAAATGAGCTCATTTTTTTAAATCACCCTCTTCAATGGATGGCTTTTGTTGGATCATAATTTTAAGTGTCTTGTTTTATTCTTTTATTTTAGGGACGCGATTTCATGAGTGTCTTATTTTACATTTGAAAATGTATATATTCTTTTTTTATTTTGATAAGCATTTGACAAATATTATTTTGTTTATCGTATTGCAACATAATACACAATCACGACTGTTTCGTATAGGAGTACAGAAAAGTATAACTGATAAACTACAGTTCTGCAGTGTGTTATCAAATATTAAGAGTAAGCAATTCTTAGGGTATTGCCATTACGGTAAATCTAGTCAAACTCTAACCATATGATAAAATAATTCTGTCGAAAAAAAAACGGATCGCAAATGTCAGAACCGACAAAAAAAAAAACCAAAAACACAGTTGAATTGAGAAGCTTTTTTAAAATCGTTAAAAACACGGAATAGCTACTGTGAATTTCATATGAAAAAAGGCAAAAGTATTTAGGAGCCAGCTAGACATACGGATCATAAGATCCTATAACCACAGAGACACAACCAATGATATGTTTAATTCACTGCCCGACCTTAACTTACCTAAAAAACAGTGAATACGACTATTCGGTCATTGACATCATGAAATTCAATAAATCAAGAATATAATCTCAGATATAATTTATCCAACCAAAAAATATCTGCAAATAAAATCTTTACAAATTCGAATTCAATGAATTCTCATACATACAAATAATGTAAAAGAACTAAAAAACAATATTAATATACCATCACGCCTTTCCCCCCAAAGGGTTAGGCAGAGGTGTGTTGTGTAGGTTTCAGGGAGTTTCCAATTATGTGGCACAATTCTCCATCTTTTTAGGTAAACCTAACTCTATGGTTAGGTATGTCACTTTTCTTCAAAAGACTATTATAATAGACTAGCTGATGCTCGCAGCTTTGCCCGCGCAATTTAATACTAATTTCTCCTCCTCATTTCGCCCCCGTTTCCATAGAATAAATAAAAAAATATATATAGATGAACCACTATGTATATAGCGACGTCTATGTTGCTACATAGCAACAACGTACATAGCAACGGAGAAGTTATCAAAACTGACATGGCACATCGAACGCGATAAAGAGCTGTGGTAGCATGATTTTTTTACGATTAATCCTTAAGATATTCGAGTATAAAAAGTAGCCTATGTGTTAATCCAGGTAATAAACTATTTGTATGCTAAATTTCATTCAAATCTGTCAAGCGGTTTTTGCGTGAAAGAGTAACAAACATCCATACTTACAAACTTTCACGTTTATAATATTAGTAGGATTTTAAAATCGATAATGTATGAAGGTACCGTCGGATAATAATCTTCAAGCCCATATATGTGAGTACAGATAGTAGCAATTTTTCCTGAATCTCAGTCTAGAATGAAGGCCATATATTTTATTGTCAAACTTTATTGCCTAGGCTATCGATCGAGGGGGTTGGAGTGGGGGGAGGGAGTCCGCGGCTGAACAACCCGCATAAAAATATAGCTCGACTTTTTAGTATATTTGAAAATGTTTATACCGTATATTTTTGTACTAGGAGAATTATTGTTAGAGAATATTGATTGAATATCATTTATTTTAAATAAAGATTCATTTAGTAAAAATATGTATTTATCAAATATAGTCATCAATAAAATAGTAAAAGTTGAATCATAATTATTATGTTTGTGTGTATTTTGATTCAATTAAAAACTGATTATTATTAGTTTTCTTAAAGATTGCGTTTATAGAAATAAAAAAAATGATTGAAGAATAAGTTTGTATGTATACTATTGTATGAAAATAAAATCAAGTCTCTTAAACAAAAAACGTTAAGCAAATTAGCCATATTTGTACAGTTTCAATTTCAAAATTATTATGGTTTTTGGTCGTCTATAGTTCAGCTTATTGTAAGATTAATTTTTGAATATAATGAAACTGAATAGCAAAAAAAAAACAGATATCAAAAAATATTTAATGTTATCACCAGATTATATCATTATTCAAACTAAAATGTTTTATTTCAAAGTCGTAGATAACATTTTAAATATCAAAATGCCTAAATTTGTACATCATTTTTCAAAATGATTCTCGTTCATCTTTATTATCTGTAAATCCTATATTTTTTTAATCACAAGAGAGTTTGTCGAGTAATTTATTTTTTCACTTTTTAATATTAATTTTGCGTACTTGAATTTTAGTATTGCAATTTAAATTCAGAGATGGGATGGATGAAGTAATGACAGTCTAGGGATTCAGCTTCATAAAAGGTTTGATCTTAATGTACAACTAGCAGACATAGTCATGCGTTGCTGTGGTTAAGTTACACAGGTATTAAGATAAAATTGATCATATTATTATGTATTATATAGTAAAATATGTGATCATATTTTACTATAATTATATAATCCATTAACTAATATTTTGCATGCCCGCAATGAGTGTGAAATATGTCCTGCACTGTAACTTAATTTAAAATCTCATGTAACTGCCATATTTCAGGCAAATTAATGATTTGATTTGGTCTTACGGTGGATAAAACTACTAAGTTTCATTAAAATCAGTTCATTAGTTTAGGAGTCCATCGCGGACAAACAAGGTGACACGATTTTTAAAAATATTTAATGTTTATGATGTTTTATCTACGAAACTATGTATATTTATATATGAAAACTTAGGTAAGACATTTTAAATTAACTTAAATTCTGGCCTCAAACATAAATGTGAAAATATGTAGCATATCATACCAAACAACTATGAGTTAATGAACCATTAACTTTCATTGTCGTCAGTAAGTGCGCCAGCTATTAAGTCAATTTAATTAATAACACAGTTTAAAGTTACCTGTTAAAATTCCCTACTCCCAACCATTAATTAAGGTTGAATTCATAATTACCCTAAAAACACAAAATTACCCTGTCAATTTTAAACAGTAGTGTTGGCACCTACCAATTAGGTTGGAAAAAAAATGCAGTTCAGTGAAATGTCTGGCATGAGGGTACTTTTCATTCAGTGGCGGTCTCGACACAAGCACCTCTTCTGCTTACCCCCTATTATTCCACAAGAGGCTTTTACAATTTTAAGACTTAAGAAAAATAGGGAGAATGCGGGCCGGGTTTTTCACGTCGATTTTTCTCGTAGGCTTGTTAATTATTATGGGTGGGAGGATTTTCCAGTTGTTGGGTGGTCATGGGAATGTTGTTTGGTGAATAGTGAAGAGTTGATGTTGATGCACGGTTTTGTTATTAATATGGTTTGTTTTAAACACATACATATACACAATCACGCCTTTTTCCCATGGGGGTAGGCAGAAACTATAGAATGCCACGCGCATTGGTTGTTTTCTATTACTGAATATTGCTATTAAATTAAATATATTTTATTTCACGCATAGAGGCATGCAATATACTCAAAAAGGATAGTTACACAGTTTTCAATTCACGATCTTGATGTAGATAATTGCAAAAACATCCAGCGACAACGGTGCAGTGGCTGAGCGATCGGCTTGTGCGTGGGTTGCGGGTTCGATCCTCGTACGGGGCAAATATTTGTACGTTCTACAGGCAGTTGTTCCGGGTCTGGATGTTTGTGTATGTGAAAATTTGTGTTTATAAACG
Organism: Craniophora ligustri; assembly: GCA_905163465.1. Classification (NCBI taxonomy): domain Eukaryota; kingdom Metazoa; phylum Arthropoda; class Insecta; order Lepidoptera; family Noctuidae; genus Craniophora; species Craniophora ligustri. Next base: position 8,765,520 of record LR990981.1, read on the forward strand.
CACCCACGACACAGGAGAAAATCTTACTGTAGGGCTACATTTGGACAACCCAATTAGTGCAGCGATAGTTAACACTGCCTTCTGTGCTATGGGTCCTGGGTTCGAATTCCGGTAGGGACAAATGTTTGTGTGATGAACATAAATATTTGTATCCGAGTCATGGATTTATCGATGTATAATATGTATTTATTTACAAAAAAAAGCATGTATGTAGTATATCAACCAACTAGTGTCCGTAACACAAGCCTCGTTGCTTACCACGGAACTAGATGGCGCTGTGTCACAATGTCCAGAGTAATTTATTTATTTTAGTAAAAAGAAAAGAAAAGAAAAATAACTTTCTTTGCACTGTAACTATTCATAAATAACTTCATTACCGTTCCATTATCACTCTAAGAAGTAACAAGCAACTGTAAAATTGAATTTAAGTCCAACACAAGTTGTTTTCAATTCCGTAAAAGAAAAGTTGTTGCCCAGGTAAGAAGTGGGCGCACAGTAAGTATCGAGACTGGAGTGGCTTTACTGGCTGTGAATATTCTAGTACTTACTTGTACGGTAGTGACTTAAGTGGCTTGTATAGATCGTCTTTGTTGAAATCGTAATGATGATTATAATAATAATATACCTATTAATTTTGAAATTGAAGGAAATGATGCTATGATTGCCTGGTGGTGTGATTCTGAGGTCAAAAGTCTCAAGTTTAAACCCGAAGTATGCACCACTGACCTTTGGAACTTTACTCAAACTACGAAGGAAAACATAGTGTGGATATTTAGTTAATAGGTACTTTTTGGCATTAACTGAACACAAACATGGAGCTGTCAGTGAGTTACCTATGTCTTTAAAAAACTTAGTAACACTTCTCAAACTAGGAATCGAACTCACGATCGCGAATCTCGAATTAAATACATACATACACTCACGCCTTTTTCCCTAGGGGGGTAGGCAGAAACTACAGAAAAAAATAAAAAATAATAATATATCGAACTCGTGGACTGTATATATATTATGTAAAAAAAAATATAAAAGAATATATAGAATATCTATCATAATTATGTTAATAAAAAATATAATATATATTAAGGACAGCTTAAACTGAAGATTTATTGAGAGCTGCAGTTTGTACTTGGTAAAAAGTAATTTTATTACAAACCATTATTTGAAACTACGACTAGAAAGAAGATAGATGGAGCATAATAAGGCATATTATGTCAGTGGAAATGCCAGAACGGGACGCTCTAGAAGGACGTACATCGACCTAATTGGCGAACTACTTCAAAAAGGTCAGGTGTGTTGTAGTGATGCGACTCGAGTTTACCACTCGAATAATTTTTTACTCGAGTCCCGATGTTTTTTACTCGAGTGGTTGTGTCAAATCGAATACTTCACGTATTTGATTTATTCTAGTTACCGACTATATTCAATAACACTATTCTCAGTATTTCAAATGTATGCTTATAGCGAATGTAACTCAAATAATCCTAAAACTCACAGTATCCATGTTGTGATTGAATTGCTTGAATTTAACCTAACACAAAAAGGTTTTTATTTCCGAGTACTTCATTGTATTGGATTATGTGTATCATCAGATATGTTTTTTAGTTTCAACGAATGTTGGCTAACGGACTCGACTCAATATTTTTATCACTCGAATCGACAATGGCATCGAGTCCCATCACTATTGCATAGTTATCGCAACCGGCACGCATTTACGACAAGATGTATGAACGTAGATGAAGCAAAAGTGGCATGCCAGGATCGTAACCTATATTATATTATATAGACATATAAATAAATAACTGTACATAACTTAATAAAGCTGTGACAGCCTAGTGGTGTGACCAGTGGACTGTAATGTCAAAGGTCAAGTTCGATCTCAAGGCTGGCGTACTGACTTTCAAAGTTATGTCCGTATTTATCACATTCTCAAACGGTGAAGGGTAACATCGTAAGGTAACCTGCATGCTTGAGAGGTTTTCTCGATAGCGTGTGCATATTGCGAACCCACTCTAGCTAAGGGAGGTGCCTTCTCTAATGAGAGGATGCCTGTGCCCAGCAGTAGGGCCATAAATCGGTTGCTTATATAGACTGTATGTACAATTGTACATATATACAGAAATATATAACAATGTACATAACGGCTCGGATTTAGGATTTGTGTGCAATAGGCTCGCCCCCTATTACATAGGACCTAAAACATACCGCCAAAATGTGGGTGAACATTAGTACACCTCTGCCTAACCCTTCTGGGACGACAGTCATATGTTTTATAACAAAACAAATTCCAATTAATATCTTGATCCGAACAGTTACCGAAGCACTTCTAAACAAATAGAATTTTAATACCTCGTCTGAGGATTGAGCGTCGCAGCATCCCACCGCCATCGTCCCAGGAGATAGCTTGTTGGAAGTTGAGAAACAAACTAAACTATTCGCTACAAAATATCTGGAACCCTCTCTTAAAGTTGGCAATGATGTTGCTTATTCTTTTTTTGAAATTTGTTTTTGTTTTAGTGCGTAAAGTTGGCGGAATTGAAATGGTGTTTGGTTTTGAATTTGGAATTGATTTTGATTTTAATAGTTTTGTTTTTTGACTGGGGAAGTACCTCCGCCTTACAGAAGACCGCAGTGAAATAACAATAGTTGTATTTCTGCGAGTGAATAAGGTTAACAGAGCTCGTTGGGGGAGTGACTATTATTTAGTAACTCCCTTTTTTAAGAAACGTAACCGTTTTCTACGGGCTTTGGCATCATATGTGCAAGCCTGTGGTGTTGCGATTGTCCATGAGCGGCGGTGATCACTTACCATCAGGTGAGCCTCCTACCCGATTGCCCCCTTATCACCATAAAAAGACTTTACATACCATCAAGAGAATCGCTCATGCATGCAAGTTTCCCCACGATATTTTCCTTCACCATTTTTGAACCTTAACCTCGAACCCACGACCTTTGACCTTTGACACACTCCACAGGTCACACCACTAAAATAATAACACCTTTTTGATGCTGACCTACTTAATAATATTTAATATTTTTTATATAACTAATAATGAATTCAACTAACAACCTTTTTGCATTTAAATTTAAAATCGAAGTTTAAAAATTAAATATTCCATTAATTGACATTGGAGATCTTTTCCTCCAGTAAATTGTCGGACTTTAATAAGAACGAACGAACGAATGAATGAATGATGGAGTTTTAAGAGAGTTGTTCGGAACTTTTCAATCCGTGCCAACCCATTCTCATTTAGTTTTTAATAGCTTAATGAATCTTTTGAATTCTTTTTTCTTTGTAATGTATTTATATCGAGAAAGAATCAACAACTACTTATTTCTTTTTAAATTGGACAAGCCGTTTCATATAGCTCTGGCGATTTATTCATCTGTTTAATTCTAGAAAGTTCCAATAGTCTGTTCAATGATTTGATTTATTTACAAGATGCGCAATGTCGTGACAATGTCATTGTTGACAGTTTGAAAGGAATGTCTGCCTTTTAAAGATTATGGTGGAGACTGATTTCTTTACAATCAAAATCGAATGCAATAAATTCGTAAATCATTGTGATACTATTAAGAACTGCCTCGAGACTGCCTCATTGGTCTAGTAGTCATAAAGGCCGACTGCTGAGCAAGAGATCTTGGGTTCGATTCCCAGGTCAAGCAACGAGATTTGTGTTGATAAATAATTAATTTTTGTGCAACAAGGATTTTGACTACACAAACATTTACTGCTTTTTATTGCACCGTATACGAACTGTGAACTTTTATCATGGGAATACTACACTAATCGGATCGACTCACTCGTCAATTTTTTTTTGAATCTAACCTGCACAAAATAAATAAAAAAAAATATTTGCAAGACCTATAAACAGCCTTTTTTGAGTAAAGGTGATTGCAAATTTATTAATTTTTAATTATCTACTATAATCCAAATAATTCTAGTTAAAATCATCCATTTATATACATTTTGATAACTAAACCTAAAATAAAAATACATGTAACGACCTACATGGTTAAAACTCTTTCGATCAAACGTATTCCACATTTAAAACTAAATATTCAAAATGTTCTTAATTCAAATTGCCAGTCAGACAAAAAAGAGCACCCACATTTCTTAACAAAACCGCGGCTAAGACAATACCCAACCGTTTTTACCTTGGGCGTTCCACTCGAGTGCCCCAACGGTTTCCTGTCATCCTGTCCACCCCCCTAGGAAGCACGCGTGAACGATCCGAGGGTACACCAGCTTGTAAGATAAGGATGTTCTCATATTAGTCCGCGAAGAAAGTTATTCAAACCTGACAACCTTTCAATGCCCGAATTATTTTACTTATATACTTATGTTAAGGAAATACAAACTCAATCATTATGTGTAATTAAGTTCAGATTACTTTGTTGTTAACATTTATTTATGATCAGAATGTTTGATGATCAATCAATAATCAACTTAAAATACTTTACGCTAAAGTAAACATTTGATTGATTGGCATATTAAGTATGGAATTATCTTAAATTTGATGAGTTTAGAATGTGTGTATGTTTACCAAGGAATTTACCTAATAAAGAATTGAGTATTGAGTACTTCATCTTAGATGTTTTCTAAATCGAACAAGACAATTAAACAATTTTTTAAGAAAGTTTCCATAAAATTAAATGTAAGAAAAGAAGCATCTAAAATACAGCATGTTTTATTTCACCGCGACCTCGTCCCAATGTCAAGGTCATCAAACACAAAGCGAAGGCCGGAGAAAGCTGTCATCGTATATACGTACCTAGTGAGTGTGTATAATAAAAACACAAAGCTTGTGTCCGCTGGGCCGTGGCCGCACGGTTATCCGCCACCGTGGGTACCAAACAGTCGAGACAATTGTATCCCACGACTTTTCAAAAAAGATTTGTAAAATGATATATGCTTTGCAAAACGAGAAATTTACAAAATATGTCAATCTATTGGGTTTGTGTGCATTGCGATTCGTAATAATTTCAATGTTTCTCCTAGGATGTTGATATCAGAAAATGTGATGCAGTATTTATATTAGCGAGAAAATACAACAAAAAAGTCTATTTATTATTTTGTTGTTGTATTTTCTGATTGATTATGTTATAGTTTAATGCATATGACGATTATTAATTATAACTTCAAGACGACCAACACCCTGAGGTGTAAAATCCTTTACAGGATCCATGGTCACGGGCAGACTGATCTGCCGTGACCATGGATGCTGTAAAGGATCCAAAACATCGGGTTATCATTACCAACTTACGCATTATAATGAATAAAATAAGACTATTTGAGGACTATTACTGATTACTTTATAGAACGCAATCACAACACAAATAATAAAATAATAAAATAATTATATTGTAGCTCCGTAAAACCTCACGACATCGTATCGTTCCCGTGTCGTATACTATAAACAAAGAATCAAGGAGTGGGCAGCGGAGCGTGAATCCTCCATCCCAAGGTCACAACACCCTGTGTACACTTACCATATTTTAACAATCTATTAACGGCCTTAGTGGAGACTATTTTTTCTATATTTCTTGTTCTTTGTTTGTCTAGTACCGTTTTGATTGAGTGATGAGAAAGAAAAACGTGCTTATTGAATTTGGGTCTTAATAGGAAGTTATCTACTTAATGGTGTTTCTATCTCTCTTTCTCTGGATTTTACAACAAAGCGTATTTAGTACTTTGAAGACCCTTATTTTATATGGTAATATTTCTTCTTTTCTGGGAAGACAATTATATTTGGACTCATAAGATACTGTTATCGGTTTAGTTTGATGTTGAGATTGGATTTATTTATTTACAAAAGAATTAATTTATACTACACAAAACATTATCACTGACTTGGTATCAAGAGTAATATTTTTTCTAATAGGAATCCTTGAATAATTCCCAGTCTTTTAAATTTAGCCCAAGCCCATTCCATCATTGGAAAACCAAACGAATGGCGCTACACTATAAGGTCGATGTTCCAACTTTACGCACCTTTCGTGTAATTTGGTCAAACGTGCCCCATTGTCAATTTGCAAGCTTATCTACATCTACTATCTTGTATGTCTGTCACCTGCAGTATTAAATTTCTTACCCGAAATGAATACTATAGTTGTAACGATAGGGATTTTATTAATATAGAATAATAGCCCCTTTTCATTAATCGTAGATGACCCCACGTAACATATATACCATCACGCCTGTCGTCCCCGAAGGGTAAGGCAGAGATGTACTCATGTACACCCACGTTTCACTGGTATGTTTTAGGTCCCTTGTAATAGGGGGCGAGCCTATTGCCATTAACTAGCCACAAATCCAAACTCCGAGCTGCAACTGAGAATTTCATAGAAAAACCCAATAACACTTTGCTCGACCTGGGAATCGAACCCAAGACCTCTTGCTGGGCAGTCGCACTGTACGGCTACTAGACCAACGAGGCAGTTTCCTCCACGCAATCTATCTCTTAATCTATCATAAGTTCCTACTAAATTTGAGTATCAAGTATTATATGTTGCGATTAATGACTGGATTTCATAAATTACATAAAACGTTTTTTGTTACAATTTTTTTTTTTAAATTTAAATTAAATCTACTAAAATAATACAGACATTCCAGCCAGTTCAATCTAATTAAAAACCTAATACTACATAATTTTCTCTAAAGAGGCTAACATTGAATATGAGGCTGAATACTTTTATTTCAAAAATGCTTCCCCCGAGCTTTGTAATTTAATCTCCCTGTTGTCACGCGACCTTGACCTTGGAGTCACGGTTCGGGTAGAAAAGTGAGTACACGTTTGTTTAGTGGTTTATATTAGTGAGAAACTTTTGGTGCTTGTTTTAAGTTTTGTTCTTGAATTCTAACGTGTTTATTATAGTGTCAGATTTATAAGAACTAACATTAATTTATGGAAAATATTTTAGTGATAGGCTCGAATAAGATTAAATGCTATATTTCTATAACGTAGCAATTTTGACGACCCAATTAGTCCAGTGGTAGTTAACACTGCCTTCTGTGCTAAGGGTTCGAATCCTGGTAGGGACAAATGTTTGTGTGATGAGCATAAACATGGATGTATCTATGTATAAAATGTATGTACTTACAAAAAAAAAGCATATATGTAGTATATCAACCAACTAGTATCCGTAACACAAGCCTCGTTGCTTAGCTTGGAACTAGATGGCGCTGTGTGTTATAATGTCCAGGAATATTTATTATTTATTATTATTATTAAAAAAAAACATATTGTTTACCTCTAATGTTCTTTGTATTTGTTTTATAGAATATGATACGTTTATAATGATCATGATATTATCTTAACACCGTTTACTGCTGAATCGCCTTCCCCATCTTCTTTCTCTAGGAGAATATTTAATTATATGAATATAGCCTACCCAAGATTAAATAAGTATTTTATCTTCAATTCTTTAATAACGAATTCTTGTGTTTGAGTGTCTGTGGATTCTGGATTCATTTTCAAGGTTGAACAACCAGCTTTATTGTATTTATTAAATTCTCATCTCGTAATAAGGATTTGTGTCTGGCAATAGGCAAAGCGTATATTAATAGGATCCAAAAGCATACTACATAAATACATGGTGTACAGCAATGCCAGCTTTTATGATATAACCTGTTATTATTTAGCCACAAAGGTAATGCACTCAGCACATTATTGTAATGTATTTTCCACGATTTTTTTGTTAGTAGTCCTAACTTAATTTACTCGTTTTGTGACCTTGACCTTGTGATGTCAAGGACGTGGGAAATGTGAACATGATGTAGATAATTAAGAGAGGCAACCAAAATGTCAAGTAATTCTTTGTTTTCGCATGCAATAAATTATATATTTATGAGTATTTGAAATTCCGGAATGCGGTGTTTGTGAATATTTTCCTAAACGGCTTGTTATTTTTTTTTGTATTTTATGTAAGAACTGTATATTTCTTAGTTGAAAATAATAGGTAGTCGTAAGAATGATTGCTGAGCAAGAAGTCTTGGGTTCGATTCCCTGGTCGAGCAGTATTATTGGGCTTTTTTTTTTAAGCTCGGAAGTTGGATTTGTGCCCGGTTGATGTCAATAGGGACCTAATTACATGGGACCTAAAACATACTTGCAAAATGTGTGGGTGTACATTAAGACACTTCTGGCTAATCTTTCGGGGACGACAGGCGTGATGGTATGACTAGTATTTAATATATTAATTTGGCTTACGTTTGTTTCTAGTACTGTATTTAATAAAAATAACTTGTCAGAACTTAGAGAAATACTTTTTTGATTCGAACCAGATCATCATCTGCCCGTGACCGTGGATGCTGTAAAGGATCCGTAACGTCGGGTTAAAATAATATCAATATACCGCGATAAAATCCGTAAAAAGTAGTTTTATTTAAAGATCATTATCATCATCATTTGAACTAAATGACGTCCACTGCTGGACAAAACCCTCCCAAGCATTTAATTAATTACAAACAAAATGATATCATAAAATGTACTCTTCATTATTTTTCAAGGGAAACAATCTACTTTTCTTCAGGTGTCAGTTTCCACGAATTTCCAAGATAAAACATACAACATAAGTATTTGACTGCAAGTAGCGTCTCGTAAAATTGCCACTTGACTAGCGCGGGTTCGGTTCCCACGGGGCGAGTTAATATTAATATAAACGCCACGCTTCGCTTGCCACCACTGCTGGTTCGAACTCATGACCCGCTGGGAATAGTTTTTGTAACCGCTATAATATTGTACGCTTGTCATAGTTATAGGTTAAAAGATAAGATAAGATTTGCTGTTAAATCAGTGGGAGAAAACATGAAGGAAAATGTTTAAATAAATATTAATGAATCGCGGTCTGCCAACCCAGGTTAGCGTGGCGTAATACAGCCTAATCTCTCTCAATTGAGAGGAGACCCGTGCCCAGCAATGGGACAATAATGGGTTGCTACAAGATACAAAATACTTTATTTGTGAAACATGAGTACATACACAATAGGGCATGCAAGATGTTCATTACATATATTATTTGTCACATGTCATGCTTTGCCTTAACGGCGTACAAACAGGTTGTATGTATTTAATTACTTTACCAATTATTATTAGAATTATATAAAATTATATTAAATGTCACTTCTTACTACTTACTGTCTACTTATTTTTATTAGGAAATAAGGTACGTCATCTTAATTAAATGTAGGTAGTTGAAATGATGAAACCGCTGTAAAATAAATACAAATTCGTTTTATAAGCGTAAGTATTCTAGTATGTTTAGTTAACACCTCGATTGGCGCAATGGTTAAGCGATCGGCTTGTGTGCGACGAATTGTAGGTTCAATCCTTGCATGGAACAAATATTTGTACGATCTACAAGTAGTTGTTCCGGGTCTGGGCGTTTGTGTATGTGATTTTTTTTTAAGTGACATTTTGAAATAGCCTACGCAAATGTCCCACTGATCTTGCATTGACGTGCGTCGGGTCGTTAAGCTCCCTCAATAATGGTTGAGCTACACTATGGCTGACGTATGCGTGCTGTCAGTATGGACAGGTCAACTCAAAGCTGCACTGGTGCTTTCTTCAAAAGGCCATCTCAGATTTTGACCCACATGTCAGGCTCACATATTGTAAACAAAAATATTTTTTTAAACATTTTAAAAGACTTTAAAAGAGACCATGATTCTCTGAGTTTGTTTCGGCATTTCTTCTCAGAGGTCGTCAGTTAGGAAATGCCGATGCCATCTAAATACCAAAATCATTTTATATATGACTTGTAAAAGTGTTATTAAAAGATCTATTTACAGAAATAAAGAATTATTTAATCAATCAATAATAAAGAATTATTAAATCACCCACGACACAGGAATGAATCTCGTTTTAGTGATCAGAAAAATAATTAACAATTAATAAAATTATCGATACAATTAAAATTATAACTCTAAAAAGTATGACTTTGTTTTATAACTTCAAACCATCCGAGCGTAACAATAATGTTCCATTCCGTATAGCATGAACTTCGTAACTATTAACTTCATGGGAACGTAAGCACTATATTAATTATTAATTACCTCATATCAACATACCGTCACACCTTTTTTCCGAAGGGTTAGGCAGTGTCCATGGTCACCTACATTTCGTTAGTCAATACTACCTACTACCTAATACCTACTTAGGGATTATTATTGAATTCTGACTTTTAACATTATTAATTAATTTCTTTCGTCCTTTCTGTAATTGCATTTTTTTAAGCTATTGCATAGCTTGTATCGTGCCTGCTCAGAGTTTCGGCGTTAGGCCTCTTTGTATTTACTTCATGGTACGACTCAACGAAGCTCGCACAAACCGAGTCGAGCTGCTCCGAAATCGGACGAATACGTAATCAGCTGTCTGTGAGAAAGTATAGTGTATAGGTATTTATTATCTATGTACAACAGTGAATATCTGTACTTGTGTAATTTGTGTACAAAGTGTTTTAAATATGAATAAACAAAGTCCATTTATTTATGTATAGGTAAAACACATTAATGCCGCGCAAAGAAAGTATATATGATATTATATCTATATAAATGTACATCGCGCGAAATTCGATGATCAAATTCTTAATATCGTTATTTTTCTTTCTTGTTATCTTTTTTTGTTATTTTTATTAAAAATACTATGCAATAGCTTTACCGCGGCAGTCTCCGAGTGCCACACGTCTTTTTTTTATTATGATTTAATTTTGTGTTCGAAGTTATTATTTATTATTATTATTATTTATTTGTTCCAGCAGGACACAGTCATTGTAAACCTTATGTAGGATCTGGGTCTCCAAGATGTGTGCGTAGTTTGAGACCCGCTGTTAAACCTCAACACCTTGTTTGCATGTTAAACAACGATTATGTAAGATAAATAAATGAATTTACAGAATACATACGTCACAGGAAGACAGATTATATAGAAATCCCTATAATTTCAATAATAATACACATACAACCTCTGCCTGTGACTTCGGTCGGCGTAGAATTAGAATGCATCCAATCTGCGCTTTCATTAATCTACTTATTATATCGGACCTTCCTCAATTAATAAATTACCGGTTCTGCATACAAAATTGCTCCTCATTTTTGCCATTTATAATTTTTGCCATTTTGGCATTTATAATATTATTACATTACATACATACATACACTCACGCCTTTTTCCCATGGGGGTAGGCAGAAACTACAGAATGCCACGCGCTACGGTCCCTGCATACCACTTTTGCCTCGTCCGCATTAAAGAAGTATATAAATACACGATTAAATTCGGTTCAGTTTAAGAGCTAATTAAGCATATATTTCTCTTCAACATCGGTTAAAAACAACACCAGATTTGCATCACATGTTGCTTCCTGATGTTAAACAAAAAAAAAACGAAAACTATCTCTTCACATCCCACCCAAGTGGACCGCATCAATGTCTTAAGGCTTCACCTATCAGGTTACCAGCCTTCAACCAACATACCTTGAACCCTCACGTTCCTTCAAGTGTCCTTTATCGTTGAAGAGGGTCGGTTAAGGGAGGGGGGTAGGGGAGGTCAAGTTCTAGCGGTTTTTGCTGTAGGTTCTACCGCATGGCAAATAAGATATGTTTGGTTTTGTGTGTGAGGGTGCTTGGGAAAACGTGGTCAGATGGACGATGCTCACAGATAATTATAGATTCAATCTTTTTGTATTTTTAGCATATTTCAAGCTAAGGCATAAGTAACATAAAAGAACGCAAAATTCAACACATCAGGTTGATACCTCGGTGGCTCAGTTGGCAGAGCGTCTGGAGTACTTATCCATAATACGGGGGTTCGAAACCCACCTGAGGCTGAATTTTATTTTCTTAATAAAAATTTAATTATAGATTCATTAAAGGCTTTTTTCTCAGAGATATTTACGTTACTTGTGAAAGTATTTTTTAAATATGTATTTATGTAATACTAGCCGCCCAACTTCACACAATTGTAATTCGATTAATATTATTAACGTACCGCGATGAATTTTGACGACCCAATTAGTCCAGCGGTAGTTAACACTGCCTGCTGTGCTATGGGTCCCGGGTTTGAATCCCGGTAGGGACAAATGTTTGTGTGATGAGCATAAACATTTGTATCCGAGTCATGGATGTATCTATGTATAATAATAATGTATGTATTTACAAAAAAAAGTATATATGTAATATATCAACCGACTAGTATCCGTAACACAAGCCTCGTTGCTTAGCTTGGAACCAGATGGCGCTGTGATAAAATGTCCAGGAAAATTTATTTAAACTCAATAAACAATATTTTATTTAGTAATTATTTCAACACGATACTAAGAGGGACATAAGAGTTAAAATCACTTATATTTCATCATCAACCCATTATTGTGTGAGACCCGTGCCCACTGCTGGGCACGGGTCTTCTCTCATTTGAGAGGGATTAGGCTATAGTCCACCGCGCTAGCCCACTGCGGGTTGGCACACTTCACATGTCATCGAGAAAATCATCAGCATGCAGGTTTCCTCACGATATTTTCCTTCACCGTTTAAGCATTTGATAAATACGCACATAACTTCCAAAAAGTCAGTGATGCGCGCCTTAGGTTTGAACTCGCCTATATTTAATTTTAACAAAATCGAATAAATGGTATAATATTAATTACATAAAGGTAATTTGTTCATTGCTGGTATTAAACATTATATATTATAAAATATGCCCATTAAAAGTAGTTTAAAATCCTGTTTAAAGTTTAAAACGTTGAAATTGAATAACAGTTAGTGTAAGGTAAGTAAATATATCCAAATTCTACCAAGAAAATACAAACATTTAATTTAAAACAAACAATTTTACTCCTTAATGCGAAAACGATACGACTCACAATCGAAAAATCATTACCTTTTCATAACAAAAGTGGAATTGCTTTTATTGAAAATTCAATTTTAAAAGTACAGTCGTAGAGTCTAATTTTCTATTTTCAAATTTGTGAAGCTGTACTAAAGAGCTGTGCTGAAGGATTTTGTGATGTGAATAGTTGGGAATAAGGTTCGTTTTGGATTTTGTTGGGGGCTTTGATTCGCTTCGCTTCGCTGCAGTAGGTAATATCGTTATATTGTGTTTCCTCGCAGATTCTGCTCGTTCCTAGTTTGAAGGAAGCTAGTACTTAGGTGTTTTCATATGAAAAAAGAAGAAATATTTCAAGAAAAATAAATTCCTGTATTTTTAAATTCAATAATACAGTCTTGTCTTCTTGAAGTTTAAAGGTTTTGGTTGAATGAGTACCTTTCTTTACCAGTTCTTGTAGAGGTAGTTTTATCTTTGGATAGTAGCAAAAATTTCCTGCTGAATCGTTTAGCTAGTTCATATCCATCACACACACACACACAAATATACCTTTACAACAGGCAAATATTTATCTTCGTGTGAGAATCGAACCCAAAACCACTGAGCTACGGGTCGTCAAAGAAAAAACGACTGCCGAGCAAGAGGTCTTGGGTTCGATTCCCAGGTCGAGCAAAGTGTTCCAGGGTCTGTGAAATTCTCAGTAGCAGCTCGGAGTTTGGCTCGCCCCCTGTTACATGGGACCTAAAACATACCGGTGAAACGTGCCGTGTACATTAGTACACCTCTGCCTAACCTTTCGGGGACGACAGGCGTGATGGTATGTTATGTTATGTATGTCAAAGAAAAAAACCTAGACCCAGTTTTGCCTTTTTTATTTCCAAAAAGAGAAGTCGAAACAGAATCGCGTTATCAAAATGTATGCAGTACACATTACCAATGCAAAACTGTGACAATGGCTGGCTTACTCGCTGACGAATGTTCGTACATCGCTTTATTGCAGCGAATAAGATGGACTATGTTCTGTAGTATTGGTGGAGAGATTACATTCACATATTTACACCTTTATTTTATGGAGGTAGGCAGAAACTATGCCACGTGATATGTACGTTACTTGTAGAATACAATCACGCCTCTCGGCAGAGGTGTACAAATTTCGCCGTTTTCATTTCACGGGCATGTTTTTAGATCCCATGTAATAAGGGGCGAGCCTATTGCCATCAACCGGGCACGAATCCAAACTACGAGCTGCTACTAAGAATTTCATAGAAAAACCCAATAATACTGCTCGACTTGGGAATCGAACCCAGGACCTCATACTCAGCAGTCGCACTGTACGACCTCTCGACCAACGAGGCAGTGACATGCCATCGTTTTACAGTTATAGTGGGATTGATAACATTTAAGATACAAACAACGCAGACAGGACACATCATCATTACCGTCCCACTATTGGGCAACAATTTTCTCTCATTCGTGAGTGATTACAGTTTTTTATTATTGTAGACTATATGCACAATGAAAACAATTAATCTATCTACTAATATTATAAAGAGGAAAGATTTGTATTTTTGTATGTCTGTAACGAATAAACTCAAAAATTACTGGACCGATTTCAAAAATGTTATTAGAAAGTTATATTATTCCTGCGTAAAAGAGGCTATATTTATTACCAGAAAAAAATTGAAATAAAAACAAAAGTCCACCCGAGCGCAGACGGGACGGGTGGCTAGTATTTAATAAAATGCGATATTTCAGTCCATTGTGAGAGCATGTGATAAATACGCACGTATCCTTGGAAATAATAAAAAAATATTAATCAATAACTCATCATCATCACATCAACCGTTAGACGTCCACTGCTGGACATAGGTCTCCCCTAAGGATCGTCACAACGACCGGTCATGCGCTGCATAATATATAACAAAAATATGTAACAAAAATCAACAAGAACAATTCAATAAAAATACGCTTATATACATATTTTCATGGCCAATTAAGCGGAAACTGATGCTCAGTGACCTGACGGCAATATGTAGCTAATTTTGCGTGGTACCACGAATCCATGAAATTTCATGAAACTGCAATAGTATCGAAAATGAAATATTATATTATTTTACACAGCTTCCAAGTTCGTATCGATGTATCAAGAGAGATTGTTCTCAGTGAGCCGAGTAGGGTTGGCGAAATTATTCCCTTTTCTTATTTGCTTAGCTCAAAACTAGATGGCGCTGTGTCATAATGTCTAAGAATATTTATCCAGGAATATTTATTATTTCATTTTATTTTAACTGCTTCGTTAGTCTTGTGTTCGTAAGTGTGACTGCTGAGCTGGTCTTGAGTTCGATTCCCAACTCGAGCAAAGTGTTATTAAGTCAGTAGCCGCTCGGAGCTTGGATTCGTGCCTGGGACATGGGATCGGAAAACATACCGTGCGAAATGTGGTCGTACATTTAGTATACCTCTGGCTAATCTTTTGGGGACGACAGGCGTGATAGTATAAATGTTTTTTTATTTAATTTCATTGGTTCCCATTCCTTGATCGTAATATTTTCTATGATGTTGTATTTAGTCATTGAGAATGTCCATGTTTTTTTTTATCCGTTGCAGTCAGTATTGAAGTTGCTGAACAAAAGGCTTTTTCTTAAAATGGAAACAATTTTGTAACTACAATGAAATTTTCAAGTCTTGACTTCATAGTAATACAATCCTACACGTATGTTTTAATGTATAAGTTTCAATCAAAATAGTAATAAATATAACACTTTAAATTGTAAAAATACAACCAAATTTCAGTATTTTACTCAAAAGGATTCTTAACAAATCGCCAACCCTAACCCCGTTAAAACCAGTTTCAGCTGGATTTAACTAGTTCGCTCCTGTAGTGAGAATTTCTGCATTAACATAAACATGTTATTTTTAATTGCAAAGCGAGGATGGATTTCTGTATCATAAAGCTTTTGCACGAAGCGGGTGGGTAGACAAATAGTGTTATGTGCCTTATTGCATTTGAAAAGGATACTTTAGTATTTTTATTTATTAATTTGACGACATAACATCTCATCTGTGGACAGGGTACTAAGGAGGAGTTTCAGTGTACTACTATTCCCAAGTATTGCTGGTATGGTTAAGGTACCATGTAATACAGGGAAAGCTTCTTGCTTTCGATCTGACAAATCTGAATTCCAAAGCTTTTAACTGGACTTGGGAAGATAACCTACCACTTTACTACTGAGAAATCATTTGTATTGTTCATGTATCCTGCATCTGGGTACCTTGGAAACTGCCACAGAACATTGTTAGGAAAAGTCTCGGTAAACGATTTAAAAACATTCAAAATAACAATAAATCCCACAAATATTATAAACGTGAAAGTTTGTATGGATAGATGTGTGAATGTTTGTTACTCTTTCACGCATAAGGCGCATATTTATTAGTCATTAGCGCCCGCATGCGGGGTACGGGAGATTTTTGATACGCATGCCATAGGGCTCGCATTTGGGAAATCATTTTTACGACAAGTTATCGAACGCTTCAGAGCCCGCATGCGGGGTAGCTACCGACTTAACGACTAACGGATTTGGATGGATTTAAGTATACAAATAGTTTATTACCTTTTAATCTATATATAAATAGACTCGCCAACTATTAAATGGGACCTAAAACATACCGGCAAAATATGGATGTACATTAGTGCACCTCTGCCTAACCTTTCGGGGAAGACAGGCGTGATGGCACGTATGGGTAAAGCCGTGGCAAGCTAGTACATTATTATTTGTGTCCTTTAAACAAAAAATCATAAAATGAAACCTACAAATAATCGTCATACGAATTCCCAAATGCGACTCACTTGACATTCACGTACTGACACACACAAAAGTGGTTTTCCAGTATTTTTATTCATCGTACATTTCGCCATCAATTTTGTACAGAGAAACATCACATTTGTTGTTCTGTGTACCTATTTGGATAGGTTTATTGTTTCGGGATTTATGGATGTATGTTAATATTTTTTTTGTCCCGCGGTTACCTACTGGGGTTAAATAGGTGACCTACTTTTTATTGTTTTGTTCTCATGATGGTTGTTGACAAAGATATGGGTAATAATGTATTTTAAGCTAACGACCCGCCTGATAGTAAGCTGTAACCGTAACCCATGGACGTTTGCAACACCAAAGGTGACGTTCGCGCGTTGCTGACACGATAACAACCGTTTTTGAAAGCTGCATTGACAGCAAACGGAATCTGTCAGGCATGCAGGCTTTCACTCGATAATTTTCTTCACTATTTGAACATTTGAGAAGCTTTAGGCAATCACGCAGAGGACAGGTCCATCACGCTAGCTTAATGCGGGTTCAGAGACTTCATATGCCATGGAGAAAACCTCTCAAGCTTGCAGGTTTCCACGCGATAATTTTCTTCACCATTTGAACATATCTAATATATAAAATTCTCGTGTCACAGTTTTCGTTGCTATACTCCTCCGAAACGGCTTGACCGATTTTGATGAAATTTTTTGTGCTTATCCGGTATCTATGAGAATCGGCCAACATCTAATTTTCATCCCCCTAAAAGTTAGGGGTAGTCCACCAACCCCTATAACGTGGCAAAACAATGTTTGCTGGGTCAGCTAGTTGTTTTATAAGAACTGCATTAAACTTAAAGATTTTGAATATATATCACCTATTTAGTACACAGCACACTTTAGTGGTAGTTCACATAGTATACCTTCTGCTTTAGACTAAGTTTTTCTCGAACAAAGACTTCGAAGTTTTTCAAAAAGTTTTATTAAGAGGAATATTGTGTTAAAAAATAGAAAACACCAAAACGGTTCAGAAACAGTCCAGTGCAGACATTTTAAAAAGTTTCTAAAGTTCAAGAATTGTTTTCAAACACAAAAAAATAGTATTCCTTTTTTCATTACCATTTAAAAGTTTAAAGTCCATTTACGTTTTGGAGTAGGTAACAAAAATGCAATGATAAATATAACAATGCCAATTTTGTCTGTGGTTATGTAAGTCCACCATTTTGTTGTAACTAAAATAGAACTTGATATGGTAAGAAAATCAAGTTTTTAGGGATGTAGAAGGGTCGACAACACGCATACGACATCTCTTGCGTTGCAAACGTCCATAGCGATAACCGCTTACAATCGGCCGAGCCGTAAGCTTGTTGGTCACCCGTGTGGCATAAAAAAATGAAGAAGTTCCAGTTCTCGTTTTTTATTTTAGCTTTGCTCCTCCTATCATCATTTTGCTGACGTGTGTACTGTGTATAGTTGCCGGCAATAGAAAGAAAGAAAGAAAGAAAGAAAAAGATTTATTTCGGCGGAATTTGCTCACTGGTTTAAATGTCATTGAGCGGCGACAATAAATATTTTACAGCAAAAAAATACAATTAAAATACTTACAAACTAATTATTTTATATAATAAAAAGATATGTGTGTCTCATTAGTGCCGAAACTTGGACATCGGCGTCGATCAGTATACGTTGCGGTTATGGGGCCGCAACACTTTTATTCTGCGAAATCCAAATAGCTAGTTAAACATTTGTAATTAAATAAAATAAATAAATATTCCCGGACATTATGACACAGCGCCATCTAGTTCCGAGCTAAGCAACGAGGCTTGTGTTACGGATACTAGTCGGTTGATATACTACATATATACTTTTTTTTTTGTAAATACATACATATTATACATAGATACATCCATGACTCGGATACAAATGTTTATGCTCATCACACAAACATTTGTCCCTATCGGGATTCGAACCCAGGTCCCATAGCACAGCAGGCAGTGTTAACTACCGTTGGACTAATTGGGTCGTCAATTAAAATTATTGTAGTAATTTTAATTATAAATGTTTAACTACTTATAAATGTTGCACTAAATTTCATGTCAAGGTCACTCACCGATCCTAGCCACCCCATATAACCCAACTTGCCCCATCGATCACCCCAAAAAACCGAACAAAACTGTAGTTACCTCGAGGGAGTCGCAAATCCAGGTGTTCGCCGGAACTTTGATCTACAACGCGGCGGGGTAACAAATCACTCGGCCCTTTATACGCGACGCGAGTCTAGGGTTGCTAGATTTGGGGGACAACTTTCTGGGGGTATAGGGGAGGATTGTGGGGTGCAAATAGTAGTGGTAGTGGTGCTGGGGAAATGGCAACTAGGAAAAAGTCTTTGATAAGTTGGTGATAGGAGAATTTTGGACTTCTTTATTTTTTTTTGGTTTAAAGAAACTGTTGCACCACACTTGGAACTTTCCTTATGTCGTTGGGACTTTTACGAACAAAAATACAATATGATACCATTATAATTGCTTATTTTGACATCTTCGATAGGTTGATTGATAAATAATCAATAATATAGTATAATTCCTTTCATATCTTGCCTTTTTTCAAGAAATCAAAGTCGACCAATAGTAATTTGACACTACAAGTTACTACATAATAACCAGTAATAGATGTATGTTATCTAGTCCTTTTATAATCAGTCAATTTGTTACGCAATCAAAACAATGACTTAACATTATAAAGAAGCACATCCAATCCACAAAACAATGTCATAACAATGCGGCTTGCGACACCCCTACGAATGAACACGTCACTCACAGGCACGTAGCGTTCATATGACGCGATGTAACTCAAATTATCTCACCATGAGACCAATGCGGTTTTTTAAATCATTGTTTGATTGCATGGATGGGCTGCTGTAAACGTCTATATTGGGTGCAGTGATGTTATAACGACTATTGACTGTCTCGATTCTAAGCCAAGGCTTTCTCGTATCTCGGACGTTTCAGCATCTTATACCTTAAAAGAGACCATGATTCTCCGAGTTTTTTTCGGCATTTTTCTCCGAGGTCGTCAGTCAGGAAATGCCGATGCCATCTAGATCCAAAATAATCTTATATATGAATTGTAGAAGTGTTTTTAAAAGATCTATTTAAAGGAATAAATATCAATTTTCATTTTTGTCAGCCAACCAGCAATAGGCAGGAAACCCTTACCGAGCAGTGGGACAATAATGGGTTGACGATGATTAGTTAAGTCATATGACTACTTTAGACTGCCAAGTCTAAAGTAGTCATATGACAAGGTTTAGCGACCTGACTGGCGCAGCGGCTGAGCGATCGGCTTGTGGGATTGCGGATTGCGGGTTCGATCCCCGCACGGAGCAAATATTTGTACGTTCTACAGGTAGTTGTTCCGGGTCTGGGCGTTTGTGTATGTGAAAATTTGTGTTTGTATACGCACCCACGACACAGGAGAAAATCCTAGTGTGGGTCAAGGTTTAAAAAAAAAGAAAAGTCCAAGGAGACCCGTGCCCAACAGTAGGACACGACGATTGATGACGATTCGCGTAAGTGCAAGAAATTAATATCACACACATTTAGGTGTAAAACACTCCAATTTTTTAATGAGTTTCCTCTCACAACCAATAGAGGCGCTGTATCTCCTCTCCATCCAGTAATCAGTCACGGTACGGTTAGCATAAAAACCGATCCCCCAGTGAGTAATGACAGTAGTTTCGGTGAACGCCCCGGGCGGGATAAATCAACCGCTGCTGACGCTACCGACGGCTACCCGATACTGAATTAGTTGTTACTATACGTATTTATATTGTGTGCTAGTTTACGTGCTAGCTTGGTTAATTTTATGTGGGGATTATAAATGTGAATAGTGTAGGTTGTTTAATTAAATTCATACTGTTAACTATCATTATTATTAAGCTATTTATTATTTCACGGGTGAGCACAGGTCTCCTTTAGTACGGGTTGGCAGATTTCACATGCCATCGAGAAAATCTCTCAAGCATGCAGGTTTTCTCACGTTGTTTTTCTTCATGGTTTGAGCGTGTGATAAATACGCACATAACTACGGAAAGTCAGTGGTTGGTGCCTTAGGATTAAACTCTAGACTGGTCAAGAATACAGCCAAGATCATTAGAACCTACCACTGAGCATACTGGAATTTATCAATCTTTACAAACAAGTTCTTTCGCAGCCTGCGGTACGTCCCCTAAGGGATGAACTTCACAAAACATCCCCTAAAACCATCTCTGCCTCAAACTTCCAACACCAATATATAACCCGACCACGAAGAATGATGCGGCGAGGGTGTGGGCACCCAAATAAATGGGATGCCACTAAATTTTACCGGGTTATTACCAAAGTTTCAAGTATTAAGTTGGATTCTTTGAAAAACTGTCGCTAGATAGTTGAAGTGCTAGTTTTCTTTGATAAAATTAAGACTAATATAGAGCGAACTAAAAACTCTGCTTCTCATTTTACTATTTCAAACTGATCACCCAAAAATTTGAATTTAGACACACGATATCTGGACTAATAAGGTAGGTACTTCTATAAATAAGAATGAGTTAATGAGTGAGAGAAGTTGTGACAGCCTAACGGCGTGACTAGTGAAGAAGTGTGTATTGTGAAATTGATGGTCTCCTCAATACAAAGGCACTCATCAATAACATTTCGAAGTTATGTGCGTATTTATCACATGCTCAAACAATGAAAAGGAACTTAGTCAAGAATTCTGCATAGTTAGAAGATTTTGTCGATGGCGTGTGAAGTCTGCCAACTCACATTAGCTAACACGAAGTGCCACCTAATCTCTCTCAAACAAGAGCAGACCAGAGCCCAGCAGTGGGATAGTATATAGGTTTATAATGATGATAAAAATACTGTAACTGATAAAAATAGACTGATAGACATTTTTCGCCCGCAAATTTGGAACGTGAAAACCAAATAAAGGAAGCTTTAGTTAAAAATCAGCCCCTTATAAAATATATATATTATACCTCCACAGAATTGAGAGCACCAGGAAACGCTGTCCAATTCACAGCTGCCTCTAATTTAGAGTGGGATAAAAAACGACGTCTCTCTCTCTCTCTCGCCTAATTGCATTATTTAATTTCTACCACTAATTTTATTTCTCTTTTTCCTGAACAGATGGCGCTACTGACGGTTCTCGACGCGATTTTTGGGGCGACCGAAATTATTTTCTTTTTATCTGAAATAAATTAAATTATGATTTCTGGATCTTTTCTACCTAATTTTAAATTAAGAAATCGAAAATGAATTAGATTAGCATAATATCTTTTTGCTATCTTTTCGAGGTTTGAAATGCAAAAATGTAATTAAATAATGTAACAAAGAGACTTGTTCGTAACAATTCATGTCAATTTATGTTTCATGTTCTAATGTAGCTCTTATTAATGAATGAATAGTAAACTCAGTGCGTGCATCAATATGAATTATTGTACCATGTAGCTATTGACAATTAGATACTGTTATATTTAGAATTATGGTAGGGCAGAGCAAGATTTCTTGCTCAAATTGAGCCACCCGACTGGGGAAGTACCTCCGAATTACAGTAGACCTCAACAAAACAACAATAATTGCGTTTCTGCAAGTGAGTAAGGCTGCCAGGTCTCGTTAGGGGAGTGACTATTCTCACAGCACGATTTCCATTTGCTGTCAGTGTAGTAACTTTATTTAAGGAAACCTAAAACGGTTTTTGCGAGGTCCACAACGCACGATCTACCTCTAGTGTTGCAAACGTCTATAGGCTATGGTAACCGTTTACCATCAAGTCGGCCATCCATCTTGTTTGCCACTCTCGTGGTCAAAAAACCGGTTCGAGTTGTTATAGTAGGCCCCAGATGTGGATTAAGGCCGTGACAAGTAACGCAGGGATGAGTTAACATAATTATCTCACTCATTAACTGATACCAAGCTTTCCTTTTCAGTTAGCGTGTAAGGAGTTGACAGATTTTTTTTCTCGTCAGCTTTGGGAAATGTTTATTTGACGTGTCTTTATGCGCTTTATACGTCTATCGTACATGGTAAGGTATATTTTGCTAGAGTTTATCCCGACTTCAAAAGAGAAAAGAATATTTTGTGTGTTTTTTTTTGTATGTGACAGTAAGTTACGATGTGGTCTTAGATATAGTACGCTTAACTAAAAGATACCTATTCACTCGCGACTTCAAGACCTGTAAATTGTATTCTTTTTTTTATGGAAATAAAGTGGCAAACGAGCAGGCGGCACACCTGATGGTAAGTGATAACCGCCGCCCATGGACATTTGCAACACCGGAGGCTTGCAAATGCGTTGCAAAACCCCTTAGAAACCGTTCAGGTTTCTTAAAATAGGGAGTTACTGAACTGACAGCAAACGGAATTCCCATGCTGTCAGAATAGTCCCTCCCCCAATGAGCTCTGGTTACCTTACTCACTCGCAGAAAGACAACAATTGTTGATTCACTGCGGTCTTCTGTAAGGCGGAGGTACTTCCCCAGTCGGGCAGCTCAATTTGAGCGAGAAATCTCGCTATGCCCTACCTCCTACACAAATTCGTATATTTCGTAAGGAAATACAGACTCAGGCAGCAAATTCCATCCCTTCCCTGTGCGGATAAGGTAAGACGAAGCGGAATGCTTAGCGCGGGTTTCGGGGATTTCCACTACGGACGGTTGTCCGATGGTAAAAGCGAAATGGCAAAATAAATCGTGCAGTTCTGATGTACACTCTCCAAAATGTATCCGGTAAAAGACCGACAAGCTAGGCACTATACGACGATGTTCAAGATGTGAAGTCCTTTAGTTCATCGTCGCCAATAAGCCTCCTGGCTCTCCATTCAATAGCTCTAACACTCGTTGCTGGTTTTTACGGCGTCTGTCCTCTTGAAAAAATAGTTTTGAGTTATGGAGGTCCAATGGTAATCGCATTGTTTAAAATACTGATATTTAAGTGGAAGGGACGGGTCTCCTCTCACTTGAGAGGGATTAGGCTATAGTCCACCACGCTAGACTAATGCAGGTTGGCAGACTTCACATGCCATCGAGAAAATCTCTCAACCTTCCTTCATCGTTTGAGCATGTGATAAATACTAGCTTAAATACTAGACTTTAATATAGACGTTTGCAACACATGAGGTGTCGCTCATGCGTTGCAAACCTTCTTATAAATATCCATGTTAACTTGATAGCTACATAAAATATGACTTAAAATTTATCTTCACAAGCAAAAGTCTAGATTCGAATGATTGATGTGGCTATGTCTGGGCATGACTTAAATAACTTACTCGTTAGTGCCAAGCGCAGAGATTTACATTGAAATCACATTTAGATTATATGAGTATTTGAACGCTTTAGTATATCATATTAAACAAAGGAATTAAATCTAGCTGTAGATTGTGAAGTAAAACATCTGGAGTCAAATCTAAGGCACGCACCACCTTTTAATAATTTACGTGCATGTTGAAGGAAAACGTAGTGAGGAAACCTGAACGCCTGAGATTTTTTCTCGATGGCGCGTGAAGTCTGTCAAACTGATAAACGATGAGTACAAAATGGGAAACGATAACCGCCTAAGGACAATTGAAACACCAAAGGTGTCATTCGCCAAATACCAACCCTAAAGTTACTTCGAATTCCTTTAAAGAAAACTGCAATAATAATTCTCGATGGAATCAAAGATTAACGCTGCGCTGTGGCAGTAGCAACCATCAGTGCAGTTTTAACTCCGTCAGAACGTAAAATTCAGTTTAATTAAAAACAAAGGTATTAATTAATCTGCTTGTACATCTCATTCGTACAGCTCACTGCGCGACGGAACAACACTCAATCAAAGCGAATCCGTCAGTACACTGGCAGTCATAATAACAAAACTGGTTCCTCCCCAATTATTTACAATTTACAACGTACGAAATACATTAAAACACAATAGTTTCCAATTAAGCATTTTTGGTGTGTCGTTGCGTATTCCGTTTTTAATTACCAATTGAATTATGTATAGCTTAATGTTCGAATACTTTTGTTGTGTACTTACGTATGGCCGGACCTGTAATTTGTGACTTTTGTTCGAAATTAATAGTGTTGTATTTGCGCCGCTCGATGCTCTCGATTCGGTAAGCACTTTAATAATAAAACTAGTGATGTGGTTAATGTTGAAATTTTATTCGAGTTATGTGAATTGGTTGTTAATTTTTTATGTATTCGTTTTAATTGGTTGGTATTAATAAGTTACTTACATAATTACTGTTATAGTATAACAATTACTGCATGGGGTTCTTTGAAAAGATGCTGAACGCGATTTTAGATAGATAGATAGATTGTTTATTTCTGTAAATAGATCTTTTAAAGACAATTTTACAAGTCACGTGTAATATTATTTTATGAACTAGATGGCATCGGCATTTCCTTACTGATGACTTGAGAAGAAATGCCGAAACAAACTCAGACAATCATGGTCTCTTTTAAAGTCCAAACATTTTTGTTTATAGTATGTGAGCCTGACGATGTAGGTCAAAGTGGCCTTTTGAAGAAAGCGCCAGTGCAGCTTTGAGATGACCTGTCTATACAGACAGCACGCATACGTCAGCCATCGTGTAGCTCAACCATTATGGAGAGAGCTCAACGACCCGACGCACGTCAATGCAAGATCAGTAGGACAAAACACAGATTACAGTGTCGGCAACGAATGACCCTCTGGCGTTGTAGATGTCAATAGGCTACGGTACCCGCTTACCATCAGGCAGACCGTACGGTTATTTGCCCCCTTTTTGGTATAATATAATACCTCGGAGTTGCTTGGATTTGTGCTTGGTTAAGAACAGTATATTTGCCGTTGCCATGCGACCTGAAAAATACGGCGGAATCTGGAAGAATGTACATCAATACACCTCTGCCTCCTATTCTACCGACATAAGCGCGATAATATATTCACTTCACAGTCCATTGGCCACGCCGCTGTACTATCACAGCTCGGAAATCCTATTTTACCTATAAAATGATAAGTAACATTAATTTCTGTGAGTAATTTTTTTAAAAGACTCAAATCACATATGTTTAGGATCTAAATAGTGTCGGCATTTCCTCACTAAATTAAATTAAATTCATACGTTTCACATCGAACTCACCGTCTCATATTGATATTATATTGTGAAACAAAACCAACTGTTTTGTAACGTTGTATTTAATTCAAAAAGAGTATCTATGGAGTTTCTTGCCGGTTCTTCTCCATAAGACCTACCTTTTGGAACCGTGCAACTAAATTCAATTTAATTCGACTATTCAAAAGCACCTAACATTTACCATCATACTATCACGCCTGTCGTCCCCGAAAGGTTAGGCAGAGGTGTACTAATGTACACCTACGTTTCTCCGGTATGTTTTAGGTCCCATGTAATAGGAGGCGAGCCTATTGCCATCAACCAGGCACAAATCCAAACTCCAAGCTGCTACTGAGAATTTCATAGAAAAAACCTAATAACAATTTGCTCAACCTGGGAATCGAGCCTAGGACATCTTGCTCGGCAGTCGCTCTGTACGACCACTTGACCAACGAGGCAGTTCCCTCAATAAATTAAGAAATTACTTTTACGTAAATCATATTATTAAGAAATCCTAACATTACATATCGTTATGGGATGATCGTACCATTCTGAGGGTTCCCTGTAAGACGTAGACCCTCGTCATCTCACGTCAAACAACTGATAATATTTGAATAAGACTTACACAAATATTGGTCTCTTTTATGCAAAATAAAAAATCTTTTTAAACGCAAATGTGGTTATTCAATAACTAATCGAAGTTTTAAAAAAGCAAGTCAATAATAGCTCTAAATATTTATATTTTTTCCTTTTTGAAAATCTTATATCGTGTCATAGTGTTTGTCGCTGAACTCCTCCGAAACGGCTAGACGGATTATTATGAAATGTTGTATGTATTTATATTATAGGTCTGAGAATAGGTCGTAGCCCCTAGGTGATAAGGGTGTCCCACGCCAGACTTTTATTTTCATTTTTAGACCTAGGAATTGAACCCAGCCAGAGAAATTGTTTTTTTAAAGAAATTTTTGACACACATGTTCGCGACTGAAGATGCTGTAAAGGATCCGAAACTTCGGAATATAAACATATAAATTGGACAAGATTCGTAAAAAGTAGTAGGTAGGTACTTTTATTTTAGTAAAAATATTGCGTCATAACCATAACATCACGCCTGTCGTCCCCAAAGGGTTAGACAGAGGTGTACTAATGAACACCGTTCTGTACCATCTAACAACGGGCAAGCCTATTGCCATCAACCGGGCACGAATCCAAATTCAAAGCTGCTACTGAGAATTTAATAGAAATACTCAATAACACTTTTCTCAACCTGGAAATGGAACCCAAGACTGACGCATTCTACGACTACTAGACCAATGAGATAGTTGAAATCCTTTTTGTCCTATTACATTATTAAAATTTATCTATATCCGTTTAGTGGTTTAAATATGAAGAGGGAACATACAGACATAATATTTTCGCAGTTATAATATTAGTATATTGAGATATGGATTGAAAACATATTCGTTGGCTTCCAACTCGCTACCCTTGTCATCGCATGTCAGACAATTGATATTTGGGCGTGAGTTCTACAAGTTATTATTGATTTGAGTTTTGTTATTGTTGAGTTATGAAATGACTGTTGAAAATTAAAATGAATGTTTGTTTATAAACATTAATAGCGGCCTGAAAGTGATTGATTTAAGTTGAATTGTTGGTCTTTTGAATGAGGCAAAATATTACATTTTATTAGTTTCGTCAAGCTGTGGTAGGCTAGTGGTATGATCTGTCAAAGGTTTCGAGTTCAAACCCGGGCACACACCACTGATCCCCATTTAAGAAACCTATGTTTACTTTCTATCAGTCAGATCGTATTCTGTTTTGATGTAGGTGCGTAGATTTCAAACGCTGCTGAAATGCCACAAGCTTGCAGGTGTAAGTCAGCCATCATAAATACGTAAATGATTTCGAAAAATCTAGGTTTTGTGTTCGAAAACTCTATACTTTTTCCAGGACAAATAATATCATAACTCATTTCTTTCCGATACTTCACATGAAAAGGACATTTTTCGGCGCTAAACTTTTCATTCTTTACAAACTTCACTGACAAGCATTGGCCGAATTTCACGGCCGCCTCGTTGCCCATCAGTGGGCCAACAAGAGTGATTTATCACAAACATTGTTCGAACAAAACCTTCTTACACCAAACTTATTGGTGATTTTTGTATGATTTATGCGTCCCCGTTGAGTACTCTGTAGAGTTTGGAACAATGAATCGATAGAGAAGAATTCATAAAGTTTAATACAACTTTTCTATATAAGTTTATTTTGTATTGTATTGTATTGGAAAAGTAATAATAATAATAATAATAATTATAATAATAATTATTTATTGATATAAATATCCCTTGGCGGGGTCAGTAGAGGCATTCATCTTAAATTTGAAATCAGACGTTTCTTTTGGAGATAGGGCATAGCGAGATTCCTCGCTCAAATTGATACTGGGCAAGTACCTCCGCCTTACAGAATACTGCAGTTCAACTACAATAGTTGTCTTTCTGCGAGTGAGTAAGGTTATCAGAGCTTGATGGGGAGTGAATATTCTGACAGCATGGGCATTCTATTTGCTATCAGTTTAGTAATTCCCAATTTTAAGAAACCGTTTTGGTTTCTTAAAATTGGGAATTACTTTTACGCATTTGCAAGCCATCTGATGTTGTTGAGCCGCCTGCTCGTTTGCCCCCTTATCACCATAAAAAAAAGATAACTCGAACAAAATACATGAAAGATATTGTTATTTTAACACATAATAATAATATTATATAGGTTAAAATGCCGATATTTTTAACCCTTTAAGTCTATTTTTGTCATTAGTAACACTGGAATCTGGAATGAGCTTCCCGAGTGGGTCTTCTGCGATAGATATAATCTAGATATTTTTAAATCTAGAGTGAATCGTGTTTCTAGTCTTCTAGATCGCAGAGTTGCTTAACATCTGGCAAAGTGGCGATCAAAACTATTGATTATTATAAAGAAAAATTGCAGATTATTTTATTTTCGATTTTTACTCTTTTGGTCAATTTTCCAAGTGAGTTTTAAGCTAGGACCTGTTTTTTTTTCAAGAAATAATATGTATTAATTTATACTAAGGTTATGTGGAAGTTTAATAAAAACAGATTATATATGGAAGTTTAATAAAAAAATGTGTACTTTCCCGTAGTAGAATTTTCCAGAACTTTCGTGAAACATCGTAATTTCAAACTCACCTCGTTAATAGGAAAACTTGATCGGTTGTTTCGTGTTTTACAATACACATCAAAACAATGAATTTAGTACCTGAAACAACAAAAAAATATCGTTTTTAATATCAACTTTTTTTTTTTCTTTTTTTTATTAGCCTGTACTGTCCCACTGCAGGGCAAAGGCCTCCCCACTCTTCTTCCACTTCTCTCTATCTGTTGCTCTCTATAAGTCCAGCTCATCCCGCCATCTCCGCCTGGGCCTGCCGCGTTGTCGAAATCAACTTTATAACGAAAGTTTTAAGTCATAAATTTGTATGAACGCAGTAGAACAATAAAAATAGGCGAAGAATTGACGTTCGAAATTCGGATTTAATTCTTAAGCAGTAAAGCCGAATGGCGCGTATATGGATTAGCTTTGTTTGAAGGAAAATGGACTTTACTATTCGAAATATATGGTTGGAATTTGTCTGTCACAAGCAATACTCAGTAAATCATTATCTGGAAAGGCCAATTAACTGTTACTAATGGTTCTTGACACGCTAATATTCAATTAACTCTCTTTTAAGCTCATTCGAGTTGCATCTATTAAACAATTATGTACTTTATCACGTACGCATAAGATTTAAAATCGCAGTAGTTGGTAGAAATAATAAGATTTTGGCAAAATTTCGTGAACGAAAAAGAACACGCACACCTTTCAGGTCTCTTTACTCATTGGTCAGGGTTCAATTCTTAGATCGAGTAAATTGTTTAGTTCAAAATGGCACATGAAAAAATGTGTGATAATAAATGTTATACTTTCTGCTTTTGAAAAATAGGGTAGGCAGAGCCCTCCTTTTTATAAATAGCCCAATTTTCTTTCAAAGCCTACGTACACATGATAAAATATGTAAACGTCATCCATGTAAATGTCGGTACGCGCTATTTAAGTTTACGTATTACGTATTAGTACGCATCACGCAAAAACATCGTTTTTAATACGACACCGTATCATCCCTGACATCTTCTATCCACCCTGATAAATGACTCCTAAGAAAAACCCTAACAATAAAAAAACAACTCCATTCCCATTGAAATAGAACTGCAAATCGTTTGCACCGACGAAAAAAAGTTTAAAGGTACTCGAATTTCAAATCTATTTCGTCGCAGGTAAATTTCAAATTTGAATGACTGTTATATATTAGCTTTTTTTGCAGGGGGATTGGAGCTGTAGTATTAGAAAAATAAGGTTTATTTTTGCTTGGGATAAAGTTTAGTAGAATAAAATTCAGTTGACACCAGGTAATTTATATAAGGTGAGTACATAGACATTTTTCTCTTCGTTAAATATAAGCATTTGCTGAAATTCAGACGGGGTTACCTTTTTCAGGCATTTTCTATTAAGCTTCTAAAGATTTTATAACGTAATTGGTTTAAGTTTATTAAGATATTATAGAGTATTCAGGAGTTTGAAAATATTTTTCACCGATAAATGACAGAGTAATGATTATTACTTACATACTATCACGCCTGTCATCCCTGAAGGGTTAGGCAGAGGTGTATTAATGTACATCTCCATGTAAAATAGGGCCAGCCTATTGCAATCACCAGGACACGAACCTAAACTCCAAGTTTGTATTGAGAACTTTATAAAAAACCCTAATAACAATTTGCTCCACCTGGGAATCGAACCCGAGACCTCCCTTTTCAATCTTTTAAAGTCTGATTACCGGGACAAAATCCACCGGGACCAAAGCAATTTTATCTTAATAGATTCAGCAGTTAAAGCGTAAAGAGGTAACAGACAGACGGACAGACACAGACACAGACACTTTCGCATTTATAATTTAATATTAGTATGGGTTTTAAAGGTTCATAAAAGATAATTTTTTCCTAGACAAATTACAGAAGTAACAATTTACATGTCTCTGGACATTATGACACAGCGCCCTCTAGTTCCGTGGTAAGCAACGAGGCTTGTGTTACGGATACTAGAAGGTTGATATACTACATATATATACTTTTTTTTGTTGTAAATACATACATATTATACATAGATACATCCATGACTCGGATACAAATGTTTATGCTTATCACACAAACATTTGTCCCTACCGGGATTCGAACCCGGGACCCGTAGCACAGAAGGCAGCGTTAACTACCGCTGGGCTATTCGGGTCGTCATTGATACTTCTTATTACTGTTACTGATACTTCTTCGTTATAAAATCGGGATTGAGGGTAGATTAAGATTCTTATAATAAAAGTCTATGGGCCCCTGCAGAGATTAACTAGTGAGGGGGCCCTGAATTGCTCAATTAATACCAGTCTTCGTTTTAATGGTAAGGGAAGATATTGAGAGATTTTTTGAGACAGTAAAATATAATTTGATATGACCCATTAAGCGCAGTGGTATGAAGGGGTGTCTTCCGTGCTAAGAATATCTAGTTCAAATATCTATTGGGGACAAATTTCATGCTTCAAAATTTCAATATCATATCATTTATCGACGACCCAGTTAGTCCAGCGGTAGTTAACACTGCCTTCTGTGCTATGGGTCCCGGGTTCGAATCCCGGTAGGGACAAATGTTTGTGTGATGAGCATAAACATTTGTATCCGAGTCATGGATGTATCTATGTATAATATGTATGTATTTACAAAAAAAAAGTATATATGTAGTATATCAACCAACTAGTATCCGTAACACAATCCTCGTTGCTTAGCTCGGTACTAGATGGCGCTGTGTCATAATGTCCAGGAATATTTATTTATTATTATTTATTATTTGTCCCTACCGGGATTCGAACCCGGGACTGCTGAGCTAAACACGTCGTCTTTTTATATCCTTTATAGAATCCATAGTCACTTATACACACACACAGTGACAAAAGATGCTGTAAATAATCTAAAGCTTTAGGATTAAAAATAATATCAATATACCGCGATAAAATCCGTCAAAAGTAGTTTACACTTAACATTCGTCATTTAAATCAAACTATTAATATGAAATAGTTCAACGCAAAGTTTACATTCCTGCTCATCCCTCATTAACCAATCCCATAATATATTCACGCGCGTTAATTGTGCAGGGAATTACAGCGGTTGTGATACTAATAAATAAAATTAAACCCAAACGTTTACCAGTGCAGTTGACGATTGCAATGTAAGGCTAGAGTCTGACTAGCGGGAGGAACGATAGCCGATAGCCTTTGTGATCGGCTACTGGAGGTTTTTTATTTCGAATTACTTTTGGGGGGGGAGAGGAGGGAGCGTTCGTGTTATAATTATATTGATAAATCAATATATTTGGTTAAGATGCACCTTTCTTTAGATGTGAATGATAATTATAATTAGCAGAACGTATGTTGGATTTGAACTCGAGAACTTTGGGCAGTCTGTGGTCATTTACTTAATTAGGCCATATACAGGTACATAATTTCAAATTTAAGATCGAACGGACAGATTCTGCGTTGCGTGTCGCGGGTTGGATTCTTGCTTGGAACAAATATACAAATAAGTATGTATGGCCTACAGGTATTATAGTTCCAAACCTGAATCTTTGTGTTTCGTAAATATTTGTGGTTGTAAACGCACCCACGACGCAGGAGAAATTCCTAAATTGAGACATATTTTAACAAATACAAAAAATTAGGCCAATATTACAAGGCATTATTTCATTATAAAACTAGAAACAAATTTATATTTTTTTACTATGCTTCAAATTCTACTTTTGTAGGCCAGACAGGTGTTAAAATCGCGCTCATTAGCCGGACACCAGGTGAGGCTAACAAAATAGCGGCTATTTTATCCCCGCCGTCCTGCACCTCGCTTAACATGCGTAACTGATTGTAGTTGGACGCACATCACATTTGATAGGAACACATTTGTGGCCGTTTTGAAACGCAATTCATTAATCATAATTTTGTGTATGTTTGAACTTTATGTACTGTCGTTTGTGGGTATTTGTAACATTAATTAAATATCACAAAATACACTAATTTAATTTAATTTTATAGTCAGTTATAAAGCTCTTAACCAATAGTATTCTGGTCATGACGTATTGATGGATTTTATATGGGAAAATAAGTTTTAAATATAAAAACAGTACATACCATCGCGCCTGTCGTCCCCGAAAGGTTAAGCAGAGGTGTATTAATGTGGTGTACATTAATACACCTCTGCCTAACCTTTCGGGTGTGTGTCTTAATGTTTCGCCGGTATGTTTTAGGTCCCATGTTATAGGGGGCGAGCATATTGCCACTAAACGGGTTGCCACAAATCCAAACTCCGAGCTACTACTGAGAATTTCATAGAAAAACGCAATAACACTTTGCTCGACCTGAGAATCGAACACAAGAACTCTTGCTTGGAAATCGCATTGTACGACCACTAGCCCATCGCGGCAGTTTGTTGTTGTTATATTAACATTTTATTTAACCTTGGAATTGAACATATGACCACACTCTCACCAACTACGCTCGCAACCGTTACATCAATAGG
Organism: Craniophora ligustri; assembly: GCA_905163465.1. NCBI lineage: Eukaryota > Metazoa > Arthropoda > Insecta > Lepidoptera > Noctuidae > Craniophora > Craniophora ligustri. The sequence goes on from LR990981.1 coordinate 8,798,912, forward strand.
CTCATCTTTTGAGAGGAATTAGGCTATACGTCCACCAGGCCAGTCCACTAGGCTAGCAAGCTTAGTTTGGGTAGACAGACTTCACACACCATCCAGAAAAACACAGGTACGCAGGTTTTTTTAAATTTAAGAGTACGGTCGTACACCGATTTCCAACATACAGGCTTGCCTGTTTTGGAAATCTGGGTTTAACAATTATTTTTTACTACCTCTAACAATCTTATTCATGTTATAGTCTTGTACAAAAACTTTGATTGGAATAAAGAATTTATTTCCTCACGATGTTTTCCTTCACCGTTTGAGCATGTGATAAATACGCACGTGACTTTGAAAAGTCAATCGTGCGTGGAAATGAACTTACGACCCTAGACTTTACAGTCGACTGGTCACACAAATATGCCATCACAGTTTTTATCCAATCATTTAATATTATAAAAGAACCAAACCCACGTCACTGCTATCGTTAATATGACGCCCGTTCTCCGAACCACCCCTCCATTTAATATGCACCCCCTAATAACTGGGTGTAATTAATATTGACGGATTCACATAATTTCTAGCACAGATTCATTTTTAAGTAAATTTTATGATAGAATGGAATAATGGAAAGAATTATGAAGTGATTTAGGAGTTGAAAGAACAAATTAACTGGTATTTTGAGCTTGAGAGAAGACTCTGTAGTAAATAACATAAATAAATATATCCGGACGTTATGACACAGCGCCATCTAGTGCCGTGGTAAGCAACGAAGCTTGTGTTACGGATACTAGATGGTTGATATACTACATAGGTATTGACTTTTTTTGTTGTAAATACATACATAATATACATAGATACATCCATGACTTGGATACAAATGTTGATGCTCATCACACAAACATTTGTCCCTACCGGGATTCGAACCCGTAGCACAGCAGGCAGCGTTAACTAGATGGCGCTGTGTCATAATGTCCAGGAATATTTATTCATTTATTTACATGTCTTGTAAACTTTTGACATTTTGAACGTAATAACGAGTAGAAATGACAATCCGACAATGAGAACAAACGTTCACACCGAGTTACGTAAAACAAGAAGCAACAATACCAAATGTTCCTAAACTTTGTACAATTACAAGCCTACCTGCCATGTAAGTCTATTTTTAATTGCACGCTCGTATAATTCAAATTAAAATGGACCTTATATCTCTTTAGCTGTTCCACGCTTGCTACTTTTCACATTTGGAAGAAATTTTGGAGAAATTTACCTTTTAAAATTGTACTGTTTTTGTTGAAATAAAACTACTTTTTACAGATTTTATCGAATTAATTACGTAACAATAATATACCACGATAAAATTCGTAAAAACTACTTTTATTTCAATGTCTAATATTCGCGTAAGTGTAAGAAATTAATATGTATGTTTTTGCTTAAAAATAGAGTTTAGAAGAGGTTTGACAGCCTAATGTTGTAACATGGCATTCTGTAGTTTCTGCCTACCACCATGGGAAAAAAGCGTGAGTGTGTGTGTAGTGGTGGGACCGATGGACTGTGCTAAGACCACCACTGACTTGTAAACTTAAGTGTGTATTTACCACATGCTCAAACGGTGGAGGAAAACTTGCCACATGCTTGACAGATTTTTTTGATTACGTGTGAAATCTGTGAACTTGTACCAGGGGTGGTGGACTATAGATTAAACACTTTCAAATGAGAGGAGACCCATCCCCAGCTGAGTATATGGGTTGATGATGGTGATAGATAATTTGACGATGGGAGTGCAATGTTGATTAAGCCAATGTGTACTTCTACTGTACAAAACTGTAACATAATATCATAAATATTAATCATCACGCCTATCATCCGCGAAGGAATAGGCACATCACATTTAGCCATTATTTTTTAGGTTCTTGCCATGTGAGCCTTTTGCCATCAACCGGGCACAAATCCAAACTCCGAGCTGCTACTGAGAATTTCATTAAAAAAAACTAATAACACTTTGCTTTACCTGGTAATCATGAGAGGCAATTAACTATACTGAATGAAGTCTTTTACGATAATTTATGATTGAATTCCATTATTTTTTATCTCCGAATGCATCATTCACTAATTCACTCATATCATTAAACTCAATATCAGGTTCTGAAGTTTAATTTATAGTATCAAGATATCGATAAATAATTTAATAAATCCATTCTTTAGTAATAATTTTATTGAATGTACCTATTGGCGTTTTTATTGTAATATCATGCATGGTTTTATTGAAAATATATAGTATTCATCCCTTGTCTTAGATGTATGTATAATCGATGAAAGCGTGTTTGGGTTCTTCTTAACCCTGGTCATCACATCAGTGGATAGTGAGGATGTGGAACCAATACCTTGGAAGCAAACAAGCAATTCTATCTTTACATGAACATACATAGATAGTTACACTAGCAAACAAGGCTAACTTTTATTCAGTACAGATAAGTATTTGATTATAAATAGAGAAAAAGAATAGGCAGTTCTCAAGCAAACTCAAATTGAAGCAAAGATTCATCAAAATCACTTCATTTCAGCATCCCTGATCACGGTAATATCAAAATAAAGATAATATCCACAAAAAAGTACTTTTACATATTTCAATGTTTTATATTTGCGTTAATGTAAAAAAACAAGTTCAGTTACTACAGTCAAAATTAGTTTAAATGTAAGCTTAAAATAAAACAAAGCATATCACAGCATTCATTTCATAAAATAAATGTCAATTCACTTTAAAACTGCAAGCTTTATTTAAGAGTGACAAAAACGTGATTGAAATTAGACTCGCCTCGAGAGCCGTCAGAACGAATGAGTGAACGTTGACCGAGTGAGTGAATGATTAAATTAAATCGGCCGTTATTCGTCATAGCGGGGCGGACGTTTTTTTATGCCACATTTCACACATACGGCGGGTATTTTCAACCCTCTAAGGATTTTAAAGCTTTTGCGCTATTAGTCTTTTGTAGGAGTAATTTTTTTGCGCGCTTGGATTTAAATATCGCGACGTTTTTCACTTAATTTGAAGCTTGAAAAGTAGAATCCATTTTGCTCTCGTCCCATTTCACACAAAGACAGTAAAATTATGTGTGTTATTTTTATGACAGCGCAGTAGTTGATTAATAAACTTACCTATATGCTGTGAGTCTTAGCTTTGAATCCAACGCCTAAAATTAGATTACTATACTCTACTAAGCTGAATAGTCTAGTGATGCGACCACTGGACTTTAAAGTCATAGGTCTCAAGTACGATCCCAAGGGATGCAACAAATGCTTGTTAAAGTTATGTGTGTATTTATCACCATGCTCAAACGGTGAAGAAAAAACATCGTAAGGATACCTGAGAGATATTCTTGGTAGCGTGTGTGAAGTCTGTCAATCCGCTTTAGGCTAGCATTATAGTCTCTATAGTCATATATGTGGATGATATTCTACATATAATTGACCCAGGTCTCTGTGTGTGTGAGACTTTTTGTGTCATGATACAGGGTATTGATGTGTGCGGATGGGGGCAGTTATTCTAGTATACGATTAAAGTTTTAACGGAACAAATACCTTAATATCTTATATAAACACGTACAAACAATTGTAACATGAGAATTATCGACCACAAAACACTCAACCCCACTTTCAACCCACACTCATCCCCGTCAGCAAAGACAAAAGTATTAAACAATAACAGGGGATGAAAACTCGTGCTTTACATATCATAGGAGGCTTTTAGCCGACTTTGTTAAACATGAGTATAATGATATTAAGTTTGTATATTAAATGTAAGAATGTTGGCCCGCTAAAATGCTGCTGTGTTAAGGAAATGCAGATTAGTGATAATTGTTTTACCAATATCTTTTGACTCGTGAGGCGAAGATTCAGAGCTTTTGAACAGTAAAGCACCCTTAGCTCCCAGAATAAATCTTTAACTACAAATATAAATAGAAGACAGTTTTGTATTTAAAGGTTGTTTAAATAGATAATTATTATTAGATTATAGAGTTAGTGGCTTTATGAAAATAACATAAAATCGAACTAAGACACAAAATACATTATGCAAATAATATAGATAATTATTTTGATAATAAACCAAATTTCTATCACGACCATTTCATCCTGGAAAAGTCTTTTGTTACACAAAAAGCGTAATTTTAGCGGCCCTACGCTTTATATGTGTGCGTAAATAATAAATCACGCGCGTATGTGTGTATCATAATGTGTGAACTGCTTTTGTTTCAAATGTATGGGAAACTCGCGAGCGACGCCAGGTGTATTGAAGGGATTGAAATACAGGTATTAAGGAACATAACAGTACCATATTTTTGGACCTTATGGATATAATAATAAAGGTGAAAATTCATCCACCGACAAGTTAAATTATTACAGGTATTAGCAAAAAATGCACGGAATGGCGCAATGATTAAATATGTATGAGTGTCTGTTTGATTGAGGTTGTGGTTACAAGAATAGATGTTGGCAAAGAAGTTGCAGAATTGATGTGTGAATGCTGGGCAAGAGGTCTTGGGTTCGATTACCAGGCCGAGAGTTCTCAAAAGCAGCTTGGAGTTTGAATCCATTTGATGATAAAACATACCGGTAAAATGTCGGGGACGACAGGTGAGTTTTTTTTTGTAAATACCTACATATTATATATAGAAACATCCGTTTGCCGCTACCAGAATTTGAATCCAAGACCTCAGAAAGGCAGCCCTTAATACCGCTGCGGTAATCGGATCGTCTTAAAGACACACGTAACTTCGAAAAGTCATTGCATGCTTTGGGATCGAACTTTAGACCTTTAAACTTCCACTAATCACACTACTAGGCTGTTACATTATCACAACTATATTATTCACATCATCATCTTCATCATCCTTTTCGAATCCCACTGCTGGGTATAGGCCTCTTTAACTGCATGCCATGTCTGTAGGAGGTAAGGTATGCCCTACCGCCTTACAGAAGACCGCAGTGAATCAACAATACTTGTCTTTCTGCGAGTGAGTAAGGTTACCAGAGCTCATTGGGGGAGTGACTATTCTGACAGCATGGGAATTCCGTTTGCTGTCAGTTCAGTAACTCCCTATTTTAAGAAACCTGAACGGTTTCTAAGGGGTTTGGATACGCATTTGCAAGCCTCTGGTGTTGCAAATGTCTATGGGCGGCGGTGATCACTTACCATCAGATGAGCCGCCTGCTCGTTTACCCACTTATCACCATAAAAAAAATGTCATTCGCTTCGGTCCTACTATGCCAATCTCGTCCAGGTTCGACCCTAAAACTGAGGGATACCGTCGACCCATCTCACTGCCTGACGTCCAACACTACGTTTGTCATTCGCATAACTGTAAATATTACAGTATACTTTGTCATAGAAAGTTGTATACTAACATACTATTGTAATACTTCGTACTTTTTATTCTGTGCCGTGCGAGAGTTGTCACAGTGTATACTGAAAACATAAGCTCACGTATGCACTGGCGCAAATGAAGGAATTATTTTAAGTGGGAGGTCGGAGGGTTGGTCGCGTATTACACAGAACTGTAGGTAACCTTACGTTTTTAACACACTAAGGACACTTACATGACATATTTGAGATGTTTTTAGGATCTATATGGCGTTTGCAATTGCTAATCAATTACCTTTGAGACGCAATCCCAAAACTCAGAAAATAATGGTCTCTTTAAAGTTCAGTTATTTTGGTTTACAACATGTGAGTCCAACGATTTAGAATGGAAGTAGGTACGTTCTCTGTATTCGAGTTCTTCTGAGGGAATTCCATCAAATCGCTAAAATAATATTGTGCCACTCAATAATAAGTGTTACTGAATTCTAGTCTTGTTGAAATTACTATGAAAATGGCGTCTAATAGTGACAACAAGATTAATGTTGCCAACAGCAGCGTAGACTACAATGAGACAGTAAATGGGTTAATGCCAATGTATCAAACTAGCCACTGATTCTACGTTAATTCGAGCATATTATTTACGATATACAAATTTAAATTTAAAATTGTTACAAAAATAATCGTTTATTTTTACCTAACTGCAATTTCAATGGTGTGTGAAGTCTGCCATACTATACCAACCTGCATCGTGAAAGGACTCATGCGCGACAGTGGAACAGTACAAAAACCCATGACGATAAAAAACACCACCACATACTACGGTGTAACCCGCGGCCTATCTCGAAGTTTTTCCTTTCAAAAACAGAAACGAATGCAAAGTATATGACGTGTAAAGTCCCGCGCGCGGCTTACGCAGATTTAGAATAGGTACCTATTGCTGATGCTGTACTTATGTATAGCATATATAGCCAGGGTTGGCAAACGTCTTCCAAGGAGGAGGAGGTGGATCCAAATACATACACTCGTTATTACAAGCAGGGTTCGTAAACATTAAGCATAATATCGATGAAAGATTGATTCCGCTTAATGAAAAATGTCAGTTTATTCATATGCAGTTCCAGTCAAAAATTGCTGTTATTTTCATTACAATAAGTATCAATGTCTTAAGAAGGGATCTATATATATACTACCTTTGATTACTGGCTAGTTCTAGCTCCATATTTAATTTGTTTTATTGAGAAAGAAAATTGAGCTTCAAGATTATGTTCTATTAATATGTTACAGGAATTTTCGTATTTCAACGCCTGTTATCACAGAAGGGCTAGGCAGGTGTATAGATTACCTACAATACGCAGTATAATATGGGGTAAACAGAGTGAACATAAATAATAAATTATGTTTTTTGTTGTCAGGTGCGCAGTACTCGTAGCCGGCGTGAATGCATGACAAGATGTTTGAATGTGGACGAGGCCAAAGTGATATGCAGACAGGCAGAGATCGTAGCGCGTGTCGTTCATTAGCTTCTGCCTACCTCCATGGGAACAAGGCGTGAGCGTATATATGTGTATATGTTATATTATTATACCGGAAGACTATAGGTTGCAGTTTTGGGTATTTTAAACATTATAAATAATATTAATCTAATTAATAGCTAAGCGCATTTTATCTTTAAATTAATCTTAAAGATATCACAGGTACTTATGCAACATTGTTTTGCTTTACTTTGTTTCTCTTCCAAATTTATAATTTTATTGTTTTTCCAAAAAATTGTTTCAAAAATCCACTTGGCGAAGAATCAAAGTAGAGTTTACTTGCAAAGTCAGATGTTAAAGATGCAAGACTGTAAGTTACATCAAAGGGCGAACAACTGAACAAGGCGCCGACTCGGCTAACTGTGTGCTAACTGAAATATACCTCAAGGATTTGTGGCGCGGGACCAGTTAAAAGCTGAAGCGAGATTGGTACAAATGTAGGTTTAAAGATCTTTATTATCACAATAAACAAAGAAAATTGTCACTTACGTGATAACATGATTATACAACAAATTATGTTAATGTCCGTCATCAAACTTGCCAATCGGAAACAGTAGTGGGGTATCTGACTGTATTTTTTTTTTATTTTTTTACGGAATTAATTTGGCACTTAATAAAACATACCTACTGTCATCTTTCCCACTGCTACTACGTAAATGTGAAACAAACGCAATAGAGAAAAAAAAAAAAAAAAAAAAAAAAATACAAATAAAACATGCAGGTTGTATGATCTTCTTATTTACCTAATTTAAGCAAGCAATAACATAGTTATTTGATGTAAGTAATTATGACCCAAATCGGATACAAATAAATAATAAATAAATAAATAATTAGTTGTATAGTTATCTAGCTGATTCCCGCGACTTTGTCCGCGTTCAATTTAATGAAAAACGGCAAAGTTTCATACTAATTGTACCCCCGTTTTACCCCCATTGGGTTGAAATTTCAAAATTCCCTTTTTTGTGCTCCCTCTAGTTTAGTATCTGCGTTGATATGTCAGTCAGTAAGTCAGTCAGTCAGCTTTTTCCTTTTACAAATATAGATTTTTAAGGTTCCGTACCCAAGGGACCCAAGGGATGCCAACGGGACCCTATTACTAAGTCTCCGCTGTCTATCTTTCTGGCTGTCTGACACAAGGCTGTATCTCTCATGAACCGTGGCAGCTAGACAGTCGAAATTTTCACCGATGATGTATTTCTGCTGCCGCTTTAACAACAAATAAATACTAAAAATAGAATAAAATGAACATTTTTTTCTATTTGTGATTATAGTAGTGTTTTTGTTCTGCCGTTTTTTTGCTTTGTATTAATAACGGCAACAGATACGGCCGATAGATAGCCAACAGATAACAGGTATAATTTATGTTTTATTTTTTTTATGCATTGATTTTTTTTATGGTGATAAAAGGGCAAACGAATAGGCGGCTCACCTGATGGTAAGTGATGACCGCCGCACATGGCTTGCAAATGTGTTGCCAAACCCCTTAGAAACCGTTCAGGTTTCTTAAAATAGTGAGTTACTGAACTGACAGCAAACGGAATTCCCATGCTGTCAGAATAGTCACTCCCCCCATGAGCTCTGGTAACCTTAGTCACTCGCAGAAAGACAACTATTGTTGATTCACTACGGTCTTCTGTAAGGCAGAGGTTCTTCCCCAGTCGGGCAGCTCAATTTGAGCGAGAAACCTCGCTATGCCCTACCTCCTTCATGACTCGGATACAAATGTTTATGCTCATCACAGTTCATTGTATGCCCGCTGTCAGCTCATGGCTTGTTCCGCACAACCTATCAAAGTTGGCGTTTGCCTTTAAATTGTTAGCGTTCAATGTTTCGTGCCACCGTCCCGCTGTAATTGTGCTGAGGACTGGATTGATCCCTCTATCGACTTTGTTTGAGAAAAATAACTCAAGTACCTACTTATTTTGTATTTGTTATTCTAAAACACTTGTTTTTTTTTTCAATTTAAACGATTTAAGTACCTACATATATATATAAGTGACGGAGCTTTGGTTGCCTAGTGGTGTGACGAGGGGACCGAGATGTCAAAGGTCTCGAGTTCGAACCCACGGCACGCATCACTGACTTTTCGGAAGTAATGTGCGTATTTATCACATGCCCAAAAGCTTTGGTCCAGTTATGATAGCTGAACCCCGGTTGCTCCTGGCAAGACACATAAACATACCTTAAGATAAAGGTAAACCATTTAATGCGAGGCACTGTTGACTTTAACTGAAGAATGACTCAGAACCTTTTATTTATTTATATAATAACCCCGACGCTAAAACTATGGGGTGTTATAAGTTGTAAGTTTGTGGCATTGTAGCTACCGAACAGATGTACCGATTTTGATTACGTTTCAAAGGTGAGTTAGTAGGAAGGGTTCTGAGCTGACTATGATGAAAATCAGTCCAAGATAGCAGCCACAAAATGTGTCACGAGTTTTTAAATTTTAAATATTATTATTGTCGAAAATCAAGTGGTCTGCTAGTATTAAACAAAATACAATGTTAAACTCCACTTCTGGTGAGATTCAGTTGCCTTTTTGTTTACCGTAAATTTGAATCTGTACAAAGACGAAACAATTTAATCTCCCCACATAGCCAGTGTGGCTGAAATAAATTCCCAATTTTACCCTCATGAATTTATTCACGTTTTAAATTTAGAGACATCGGCGCAACATCTTAACCCTAAGATGGTCAAAAACAAAATAATTTCGAGCGAACATTACTTAAAATGTACAAAGGGAATGTCTTAATTTAAATTTACAAGGCCGTAAGGTCGGGACAAAAGTCTCAGTGTTGCCTTATAATAAAAATGTGCTAAAACCTTGGGAGATTTACAGCTTCTTTCTTGTGGTGTATTGAGGTATTTCGAAGAATACAAAATACAAATCAACACATAAATTGAAATTAATAATTTGCTTAGTCAGTGATTTTTTTAAATCTGAGATAGGTTAGCGTTTGATATCAATCTTACTTGATGGTAAGTGACGATGCGGGTTAAAAGTTTAGTCGTCCCTAGAAAAATTTCGTTACCCGTAAATATCCGCCAGGAAATACAGACTTAAACAGCTGATTCCATTATTTTATTAATTGATGAATAATACAGAAGTTTTGAGCTCAGAACTCCATGCAGTAACATAAATCTTATATCAATATCGTCACTTTAGCTTACTCAAAACTTTTTTAAAGTTCCATACTGATCCAAAAAAAATGTTTACATAAACCGAATGTTATATATTTTTTTTTACATCACAAACGGGCCGCTTTTAGTACTTTCCACTTTAACTTTGTAGACGCCTTCAACTTTTAAATAAATAAGTTTTTGACTAGTCAAAGCATGTTGTACAATGGCTTTTGAAATTATCGGCTAAAGTCTAACAAAAATGACTATGTATAAGTTTAAGAGCAAAGTCGTTACTAGGCCTTCAACATTTTAGGCTATACATAGTTTCTGAAGTACTATGACAGGCTTTTTAATTTTATTTTGTAAAAAGACTAGATACAGCATTAGGTAAGGTTTTTACAGGGTCGGCAACGCGCTAGTAACACCTCTGGTGTTGCAAACGTCTATAGGCTACGGTAACCGCTTACCATCAGGCGGCCCGTAAGCTAGTAGAGTTTATATTGTTTGTTAAAGAGAGATGGCGGTATTCAGCGTGTAAAGCGCTATCCTTCTCTTAACTAAAATAGGACTACTTAAACATTTTGTAGTAGCTATACCTTAATGTCTTGAAGCGATAATGCACGTGTTATATAAGTACTCCTTGTGTTGCTGGATTCAAAATCTATTCAATAAATTCCTCAATTCAAATCATAGTAATAATTCTTAATTAATAATAATAAATCAGTTTCTCCAGATAAAATTAAGCTCTCAATTCTTCTGGTACGTATACAGAAGAGAGCCAAAACACGTTAAACATTAATTGCACGTATTCTTATTTTTAGCAAATTTAAGGGACTTTTTAACAACCAAACTTGGCAGCCCCGCGTTAGCCAAAAAGTCGTAACTCTTGGTCGCTCGTAAAACGTCTCGAAATAAAACCAACGGCCTTGAGGGTTATTGGGACGCAGGTTCGAAACCGGCCGTAGTTTTTCTTAGTTTTTATGTAATTTCATGTTTCAGTCGCCGCGAAGTTGTTTTCGGATTTATTATGTTTACAGTTGTTGAATATTTTGGCGAGTTGGCGAGTTCAGACCCTATTTTGTTTGGGTTTAAAGGGTACACGTTTTAGGAGAAACTTTGAGCGCCTTTAAGATGTTCTGGCGGGAATATTTACAGGAGGATTCAGCAAACTTAGGACATGTACAATCTAATTCTTTAAGAATTGCTAATAATAATAAGGGCTAGTTAATTTAAAGCTAAAATAATTAAAATCATGCAATTAAAAATATTCACGGTCGTGGAAAACTATAGAGAAAGACTTTATTCAGCAGTGTGCATGTTATGGCTGATACGGTGATGAAAATTATGATTGAAGGTATATTTTGGAAATATAAGAAAACGTTCTTTTCAAACTTACACAAGTCTAGTAAAGTTTAGTTTCTCACTAGGATAAATAGACAATGGTAATCATCTTATACGTTTTTCGTAAACCAAATATTGTAACCTAGTAGCATGACCAGTGGACTAAGAACTCAAAGATCTTTAGTTCGATCCCAAGGCATGCACCACTATCTTTTCAAAGTTAAGTGCGTATAATACATGCGCTAACTGTGAACGAACACATCGTGAGGAAACCTATATTGAAAGATTTTATTGATAGCGTGTGAAGTCTGTCAGCAAGCTGGCATAGTGGACTATCACTTAATAGCTTCATGACTCTTAAATAGGACACCCGTGCCTCATAGTAAGACAGTAAATTAATTGACGGGAGACCTATAATAAAATGGTAGAATATTCTGGAATAAAAACAAAAAAAACTCATCCCTCTCCAACTTTAATTCTGTCTAGTTCCGAAAACTTAATATCAGTTGACAGAACAACTGATCGAATGGCTACAATAAATTCCCAAGGAGATTCCCCAGAAAATAACTTAAAAAGGTCAACGGTGTCCCACGCTAAAGGGAATTCATTAAAACTCGGCGTAAATTAGCCAAGTTTTACTAATCATTAATCTTGTACTGAAGAAAAAATATTTCGCCGAAGTCGGCTCGGCTAAATCTTTGGCCGTGTTTTCGTTTTTATGGCGTTATTGAAAATCAATGGTAAGCAGTTATTTTCTTGTATTATATCCTTTTGTATTTTGTCTTCGGCTTGATCGGGCATTTATTGATTGTTATGCGATTTTGGGTAGTCTATTAAAAAAAAATTGTGTGTATTAGTGTACACACGTAAGAAGTGAAACTGATTTATGACATCATTTTTCGAAAAATGATTTACTATTTACAACTTCACAGAAATTGGTTGAATAAAGCTAAATTAGATAAAGTTTATGCAAAAGGCTTTTATTATAATACACATGCATTGGTTAAACTAGTTGTTTTCCAACTGTATTTTATGATTATTGATATAGGTAATTATGGTATCTACTCGAATAACATTGAATTTAAAAAGAGCGTTTGAATTAATAGTATTCGATTTGTAGCTCTGTCAGTTCCAAATAATAGTGGGAACCAATCATAATCTTCTATTTATCAAAACGTCGATGTCTCAACCAATAGCAAGTTCTCAATAGAAAAACAAATTGGTCTTGGTGTATTGGAAAAGGTATAGTTTTTAGTTGTCAAACAAACATCATGTTGCTATGGTTACCTATTCAAATAAAGATGGCGCGTAACGCAAAAATGTTACACATAAACATCATGTTGCTATGGTTACCTATTCAAATAAAGACGGCGCGTAACGCAAAAATGTTACACATAAACATCATGTTGCTATGGTTACCTATTCAAATAAAGATGGCGCGTAACGCAAAAATGTTACACTAAATTTTTTCCAACCCCGATAAAGAAGTTTCACTTCAAAAATCTTCTTTGTAAATGCACACACAATACCATATAATATTCTTACGTGTAGGGAACATTCTTCATAAACTAATTCTTTCGTATCGTTCGGACCATTTGAATCAATATGAAGTAATACATAATTATATTCACGCATTTTTGGTTGGCAGAAACCACAAAACGCTTCGTGCGTTCTCAGTCATATATCTTATCATACATCTGCGCTGGACGCTGGATCCAAGTACTGCGCATCCTACTCATGTATTCTTAATGAATACAATAATATTCTTAGAACAATTTAATGCGAGAGACGCACCTATATCTTCCTCTTTAACGACCCCTACTCCCTTATAGCCCAAAGCACCCTTAAAATCACTGAGTCGGCGGCGACCTGATAATATTTTATACCTTCGCACCAACATAAAATCTTCATAAAGCTCTTCACAAATGGTTTATGTGTTCCTGTAATAAAACTATTTTATCTTACGTCCATACCAAAGTACGCAACCTCCGAGAGCCCCCAAATATTGTAGTTGTCCCCTTTCCATTGCAGTTTTCCCACGATATTGCCCCTTGATAGACTATTGAAATAACGCAATGGTGATCGAAGTGGAAATCGGATCGTAATGCTTTTTATCTTCCTGTATAAATGTGAGGTCTATTTTGGTAACAGAAAGGTCTTCACGGTAATAAAATGTATTAAATTGAACTCTTTTCTGCTGACCCATACCCGGAATAATGTTTTTATCCGTTTTTTGTTCGGATAGAGCCAATTGTGAGGGGAGTAATAACTAGCCTGCCTTAACGTATATTTTTAGGATAAATTTGATTTTCGAAATGAACTCGTTCAGTTAAAATAACATTACTTTTTCGGGTACAATGATGGAACATTAATATTATTTAACCCACGGGCAAATCAACATTATTATCAATTTAATTATGTAAGCAGTCTGCTTGTGACCTTGGATACTGTTGTAGAAGAACCCAAAGGGCTTGAGGCTTCAATTATAGTTAAAATGTCAGTGTCTAATATGCACAAAAACAAAAACAAAACAGCAGGACATTATAAAGGTCAAATTGCTTTAATGTATCGCTTGCTGGGTCTGATAATAATGAAAATTACCTCATTTCTCACCGTTTATAAGACCAGAGAAAACTTTACAAAGCACATGACCTAATTCTCCAAGATATTTAGTAGTTCATAAACACACAAATACGTCCCCAACTCTTGTTATTTCTCAACGAAAATAAATGTTATTATGTTACAGCAATATTGTCTTTTCCAACAAACTTTATGTTCACTGAATTACTAAAAAGATTAACGCCCCAGACCGTTAAAGGAGGGCACCAGAATCCACGCAAAATGAACGCATTCCACAAGAAATATAACTGCAATATTAAACTATAAAACCAAATCTTTTTTGAACCATACAAGCTTTGACTTTTCTAACCCCATTATAACAAGACCTTTCTACCCAAAATATTTGCTAGAAAAGCTAGCTCCTCATTAAATGGTCTGTTGTATTATGTCCAGTGGTATCTTGAACTATGAGAAGCGGTGTGTGTTCCCTTTAATGGTATGTATTGTGTTCTTTTTGGGAGGTGAGGAAGGTCTTTGTAAAATGGACGCTGTCAAAACATTGTTTTATGTCAAGAATTGCTCCCATGAGATGTAACGTTTCTAAAAATGTGTTTTATACTAATGTTGAGTTTATTTCGTGGGAATGTTGCGGGTTATACACATTTTGGGGATGTGTATGTTCTGTTTATGTTTGTTTTTGTGGGAATCCGGTGGAACATGGCAAGCTAAACCACATAAATTCTCTGTGTGTTAGCTAAGAGGAAAATATGGAAATTTGACTGGCTTATAAATTGCTTTCTGAATTCTAGAGGACATGTTAGTAATATTGGTAATGCGAAAGTTTGTAGGTCACGAGAAATGTAGTTATTCATAACCTGGACTGCCTTGTTGGTCTATTAGTCATGAGAGTGACTGCTGAGCGAGAGGTCTTGGGTCCGATTCCCAGGTCAAACAAAGTTTTGTTGGGTTTTTCTATGAAATTCTCAGTAGTCGCTCGGAGATTGGGTTCTCGCCCAATAGATAGCCATAGGCTCGCCCCTAATATACATGGAACCTAAAAGATACCTACACCTCTGCCTAACACGGCTGTCTGTTTGTATAAAGACTTCTTAAAGGATAAAGAGACCTATGAAGAGTTTTTTTTACCCTTACGAGGTTCACTTCAATTACTGTTTCCGTCTCTCTTACTTGACATTACTACAGTATAGCTTCTACATTAATTTCTCACTGTATTCCTTACTGACCAGTAGCTAGTGTAATTACTAAAGCATGCAGTTCTGCCTCGTCTAGTACAAGCGTTATTGTTATACATCTGACTGAATAAACTAACAGTTATGTCAGTGGACGCACGAGAAAGCACACAGAGAGCTGTGATAGCCTAGTGGTGTGACCAGTGGGCTTTGAAGTCAAATGTATCGGGGTCAATGCCAAGGCACGCACCAAATTTTCGAAGGTAAGTGCGTATTTATCAGATGTTCAAGAGATGAAAGAAAAACTTCAAGGAATTTTCGTGCATTCCTGGGAGATTTTTATGCCATTGTATTTTACACGCACATTTCGCCGGTGTTTTAGGTCCCAAGTAATAGGGGGCGACCCTATTGCCATCAACCGGGCACAAATTCAAACTTCGAGCTGCTACTGAGAAAAACCCAATAGCACTTTGCTCGACCTGGGAATCGAAATCAAGACCTCTTGCTCGGTATTTCAGTACAGTACTTAGTTGCAAAACATTCAACCTAACTACAAACATGCTTCTAAGAAATACAGCAAGAATAACATAGAAGAATATTCTAGAATTTTCTCCACTTCCTCCCATTAGCAGTGTCGACGTTAGTTTTAATTAACAAACCTCGTTTACTTAACCCTAATTAAGTGGTAGTGTATTTAACCCACTCTTTACCTTTCAGCAGTTGCTTTAAAAACACTGACATCATATTTTGCATAATTATTACAAAGATTCCGACATTTTTCCTAGTACTTAACTTAATTGCCTTCAAAATACTTTCGACCAACCTCATTTACCACTCCAAAAAATCAAATTTAAGCCTTATTAGAATGAAAGTAAGAGTTATTTACAGATTTTTCAGCGGCAACATCATTTTGGTCTAATCTTCAGAAGGTCTCTTTGCAGAATTAAAAGAAAATCTTTTATAAATCTTATAGAGAGGAAAATAAAGTTAATTTTCTCGTAAACGAATGTAAGTTTTAAATTTGTGTATGTATTTTTCATGAGTAAGCTTGGTAGCACTTTGAAGGGTTTTTTGAATAATTAGCCAAAAGACAAATGTATTAGGAATTTGTCGAACACTCGACTCAATCGGGAGTAATAAGGGATGAATAAGAATTCAAACAAATTACGATTTGAAACTCCTACTTAAAATTTACGAATTTAGCGGTTGATCAATTATCATCTTTATAATCACCAAAATAAGTTCGATTTCAGTTTTTATTAAATTATAATGCATACGATCGGCCACTTTTCAGCCATTCTCAATCGTTTGTGACATAGCATATGATCACGCCTTTATCCCTAAAGGTAAGGCAGAGTTATCTGATCTAAGTCTATACCCTTAGTTTTATCACATGCTCAAACGGTGAAGGAAAACATCGTGGGGAAACCTGCATGCTTGAGAGATTTTGTCGATTGCGTGTGTAGTCTGCCAACCCAAAGTAGGGTAGCGTAGTGGACTATAGTCTAATCTGTTATTTTGTATCGACAATATCACACATACAAACTAATGGTGCCTTATCTGTCATAGAGTATCTAATACTGTCTATTCTTTTCTAATTAAAAAAGTTAGTTCTTGTCTATGATTCAAGCGTTTAATTTATTAGATAATCCCTCTCAAATGAGACAAGACCCTTGCCCAGCAGTGGGACAATAATGGGTTGATGATGATGACCCTTAGTGGGCAAGTATTAAAACGCCCTTGTAATAGAGGACGAATCTATTACCATTAACCAGGCCTATAACACTCCTCAACTTGGGAATCGAATCCAGGTCAAAAACATGTACAACAAAACACCATAGAAACTTTGTTTTAGGAAATTTCAACAGCCTCATCATACCATAACCCTTAAATAAACTTTTATGGGCTTTAAATTCTAACCCTCGCATGCTAGGTCCCTTGTACCTTGGCGCATTATTATTTGTCTTTGCCGCAGTTGAGGGTTGATAAGATTGAACGACGGAACGAGATTAGACGAATATGGCATGTTTATGTCATTTTTATATGTTTTGTTATACTTAAACATGTATAAGAGCAAAATTGTCATGTGATTGAGGTTTTACATAACTTTAGGTAATTTTTCTGTATGTGCGTTTCCGTAAGGGTTTGAATGTGTTAATCAGTTGACATTTTTAACTTTGCCACATTTTAGAATTTTCTAGACTAGCGCAATGTTTAAATGCTTGTGTATCGTAGGAGAACCAGTAGCTAACAGTAACAGTAGCACAGTTATTGGTAAATGAAAGAAAACGGCTTCTATTTCTCTAAGTGGAACATCCCACTCCTCTGTCTACTCTACCTTACCGGTAGATGCGTTATAATACACATGTATGAAAGTAGAAGTCACAATAACAATCTCGCTAAATATAATTATTCTGTATGCACACTTCTATCTCTCAAATCGCCCCTTAAACGAAGGGATGTTTTCATCCCTAACAACTTTCTTTTATCTTTGACAGCGTTGAATGTGTCTTCAAGGCGGGGATGAATTGTCGCATAAATTATAGCCCTATGACATGCAAATCGGTGCTATGATGTTACCTTCTGTACTCTTCTATATTATCGATAGGTATATGTAGATCTTTAGGTACTGATGTACTTTGGAACGTACCATCACGCCTATCGTCCCCGAAGCATTAGGCAGAGGTTTACTCTTCTTTAAAAAGTACTTGTGGTTTATCAAAGATGAGATACTGGTGTGTATCTATCTATGGCATGTTCGCAAACTACTTTTGTATGATGAGAATTATGTGTGCGGTCTTATTTTTATATTTAATTTGTGTTATTGTTGAATCCTGAAGATAAATAAAACAAAACTCAAAAACTAAATAAATATTCATAACAGCTGCATTCCTAAATCTTTTATTTAAAAACCATAATCAGACCTTCAAGAGGAGAGCATATTCTTTCCTGAAAGGCCGGCAATGCGTTTGCACGTTCTCTGGTGGTGCAGATGTCCATGGGCGGCGGTGATCACTTACGATCAGGTGACCGTCCTGGCCGTTTGCCCCTTTATTTCCATAAAAACAAATATCAGACAGATATAACTTCTCCAATTTCTAACGCAGTCGCGTAAAAAAGAGCTAAATATTTTACGCTGTCATTTCAGTACACCCATCTCAATCAAACAGCGAAACAACACGAATAAATCACTTAATTTATTATATATCACGCACCTATGGCTGTCACAACGCGCAAATTATAACAGAATTGAATTATAATTGGATCGCAACGGGTTTTTTATTTTACGCTTACCTGTATTTCATGTTACGCGTACTTGTTTTTTAATGTTATTGAATTTCCGGAAGCTTGTCTTACCTGTAACAAAAAACGGGGTATATTCATTTAAAATAAAAATGTACGTCGTATTTTTAAATAAAAATATTATTCTTATACATAATTATTTCGAGAAAAGAACATACATATTGGCTCTAAGTAAACTCTCAGCTATTTGAAGTGCGGATTACACAACTGGCACGCATGTATGACAACATGTTATGAATGTAGACGAAACAAAAGTGATACCTATCGAGACGTTCGACGTCCTGTATCTTCTGTCTACTCCCATAAGAGTAAAGCGTGACTATTTATGTGGACATTGTTATGTCTAGACCCTTAAAATAGATCGTTTGTAAGTTTTGTGGCATTTGTTTTCAGAAATCGTCATTTATTAATCGTAATCTGGTTTCATCAAAATAATTCTAAAAATCGAAGAAATTCTGTATATCTGATACAGTTATTATTGGAAGTGACTTAAGAAGTCTAACAGAAGTAAATTGCCAATCATTTATCATTTATAGGTCGATATTACAAAGCGGATTCTAGATAATGTCAATATTTAATCTCATATTGTCAATTATTTTGTACCATAACTATAAAATTATAAAGCTGACCCAGTAAACGTTGTTTTGCCAAAATTTAGGGTTATGACATCAAAAAATACAAAAAATATTTTGTTAAAAAAAAAAGAAGAAAAAAAAAATCTGGTGAGGGACATTCTTCTTATTACGACCGATTCTCAGACCTACCAAATATACATGCAAAATTTCATAATAATCCGTTTAACCGTTTCAGAGGAGTTCAGCGACAAACACCGTGACACGAAATTGTTATATATAAGATAAAACTATAATAATTATAACCATGCCATGGGATTCGCGAAAGCATGCACTCCCCGGCAGGCTATGGGAATCGGACCTAGTACTTTACTTTCAGCAGCCGCACATACAGTTACTATACCAGTAAAACAGCCAGGGCAAAGAAGCTTAAAGAATTCATAAAATAAAGTTGTAAAAATCTGTAATGGCAGACACAGCTGTTTTGAAATTGGTAATTTAAGGGTATTGGAATGTTGTGCTCTCAAATTGATACCAGCATTGAAATAAAACTACTTTCTACGGATTTAACAGCATCCACAGTCACATCTACTTATCAGCACGGATTCTGCAAAGGACCCGAACTGTCAGAATAATGTAATTATCAATACACTGCAATAAAATGCGTAAAAACTAGTTTTATTTCAAATTTCGCGTAAAGGTAACTTCACGTAAGTTAAGTGTAATACCAATATTATAAAACGTTCTACCTACTTTGTAATTATGTTAGAAAACACACTCACAAACGGCCTTATGAAGATTACATGGACTAATGCAGTAGTAGAAAACATACCAACAAATGGCGTTATATGGACTTCATAGACTTCAATCAATCAACTCAACCCTATGCAGTAGTTAATATCAGATAGGTTAGTGTATAGTAAAGTTGGTCAATATTAATGTGAGATCAAGCAGGTCAGCGGACCTGAATATAATTAGGTTTAAAAGGTAAGATTAATGATGTTGGCAGTGATCCTAAGATGCTTCAGATGCGCTCAAGGCTTTTCTTTTGCCAACCATAAATATTGATTCCAGCTCATCAAATCAAGCTAATATGGAGATGAAACTTCTTCATTCAATACAAATTGAGAGATGATTGCACATCGTTCTTGAAATACTATAACAACATGAAGACAAAATACCAAACTTGCAACACATGGAACACCTACCTACCATTTGAAAACAAACTACCGTAAGTAATATTTCCAAAAACCAATATGGATTGAAACCTTGCTTAATACATTTCAAAATAACGATTAAGGTCAAGTTAAACTGGTTTTAATTCAGTAACGTGCAGAAATTATACCATAAAATTGTAAAGAAAATAAGTCTCAATATACTCTTATTTAAAATGATCCTTAAAGCATTTTGCTAGAAAATGGTTTTGTAAAAGCTCTTTCGAGGTAATTGTTAATAGTACAGCATTTTAGTGCGAGACTGAGAGGAGGATGCTGTAAATATTATGGTTAAGAAGATGTAAGTAGATGAAAATAAAGTGTATTGTTAATACACTCACGCCGTTATCCCACGGGAGTAGACTGACACTACATAGCAGGTTCTACAAAGGAATTTAACGCGGAAGCAAATTATAAAAAAATATTTAAGTATTCGGAAGAAACATGCAAAATTATTATATTCTAGAAGATGTAAATTAAGATAGTAAATTTATCGACGAATTACGACGAATATACGAATTCTTCAAATAGCTTTATTTTTTCCAAAACAACATTTTGACGTTCATCTCAAATTTGCCTGTAAGTAAGTTCACGATGAGAATAGCATGACGACTCCATTTTCAATTGTAAATCCTTTGATAAACAACACTTTTCGACTGTCATTTTACTATTTATTCTGTGTATAAAGAGAAGCGTCTAAAACTCCCCGTTACTATCGTACCCATTGAATAGCTTCATGTAAAATACTGACAAAAATGCACCGGCCGTCTCACTAAAGTCTGAGGCACACAGCCTAGAAGCCGAATGTAGCAATACAAGACAAAAGCTCCCATGGAACAAGCAATTCAAGTAAATGGTCTTTTAGGCTGTGTCTCTTCAATATACGATGAGAGTGAGGGAGTATTAATTGAAGTAGAATTGGCTTCTAAACTGCCTCGTTAGTCTATTGGTCGTACAGTGCGACTGCCGAGCAAGAGGTCCTGGGTTCGATTCCTCGGTCGAGCAAAGTGTTATTGGGTTTTTCAATGAAATTCTAAGTAGCGGCTCGGAGTTTGGATTCGTGCCCGGTTAATGGCAATAGGCTCGCCCCTTATTACATAAGGTTCTAAAATATACCGGCAAAACGTGGGTGTATATTACTACACCTCTATGGCGACAAGCCTCCAGATGACCCTAAGTCATATCGGCCTATAACATTACTACCTTCGTTAGGGAAACTCCTCGAACGCCTAATCGTCCCACGTTTGTTGCCGAACGGGCCGAAATTTCATAATAATCAATTCGGGTTTACTATAGGCAAATCTACAACTGACGCCGCGCTTTCTGTTAGGACAACTGTTAATAAATCGAAATGCAAATACGTCGTAGGCATCTTCCTCGATATTTCTGGTGCTTTCGACAATGCGTGGTGGCCAATGTTACTGCTTAAATTGAAAAGTCGAGGTTGCTTTAGAAATATTTACACTCTTATATACTCGTACTTCTTACACGGTACCGTTAAACTGACACTTGGGCACCATTCTATGTCGAAGGCACTGACTATGGGATGTCCTCAAGGATCTGTAATCGGGCCGTATCTTTGGAATCTGGGATTTGATGATTTTCTCGCGATACCGCTCCCGCACGGCTGTTCATTGACTGGTTACGCGGACGATGGCCTTCTGCTCATCCAGTCCAATACGCGGTCTGGTCTCGAAAACTTAGCCCACTCGTGTTTACGTTTAATATCCGCGTGGGGCAAACGGAACCGCTTAACCTTCGCGCCGCAAAAAACCTTTCAACTAATCTTGAAAGGTAATCTTAAATCCGCGCCCAGCATCAAATTCGATAACGTCACCGTTAAAAGAAAGGAGTCGGTATGTTACCTCGGTCTCGTACTAGAAAGAAATTTTTCATTTATTGAACACATTAAAATTGTGGGTGAAAAAGCTAAACGTAACTTTTATGCTTTGACTAGAATATCAACGGCTACATGGGGTTTATCTTTTCATACATTAAAAACCATCTATGGGGCTACTTACCTAGGTTGTATGTGCTACGGAGCACCTGTTTGGGCCGATAGAGCCACCATAGGCGCAGTACGACGTAAGTTACTTCAAAGTCAGCGTTTAGCATTGATATTTTTATGTAAAGCATACAGGACTGTTAGTACGGAAGCACTACCAGTACTCGCGGGAGTGCTGCCGGTCGATCTTGAAGCACAACGACGTGCAGCAATGTATTTTTCATCGAGAGTGCACTTGAAAAATGAATTTCTTGTAGAACGTGACCGCGCTAAAATTCTTAGACTATTTAAGCCACTGGCTGATGTATGGGAGGAACTTTTAGATGAATGGCAAGTAAGGTGGGATAATTCTTCTAAGGGCCGCCACCTTCACCAGTTCTTTCCATCCGTCCGTGAACGGTTGGAGAGGACTTGGCTGCAGGTGGATCACTGCGTTGCCCAATTTCTTACAGGACATGGCAACTTTAAATGCAAGTTATTTTCTTTTAAGCTTGTTTCCTCACCATTATGTCCATGTTCAACATCTAATTGTGAATACGAGCAATCTGCTCATCACATACTGTGGGAGTGTGGTTTATGGCAAAGTGAACGCAATATTATGTTTGACAGTTTGCAAATTAAATCTGGGGTGATTTACTACTCGGACCTTGTTGCGACTAGGATGAATTTCCGTGCGTTTAGGCGTTTTTGCCATACCTATTATTGGAATCAGATATAATAGCTCATATTTTAGGACCCATAACTTAATAATGTCATCCGTGGTGCCTGGCAACTGGGCTTAACCCAGTTGTAAACATCTACTCTTATGTCAATGACATGTAAACTCTATTCTGTCTCTCGCTTGGTAAGGAGGGAAGTGGAAAACTGTTATTTTCTTACTCCTCCGATTTAATTTCATGATTAATTTCGCTGCGGGTTCCAAGACAGTTAATATCATTCCCCTGGGACACGTCGAGCTTCATTGTCTCGACGATATTTTGAATGGTTACTATTGTTGATCCTGGCTTACAGGAGTTGCAGTAG